>PVJD01000842.1:0-341490 GCA_004026545.1 Mormoops blainvillei
TATGAGTTTTTTTTCTTTGTTTAATCCCTTCACTTTTTTTCACCTAGTCCCCCAAACCCAACCCCCCTGATAGCTGTCATTTTGTTCTCTATCTATTAGTTTGTTTCTACTGTGTTGGTTAGTTTATTTTATTCATTAGATTCTACCTATGACTGAAATCATATGGTACTTATCTTTGTCTGACTGGCTTATTTCACTTAGCATAATGCTTATTCTCCAGGTCCATCCATGCTGTCACGAAGAGTAATATTTCCTGAGTGGTATTCCATTGTGTAAATGTACCACAGCTTTTTTATCCACTCATGCACCGATGGACACTTGGGCTGCTTCCAAATCTTGGTTATAGTAAATAATGCTGAAATGAACATAGGGGTGCATATATTCTTTAGGATCAGTGTTTCTGATTTCTTCAGATATATTCCCAGAAGTGGAGTTCCTGGGTCATAAGGCAGTTCCACTTTTTAATTTTGTTGAGGTAACTCCATACTGCTTTCTACAGTGGCTGCACAAATTTGTATTCCCATCAACAATGCCCAAGGGTTCCCTTTTCTCCACATCCTGGCCAACACGTGTTGTTTGTTGATTTATTGTTGATAGTCTTGATGGGGTGCAGTGACCTTATATAGAAGGTTCCTGTGGGGTTCAGTCATGCAGTCTCCTTGAGGTGGGTGCTCCAGGAATGTCCCCTGTATGGCTTATGTGGACCCTCCTGTTGTGATTGGGTCTTGATTGAATTTGGCCTGTTTGTCCATGCAATCTTCCCTCAGGCTGGTCAACTATGAGGCTTAACCTCTACCATGGGGTGTTAGCTGCCGTGTAGGTGCTGACCACATCAAGCAGAATTCACCTCAGCAGGGTTTGGTGTCTGCCAAGATCTGCCTTTGAATATATCACTTGTGAAGATGATTGGATCCTGCTCTGATGTTGTCTGAAACCGGGCACTGGGTATGTTGGTTCTGGGCCTCTTGGGAGGGACTCTGGTGCAAATGTCAGACACTGCTTGTGACTGGCCCTGGAAAACCTATTTGGAGCTACAAGTGACCCATAGTTTGTAGCTGCCTCTGCTGAGGCTGGGTTTGCATGGCTGTGCAGAAGATTCTTAGTTTGATGTAGTCCAAGTTACTTATGATTCTGTTCGATTCATCCATGTGATCTCTTTGTATACCAGCACCACACTGTTTTAATTACTATAGCTTTGTAGTATAGTTTGAAATCAGACAGTGGGATGCTTTCAGCTTTTTCTTTCTCAGAATTGCTTTGGCCCTGCGTGATCTTTTGTGGTTCCATATACCTTTTATTTATTTTTATTTTATTTTATTTTATTTTAAGTGCAGCTATTTTAATTTATTATAATAATCACTACAATGTTATCATATCTTTTAGAATTACTTTTTCTATTTCTGTGAAAAACACCATTGAAAATTTTAAAGGAATTGTATAAACTCTAAATGGCTTTGAATAGTATGGACATTTTAAAAATATTAATTCCTCCAGGTCATAACAGGATAAATTTCCATTTATTTGTTTTTTCTTCAACCTTTTTCATGTATGTCTTATAACATTGAGTGTAAAGATAGATATTTCGCCTCCTTGGTTAAATTTATTTCTAAGTATTTTAATGATTGTGATGCTATTGTAAATAGGATTCTTTTTCTTTTTTTTTCAGGTAGTTTATTGTTATTGTATAGAAAAACAACCGACTTTAGTACATTGATTTTGTATGCTAAAGCTTTACTGAATCCACTTATTAATTCCAACAGTTTTGGGGGAAGCCTTTAGGATTTTGTAAATATAAGATTATATCATCTGCAAACAAAAGTAATTTTACTTCTTCCTTTCCAAGTTGGATGCCTTTAATTTCTTTTTCTTGACTAATTTCTCCTGTTAGGATTTTCAATACTAAGTCAAATAGAACTGGTGAGAGTGGACATAATATTCTTGGCCCAAGAAGAAACTCTTTCAGCCTTCTGCCAGTGAGTATGATGTTAGCTCTGGGCTTGTCATCTATGGCCTTTATTATGTTGAGATACATTAATTTGATATCCAAATTATTGTGTTTTTATCATGAACAGATGTTGAATTTTGGCACATACTTTTTCTGCATCTATGATCATATTTTTGTCTTTTATTCTAATAATGTGGTATATCACATTTACTACTTCGTATATGTCATACTATCCTTGAATCATAGGGATAAATCCTGCTGGATCATAGTGTATGCTCCTTTTAATGTGTTGTCTTAGTTTTGTTTGCTAATATAGTGTTGATAATTTTTGCATCTATATGTATATTGATGGGGATATGTATATAGGGATATTGTCCTATAGGGTTTTTTTTCTTATAATATCTTTATATGGCTTTGTGTCAGGGTAATGCTGGCCTTGTAAAATGAGTTTGGAAGTGTAATCTTTTCTTCAGCTTTTTGGAAAAATTAAGGAAAGATTGCCAGTAGTTCTTTAAATGTTCGGTAGACTTCCTCAGTGAAACTATCTGGTCCTGGGTTTTTCTTTGTTCAGAGGTTTTTGATTACTTCAGTCTTCTAAGTAGTAATTGCTCTACTCACAGGTTCAATTTCTTCATCATTCAGCCTTGGTAGGTTGTATGTTCCTAAGAATTCACCCATTTCTTTTAGATTATCCAGTTTACTGACATATTTTTCACAATAGTTTCTTAGATCTTTTGTATTTGGCATTGTCAGTTATAAAGTCTCTTCTTTCATCTCTGATTTTATTTATTTGAGTCTTTTTTCCTTTTTTAAGTATATTTTATTGATTATGCTATTACAGTTATCTTTTTTTTCTCTCCTTTATTCCCCTCCACCCTGCACAGCCCCTCTCCACCATTCCCCACCTCTGCCTTAGTTCATGTCCATGGGTGGTGCATGTAAGTTCTTTGGCTTCTCCATTTCCTATACTGTTCTTAATCACTCCCTGTCTAGTTTGTACCTATCATTTATGCTTTTTATTCTCTCTGCCTTTTCCCCCATTCTTCCCCATCTCCCTCACCACTGATAACCCTCCATGTGATCTCCATTTCTGTGATTCTGTTCCTGTTCTAGTTATTCACTTAGCTTGTTTTTGTTTTTGTTTTTAGATTAAGTTGTTGATAGTTGTGTTTGTCATCATTTTACTGTTCATAGTTTTGACCTCCTTTTCCTTAGCTTAAGTCCCTTTAACATTTCATGTAATAAGGGCTTGGTGATGATGAACCTCTTTAACTTTATCTTATCTGGGAAGCACTTATCTGCCCTTCCATTCTAAGTGACAACTTTGCTGGATAGAGTAATCTTGGGTGTTGGTCCTTGCCTTTCCTGACTTTGAATACTTCTTTCCAGCCCCTTCTTGCCTCTAAGATTTCTTTTGAGAAATCAGCTGATAGTCTTATGGGAACTCCTTTGTAGGTGATTCTCTCCTTTTCTCTTGCTGCTTTTAAGATTCCCTTCTTATCTTTAATCTTGGATAATGTCATTATGATGTGCCTTGGTATGTGCTTCCTTGCGTCCAACTTCTTTGGGACTCTCTGAGCTTCCTGGGCTTCCTGGAAGTCTATTTCCTTTGCCAGATTGGGGAAGTTCTTCTTCATTATTTTTCCAAATAAGTTTTCAATTTTTTACTCTTCTTCTTCTCCTTCTGGCACCCCTATGATTTGGATGTTGGAACGTTTAAAGTTGTCTCAGAGGTTCTTAAGCCTTCCTTATTTTTCTGAATTCTTGTTTCTTTATTCTGTTCTGATTAAATGTTTATTTCTTCCTAATGCTCCAAATTGTTGATTTGAGTTTTGGTTTTCTTCCCTTCACTGTTGGTTTCCTGTGTATTTTCTTTATTTTGCTTTGCATAGCCTTTATTTGTTCCTCTCTTTTGTAACCGTACTCAACCATTTCTATGAACAACCTGATTACCAGTGTTTTGAACTCTGCATCTGATAGGTTGGTTATCTCTTCATCACTTAGTTGTACTTTTTCTGGAGTTTTGATCTGTTCTTTTATTTGGGCCATATTTTCTTTGTCTTGGGGCTCCTGTTACATTGTAAGGGGTGGAGCCTTGGGTATGTGCCAGGACAGGGCAACCCACTTGGCTACATTATGGTTCTCTACATGGGAAAGAAGTCACAGAGGGAACAATGCCACTTGTTCAGCTCTTGCCCAGCTTTCAGTCACTTCCACTGCTACCTGCAAGCAAATTGGGCCCTTCTGATGCTGATTCCCAGGTGGGTGGGTTTTTGTATGTTCTAGGACCCTGTGGGTCTCTCCAATGAACTCTCACGTGAGACTAGGAGTTTCTCCTGCTGCTGCAACCCCTACAGGTTTTTACAGCCAGGGGTTTTGAGGCCTTCTTTTTCTTGCACTAGAACCCTAGATTGCGTGGTCTGTCCTGTTCCCCAGTTGTTCCTCCCAGTTTATCCCCACACAAATGTGGGACCGCCAGGTCCATCAGCTGCCACCTTGCTGCATGTCTCCTCCACCCCTCTGCCCATCTCTGCTCCTCCTACCAGTCCGAATGAATGTCTCATTTTTAACTCCTTGGTTGTTGGACTTCCATACAGTTCAATTTTCTGGCAGTTCTAGTTGGTTTTTGTTTTTAAATTACTTGTTGTCCTTCTTTTGGTTGTGTGAGGAGGCAAAGTACTTCTATCTATGCCTCCATCTTGGCTGGAAGTCTGAGGGGTTTTTTTCTTAGGCAAGCTAAAATTTTGTCAATTTTATTTACCTTTTCAAAAATCAGTTCATAATTTTATTAATTTTAATTCTCTATTTTGTTGATTTCTTCTCTAGTCTTTATTATTTCCTTCCTTTTGCTAACTTTGGGTTTAGTTTTTCCTAGTTCCTTGAGGCATAAAGTTAAGTCCTTTATTTGAGATTTTTCTTCTTGTTTAATGTAGGAGCTTACTTAACCACTATAAATGTTCCTCTTATTACTGTTTTTGCTGTATCCCATAAGTTTTGATGTATTGTTTTCATTTTTATTTTTTTCAAGATAGTTTTTATTTTTGTTTTCCTTTCTTTCTTTACTCATTGGTTTTTCAGAAGTGTATTATTTAATTTCCACATCATTGCGCATTTTCTGGTTTTTCTATTGTTGATTCCTAATTTCATTTCATTGTGGTCAGAAAAGGTACTTGGTATGGTTTCAGTCTTCTTACATTTGTTAAGGTTTGTTTTGTGACCTAACATATGATCTATTCTGGATAATGTTTTATGTGCACTTGCGAAGAATGTGTACTCTGCTGATATTGGAAGAAACGTTTTTGTGTATGTTTGTTAGGTCCATTTCATCTGAAATATATTTCCAGTTCAACTTTTTCGTATTGATTTTCTGCCCAGATAATCTATTCATTGTTGAAAGTGGGGTATGGATGTCCTCTATTGTTCTACCATTATTGTTTATTGTTGCTTTCTAATTTTAGATCTGTTAGTATTTTATTTCCTTAATATACTCAGGTCCTCCAATGTTGGGTGCATGTATATTTATAATTTTTTATAAATATACTCTTGACAACTTGACCCTTTTATTATTATATAATGACCTTCTTTGTCTCTTGTTATAGTTTTTGATTTAAAGTCTACTTTGTCTTATGTAAGTATAACTACCCCTGTTCTCTTTAGGTTTCCCTAGCATGGAATATCTTCTTCCATTCCTCTAGTTTGAGCCTGTGTGTGTCCTTAAAGCTCCAGTGAGCCTTTTGTAAGCAGCTTAGAGTTGGATTTTTTAATCCATTCAGCCACATTGCATTTTTTTAAAAAGACTTTATTTATTTATTTGTAGAGAGAGGGGAAGGGAGGGAAAAGAGAGGGAAACATCTATGTGTGAGAGAAACATTGATTGGTTGCCTCTTATATGTGCCCCAGCTGGGGACCAGCTTGCAACCAATGCATGTGCCCTGACCAGAAATCAAACAGAAGGCACTTTGCTTTGTGGTGTAACACCCAACCAACTGAGCACACTAGTCAGGCCCACTTTTGATTGGAGAATTAATCCATTTACATTTAGTTTAATTATTAATACATAAGGACTTACTAATGTCATCTTATTAATTGGGTTTTTTTGTTTATTTGTTTGTTTTTAGTTTCCTTGTCCATTTCTATCTCTCTAACTTTCTTTGTCAATTGATGATTTCTATAGTAATGTGCTTTGATTTCCTTCTCTTTATTTTTTGAGAATCTACTGTAGTTTTTTCCTTTGAGGTTACCATAAAGTTTACATAAAGCATCTTATAGATATAATAATCCATTTTAGCTAATAGCAACTAAACTTCAATCATGTACAAAAACTACATTTTTACTCCCTCTTTTATTTTTTGATGTTGAATTTATCTCTTTTTATATTGTGTCTTCATTAACAAATTATGTTACCTATTGTTACTTTTAATGCTTGTGTCCTTTATCCTTTTACTAAGGTTAAGTAGTTCAACAGTAATATGTACAGTATTACATTATCCTGAATGTGACTATATACTTATCTTTACTAGAGTGTTATATATTTTATATGTTTTTATGTTAATAATTAGTATCCTTTTATTTCAGCTTTTCTGAAATCATCCCATTGTCTTCTGGCCTGTACAGATTTGCTGAGGAATTTTCTGATAGACTTATGGGGGTTCCTTTGTGAGTGAAAAAGTTATTTTCTCACTTTTAAGATTTTCCCATTGTCCTTGACTTTTGACTGCTTTATTATAATGTGTCTTGAAAGATCTTTTTGAGCTGAGTTTGTTTGGGGACATATGAACTTCATGAACATGAAAGGCCAAATCTCTCTCCAGATTTAAGAAGTTTTTTAATCATTACTTTTAAAAATAAGTTTTGTGATACTCTCTCCCTCTTTTCTCCTCCTGGAGCTTCAGTTATTCACAAATTGTTCTTTTCATAGTATCCCATAGATCACATAAACTATTTTTATTCTTTTTCCTTTTCTTTCTTTCTTTCTTTCTTTCTTTCTTTCTTTCTTTCTTTCTTTCTTTCTTTCTTCCTTTCTTTCTTTTTTTTCTCTGAATGGATGAGTACAAAAGTTCTATCTTCTAATTCTTAGAGTCTTTCTTCTGCTCGATCTATTTTGTTGTTGGTATTCTGTTGTATTTTTTAGTTCATCCATTATGTTCTTCACCTCAGAATTTCTTTTTGGTTCTTTTTTATGATTTCTATCTCTTTGTTAAACTTTTCACTTTATTTGTGAGCTCTTTTCCTGGTTTCATTGGATTGTGTTTCTGTGTTTTCTTGCAGCTTATTGACCTTCATTAAAACACCTATTTCAAAATCTTTGTTAGGCAATTTGCAGATCTCCATGTCTTTGGGACCCATTACTGCAAGATTATTGTTATCATTTTGTGATGTCATGCTGATTTGATTTTCTATGTTCTTAGAAGTCTCAAGTTGTTATCTTTACATTTTAAGTCCTAGTCACCTCCTCCCATCTTTACCGACTGATTTTGGAAAAGAATTACTTTCCTTCAGCTCTACTGGGTTCTGAGGCTTTCTCAAACATTGTTTGCATATCTATGCTTCACACTTCTTGCTCCCTCTTGTGGCAGAATTCTTAAGCTTATATGATTTTTCTTCATCCTGCTGCACAACAGGCCAATTACTGACAGCCTTTGTTTTACTTTCCCAAAAGCAATGTTAGATGCCCAAGTGTGTGATTTCTTTCTGGCCCACAGATTTCAGTCTAGCTTTGTGCACATGCTTAGTAACTGTCTGTCAAAACTTGGTTTTGCTACCATCAGGAGTGTGTACAGGGAGCTGAATATGGGATGGGGGAGTGTGTACATGTGACATACAGTGTGTTGTAGGTGCCCCAGGGGCTGGCTGCAGGTACCCCCAGGTGAGGCATTAAAATAGTTCATGACTCAGTAAGATCTATGTCCCTTTGTTACCTTTTGAGATCTGGCTGTTTTCCCAGCCTCTTCCTGTGCCTCAGTCATGAAGCTCATGACTCAGTATCCTGGACTGGTTGAAAGAGAAATGGGCCTCTGGCAGCACCCCACACAGCTGGGGAAGCTGGGCACTCACTCATTCTCACTTCATGTGAAATATCATGGGCTGAGAAAAGCCCTGTTGGCGCCGAGTTGTGCCAACTTGGAAGAGGGGTGATGTGGGTAAAGTCAAGGTATTCCTCTCACTTTTTTCAATTTGCCTAATTTTGGACATTTTTTGCTCCAACAGCATGCTGTAACCTCTTGATTGGACTCCCGGACTTCCACAAAGGCTCTCTTGTCCATGGTTGATTGCCTAAATCAGTGTTCTACAGGGTTCCTGGGTCATGGTGAAGAAAGCCTGAAGCCAGTTCAGGAACCACTTTAGGATCCACGACCAGAACCAAGGTCTTTTTGCCTGTTACTCAATTCATGGGTGGACAGGTCTTCTCCCAATTTCCTCTGCATGTGCTGCTGGATCCCACAGCTTACAGAAAGGTGCTTTCACTGTGACTGGATACCAAACTGTTTTCTCTTGGGGGACACAGCAAAGGACATCTTCTCCAACTGTCTTGCTGATGTTATGCGCCTCCCTCAATTTTTAAACACAGTGCTTTACTGACTTCTTTTTCAACTGTTATTCTGAGAAGTGGTCACTTTTGTTATTTTATGGACAATTTTTTTAGCTCTGACATCCAAATCTTCTATGCAGTTTTTATTTGTATGATCATATGGATTTCTTAGGCCTCTTTTTTATTTTTTTAAAGTTATTTTTAAGCTTCCTATCCTTGTTTCGTCTTGTCTTAGCTCTCTGAGGCCAGTAATTATAGGTTTTCTTTTTAAAAATTTCTTCAGTTTCTTGAAAATTTTCTGTTTCCTCAGTGCTTCTTCATTTTTTTTCCTATGGAATTTAGTGCCTGTCTTTCATGTTAGAATTTTCTCATACATCTTTAGTTATTCTTGGTTTTCTGTTTTTTTAATATGGCTGAGGCACTAAACACCTTATTGTAAGTTTGTTCATATGGAGAGAGTGGGGTTTGGAATGTGCATATCATGTGGTAGGTTTTGAGTGTGGTCCTTGCACCTTGAGGTCCCTGTCTGTATCTCTAAGTATTTATTTCTTGGGTTCAACACATTCCCCAGAGAGAAATCCTGCAATACTCAGTCAAGGAAGGGGCTTTAGCATCTCACTGTTCAGTGTGCACACTTTCATTTAACCTCTTCTTTCATTACAGTGTTCCCACTTTAGTTAATATCACTGAATACGAAATCTCTCTGGGTTTAACCTTTAAAGAACAAGTCTCAGTTTTCAGTCTGATGTAGTGAGTTGACAACTTGGCAGTGCAGTGTGAAAGGAAATTTAGGGGTATCATTGATTCTTATACAGATTTTTCTCCAACTCTTGTAGTTTCTACCACACCTACACCCCACTTTGAAGGATACCTGTTATTTGTACCCCATTGTTTTTCTGTTTTTTTTAATTCTCATTTTTCTGATGTATATTCTTAATAACCTCCTCAGAATGTTGTACATGTGAAATGGAACTACTGAATCTTTATCTATGTGAAAATCCTTTTATTTTGCTCTCATCTTTGACTGATAGTTTAGCTGGGAATATAATTCTAGGTTTAAAATTATAATTTAACCCGATAAATTTGAAAAAGCATTACTCTCCTATATTCTAGCATTCAGTATTGTTGACTGGAAATCTTATACACATCAGACACGTTGCATGTTATCCACTTTTTACTTTGATGATTATTTCTTGTTTTTATTATTTTCCCATTAACTTTCTGATTTGAAATGCTAAACTTACATAATATTAAACATTATGAATTTTACCCCAGTAGTATTCTCTCTTCTAATATCCCTAAAGAAAACTAGTGTCATTCAGATAACTATCCTTCATCCACATAGCCTTGTGAGTCAAGTAAACTTGTTTCATTTTGACTCTAGGAGTGATCTCTAATTCTAATCGTGTACTGTGGTCTCTTCCCCCTTACTAGTAATTGTATTAGGAATAGGCAAGAGACTCAATCCTCGGCGGAAGAGAATCGCTGGAGGCTTTTTTTCAGTGATGGGAGGAATCCTTTGTTGCTCTTAGAATTGTGGAGAGCTTATTCCTCTCCTTCTAGAAATAGACAAGGAATAGTATTGCATCATGTGCTTCTGTCATCCGTTCTTGACAATGAGGAAAGCTATTTCTAAAATAAGGATAACTCACAGAGGAGTGACTAGCGAAGAGAATGGAGTTCAAATGAAACTGACATCTGATCATAGTAGGCTTGGCTGCTATGCTTTCAGACTCCCCATTATATAAGCCAATAAGATTTCTTATTTTTTATGACATTAGTAGTTTTTTGTTACTCAAAGCTGAAAGTGTCTTAACTGATCCTAAGTTGTAGGAAATCTTTTTATCTTTCAGTCTTGAGTGACATGGACTGGGTGGGGACTATAGATGGGAGAATAGGAGTGTCACCCTGTGGGACAGTTTCATAACCAGACTTTGAATTTGGCCAACGGCATTACCGTCACCCTCTTTTTAGCTGCCAATTCTAACTCTTGTGCCTGTTTAAGTGCGTCATATATACAGTGTAGTAATGTCATGGTAGCTGGAGACAGAGTGCTCGGGTTTAAATCTTGGCTCTACCACTTGTTAGCTAGATGGTCTTGCATTTTACTGAAGGTTTGTATGCTTCAGTTTACTTATATTCAAAATGGAAATATAATAGTGTCTAATGCGGAGGGTACTTGCATTATTATACATAAAGTACTTGACATGTAGAAAGTGCTTTTAATTGTTCGCTATTACCAAATTATTCCAAAGCTTTTCTCATCTTCTTTTTTAGCAACAGAACCCCAACCATTTTCAAGATGTTCAGTTAGAAGTAGTAATTTTCTGAGATTACCTTCCAGCTAGATTTGGCTATATAATGCACTTTAGACCAATGAAATGCAAGCAGAAATCTATGGGATGAAACTTCAAAAGAAGCTAAAATGTTTTTGCTCATAAGTAGGAATGCATCTTTTCTTTTCGGCCTACCCACTTGTTCATATCTGGATTGGGACATGATGCTTGGAGGTAAAGTAGCCACCTTGCAATCAAAAGAACAAAATCTTCACACTTGGGAATGTAGTTGGAAAGGAGAAGGAGCCAATTCTGATGACTTCCATTAGCAGTACATCAGTGCAAAACAGACTCCGGAATTCTTACTCTGTGAGGAAGAATTAAATGTCTTGTTAAGCCCCTTGTTTGGGTTTTTGTTCCATACAGCCAAAGGCAATTCTAACTGCTACCGAAGAGACCTTCTGGGCATGGTGGTCCTCTCTTGCTTTTCGTAATCTTGATTTTGTGAAGGTTATTTTCTTATTCTGCTTTATACTTCAATAGATTTCTATCCTCTTTTCACATTTTAGAAGTTGTTTAGTTATCTGCAAATAAATTCAGTGGTTTCTCCCCATCCTCCTTTCCTTTAAGGTTCTTTCGTTTTCTACCCTGGTATTTTCCTTACTGGAGGAAAAGGAAGTAACAGTAACGCCCGTCCCAGGGGCTACAAACTTTAATGCTTTTATGGGCCATAAGTAATGTAAAACAATGAAAGATCCAGATGTAAATTATAGGGATTGGTGAGGACTATGGAGATGTAGAGAGTGTATGTTCCTGTTAAAGGGGTCTTAATACAGTTAAAGTAAACATTGTGCCCCTCAAAGAATATAGCTCTGAAGGCCCTATCTAACTATTGGCTACAATTCTGCAAATTCTGTTTTTGATTTAAGGACATATTTAGATGAGAAAACTCTCGTACTTCCTGATCTCACCAAAACACCATCAGTAGCAACAAAGCATACACAATTAAGACCATTTAAAATTAAAAGTGTATTTAGCTAAATGCTTCCGCTTGTTTTCGTCTAAATAGTTTTTCCCCTTTTCAGTTTTTGGCTGATACAGAAGATGATACCGTAACTCTAATATTATATTCAATGGGAATAAGAAACAAAAATCCTTTCTGTGGGGGTTGCTGTAGCTTAGAAGAAAAGCAACTTTAGGCAAAAATGGCAGATATGAAAATACGTATTTCCCATCCCTCTTCACTTTCTTTAATCTTCTTGGCTTCCTGTAAGAATGCATCTGAATGGAACCAGCCAGAGACCAGGCCTGTGCCACTCCCATTTCCCTCAGAGATGAGCCGATTGCAGGGGCAGGGTAGGCTCACTGGGCCGGGCCTGTAGATGGAGCATTCTTTGTCCTACACATTTACATCGGCAAAGATAGAAGTTTTGTCAGCAAGAGCTGAGGTTCAGAACATAAAGGTGTACTTAAGCTCACTCAGTAACTACAGAAGCTGGAGTTCTACCCATGCATGGCCTCATTAGAAAGCTGACGGCGTTTTCTTTATGTCATTCAAGCTCCCCTCATAGTGGACAGTTAAGAAATCTGGACACTGAAACAAATGGACAGTGTAGTGGGCTGATAGTCAGGAAACCAAGATTCTAGTTTAGTCTCATCAAGTTAGAAAATGTTATTGATTACTTAGCATCAATGTTCATATTGGTAATCATCAATTTTTTTCGGGTTCTAAATTTGATGCCTCTGTAATTCTAATGTTATGTTTAACTACTATATGTTAGACTGTGAATTTCTAAATAGTAGGAGATTTGTCTGTTTGATTTGTATAGTGCTTACACACCTAAGCAGCCCTTGAAATATTCTTGATAATGTTGATAATTTGACAGATTTTAAATGTATTTTCCTTATTACCTTTTCATCTCTACTTTAATTTTCTGAGGACCTCTATTCAGGAAAGACCCAACAGTCATGTTTTTGGAATAAGTTTCATTGAGAAGTCCTAATCCAGAAGCCTGGATTAAGAGAACATGAACTTTTGTCATGTTTTTGGCAGTTGTAAGAAATAAAACCCTAGTTTAATTTAGTGCAGACTATTGTCTTAGGATTTTCATAAGATAGATGATGCTAACTAGAATATTTGGCAGAAAGATATTTTAAAATATGTAGGGTCAGTGGGAAATTCAGTACATGACGTCGGACTAAGAGGTTTTAAGCATATGACAAAAAAAGGTCATTTATATATTCCCTTGGTAATAAAAAGCTTGAATTTCTAAAGACCAAAACAGGCATGACCAATGATAGTTTATATTTCAACTATATTCTAAACCATTTATTGACTTAACTTTCGAGCCCCGTTTTCCTGTAAAAACTCTGCCCTGTCACAGTGCCACACAGCATCCTGTTTTCCCAGGCTCCAGGAAATTGTCTACTCTTGAGGTCTGAAATGGAGAACTACTTCTCACTGATCATCTTCTTTGATCAAAACTTAACCGCATCAACCCAAACTACCTAGAGGAGATTTTCAGGAAATATTAAATAGTTTCCTATTTTTTTAATGACGAGATAAAAATCTCTGTTCTGATGAAAGAGAACAAAACCCAGACTTTCATATGTAAGATATTCCAGTGTTGAATTTCTCATCTTCTCTCATTAATCAGTAAATACATTTATGTCGTGTGTCTGCTATGTATCCAGCCATTCTTCTCAAGACTCGATTTGCTACTTGGAGAACAACCAAAAGAGACTTAAGTAACGGTGTAAGTTTTTTTCTTACCATAGTGGCTGAAATGCTACGAAATAGATTCATTTATATTAAGAGCAAATAGTGGATAACTTTGCGATGACCAATTATTGACACTCTTAATTATTACAATAGTAACTTTACATTTTTGTAACTAGATGAACTGGAAGCACAAAAAGGAGTAAAAAATAAGAAAAGGAAAATTAGTTTTGTGTTTCCAACATGAAGAAGTCAGTGCTTGGTTGGACTAAATTCACTCATTGATTGATTGATTCGTTCATATATTCAATAAAATGTGCCTTCTCAATGTTTGTAACATATGACCCTCTCTTTTAAAAGCTGGAGATAGAAAGACTTGCAGCCCTAAGCAGATGACAATATTTAATAACCGTTGCTGGGCAGGGAGGAGATCAGTGAGCTCAGTGAAAGGGAGCCTGTGTTAAACTTTGACCACTCCGATATTTGGCCTCAGGCCAACCCTGCTTTCCTTCCTGATGACACTTCAGTCAGAGTAAACAGGAGCAAGTGGATAGTTTAGAGCAAAAACAAACAAGCAAACTCATATCTTTCAGCCTCTTGCCAACAACTATTATTTCTGTATGTGAGTACTTCTACAGTTTCTATAAAACAATCTGATTGCAATAACAGTTTGTTTGGCAATATCTATGACCTAAAACACGCATTAATTTTTCTTTGGTACAGAAAGCTATAGGTTTACAGTTCACCATGTTTTAAATGATATGAAGGTGCACCCTACTCAAGTAAATAACAATATAAAACATCAATGAATGCAGAAAAAGATGAAAATACCAATTTTAATTCAATGAATGCCTCAGTGATTTTTTCCTCTGTCTCATTCTTTTCATATTTGTTTCAGCCTATTAAGGTTTCTTTTTTAACAGTATGAAACAATTTTGCAATAGGAGACTTTAGATGACACTGCAGTTTTTACATAGTCATACACGGAAACAAACTTTCCTTAAGACTATTGTTTTTTAATGTGTATTCTTCTCACCTGGTTCTCCTTGTCTGTCATAGCTAATAATTTATTACAACATGCAAAGATAGAGGGTATCTTGAAATAAGAAGCAACAGAAAGATTTCTTGAGATCACTACAATACAAAAGTTCGCCATGAATTAAGCATAATCATACCCAATAAAGAGTAAAGAAAACACACTTGATTTCTAACATAAATATCTAGATCTTATTCATGAAAAAACTGATGAGAATGATTAGCCACTATGTAAATATGTGACTTAAGAAATACTTAAAGGGAAAAAGACTCAGGGACATTGACAACAGTGGCAATTTTGGGATGGGGGGTAGAAGGGGGATAAATGGTAATGGAAAATATAATAAAAAGAAAGTAAAACAAAAATAGAAATACTTAAATGGAATATTACTGATTAGTGGGTTATCATGTGTTATGGGTTAAATTGTGCCTCCCTCAATTTCATCTGTTGAAATCCTAACCTTTAGTACCTCAAAATGTGACCTTATATAAAGATAGATTGTTACAGAGGTAATCAAGTGAAATGAGGTCATTAGAACTGGCACTAATCCAATACGACAGGTGTCTTTATAAAAAAGGGGAATTTGGAGACAGACACACACGCAGATAGAGTGCCATGCGGAGATGAGGGCAGAGATGGAGGTGAAGCTTTTACCAGTCGAAGAATGCCAGAGATTTCCAGCCAAATGCCAGAAACTAGCTGAGAAGCATGGTACAAATTCTTTTTGAAAGCTCTTAGAAGAAACTAACCCTATCGACACCTTGATCTTGGGTGCCTAACCTCTAGATCTGTGAGACAATCAAGTTCTATTATTAAGCCATTCCATTTGTAGTCATTTGTTAATGCAGCCTATCAAGCTAATAAAGTGGATCTCTGTCTTCAAAATACTGCCTATTGCTTTGTTTATTGCTCAGATGACACTAGTGTGTTTGTTTTTGGAAGACTCTGTGACAACTAACATTAGTAATAATGGTGATAATAGTAACAATTTTTTGAATTCTCAAGTTCTTTTTTTATCATTTCTGACCCCATGAGATGAATGGGGAATAAGGGGAAAATGTTCTCATTTGGAAAGAGTGGTTTTATTACTTTATAAAGCATTTATGAACAATATTAAGTATGCTTCTCTAAGTCACAAAGGATTTGGGGATGGGCTTAAAGGAGCTTATGTTACTTACCCTAATACAGAAATTGTTACATCGATGTGAGATGCTATTCCAACCAAATCTGGAATACAAAGCCTAAGGGTAGAAGGTGTGTAATGAGGAAACTAATACTTAAGGCTAGGAATACAGCAAAATCTTTGCTAAAAACCATTGTCTACTCTAACCAAGAAGGAAGACTACATGCCTAACAATAACTTCCAGTTAGATGTTAAAATACTTCACAGCTCTTGTATGCATTGTCTGTTATTAACTGTATTTCACAAAGTACTGCAAAGAAGAAATGAGCTCAGGGGAATATTAGTGATCTTGTAAACAGAAGTGAAACGCAGTTCAGAAATTCAAGGTCTGTCAAGATTCGACCCAACTGCTTGTAGAGACTGAACTAAAAAAAAAACAAAACTTTGAACGACAGCTTGACAACTTGCAGTAAGGAAAACTTTTCAGTTGGATGAAGTGACTCAGGGCAAAGATCAGAGTAGGGGTGTGGCCTGACACCAACTTTTCAAAGAATTCAGTGAGGCATGAGGGTGTGATAGGAGCCACCAAAAATAGAATATAATGTTTAGGAAATAACTTTGGGTGTGATTACCGGCAACATAAAGCTGGCTGCAGCAAATAGATCAGAAATCTACAAAGTTTTTGAGGGAATTGTATTGTCCAGGGAACCACTAGTACTCTAGAAAAAAGTATTTGTGTTCAAATACGTCAATTCTTGTATTCCCACATTCAGACAGCTGCCTTTCAATGCCTCCTCCAAGGAGGGCCTGTTTTCCAAACTCTTTCCAGATGTGGGTAAGGAGAATAATGATATGGAAGAGGCTCCAAGCAGTCAGAGCCGAGGACCACAAAGGAGAAATAACAAAGTATTTCTTCCCACAGAATAGACCCAAGGTTTAATCCCCTAGTCTCTTCCTCCCTTCTCTACCTCCGCCTCTGGTGTGAGACTTTCACAGTTATCCGTGCCATGGTATTACAGAATTACAAAAGAACATTGACTGCTGTGTATCTCTTCTTCCTCTTCCCAATTCATAACATTCACTCGGGACGTCTTCTATTTGGAGGGGAGGTAAGGGTACAGATAATTTGTCTTTTTTGTCCATTGCTTACCTACCTGACCATGAGGAGCCATATATAAACCTGATAGAGAGGAAAGAGATAAGGATCCTGAGATGGAGGCAGAGAAGGGATTACTTCCTTTGTGGAGGAAGCAGATGTGAATTTCTTAATATATGAAAGGAAGATGAGACAGACACTTTGTTGACCAGAATTTGGACTGCGTCTGAGAGTATGTTATGTGTTCAACACACTGTTTTCTCTCCTGGAAATATGACAATCGCCTATGTTATTGCCCCTTGCAATTAGATTTTGGGCCATATGATGTTTGACAGGTGAATGGCATGTAAGCAGAAATAATGTAAAATATTTTTAGACTTGCCCCTAAAACAGTACTGCATAATTCTGTATTCCTGCATTTCCCTGCAGTGTTAACCTTACACATTTCTTCCGATGTACTAAAAGATAGAGTCATCCTTGGTTCCTGAGTCATCACTTAGGGGGGAACTGCTCCCGAGGGCTACTGACCTGCACTGGACTGTGACTTGAATGAAAAATAAATGGAGACTTCCAGGTCTGTTTGTTACTGTAGCATTGCCAAGTCTATCCTGTGTGAAACAGATATACTAAGGACACTGCAGCCCATGCCAGGCCAATTTCTATTCAACAGTTTGCAATCATGGTGAAAGCCTATGGTAATTTAATCCTTAATACAGCTAGGCTTTGCACCTTTATTTGGCAATCCAACAAAATCACCATCTCCAAATTATTCTGGGTAATAACAGTTCTAGTAGGCAGTTTCTCTGCTTAACAGAGTTAACCATTCCTCAAGGATTTAGACAGAAAAGAATGGTATAAGTATTATGGAAATCACCAGGAGATTTTTAAAGATATTTCATGTCATATCCAAAAGAGTTTCATCCTGCACACTTAGATCTATTCGATGTGTCTCTGAGTATCCGTCTTTCCAGTTTCCAGGGGCTCTTCACATTCTCATAAACAGGGACGAGCCTCGGTGTTCTCCTTTCCTCCCAGACTCTGGGATGGAGATTCAGATACAGATATCGAAGAGACAATATAGCTAAAGAAAGCCACCAACTCTTATTTCTTCTCGATGGCCCCTGATTACTCTCCTGTGGAATTTTCTGTGACAGATGAGAGGTAAAAAGAGCTGACAATTATTCCAATGTTAAAACTGGTGACAAGTTTAGCATTTGGCAAATAGTTCACTCTCACTACTCTCTTTGATCTCTGCTGGTTCTAGACTGGAGACATGATTTGTTCATTTTTCCTTTGGAATGTCGGCTTTTTTTTTTTTTTTGGAAACTGACTTATGAGACTCTTTGTATATGACAAGAGGGGAGCCTTTTTCATAGGCATGACTTCTCTTTTTTCTCTTTGCTTTTTCCTTTTGCCTTTGTTATTATGGTTTTGTTTTATTCTTTGTGTCTTTGTATGAAAGGTCTTGTCTACTCTAAGATTGTAAAAACATCACCTATTTCTCATTCAACTAATTTTCTTCTTCAATTTTTATAAATTTAAATCTGAATGATACAGGGAACAGAACTCGTTGCACATTGGCTGAGGAGTATGGGGAGGGCAGTCACCTTGTCACCACCTCCAACAGCAGGAGCAGGGTGACTGTGCAGTGAGACTGAGCTTGATGGCCCCTTGCTTCTCGACCAGGCAAAGCTCCTCCTGATGTTAATTAAATGTCACCTTTTCAGTGACGTCTACCTTGCCTGATTTATTTGAATTTATAACCTCTGCATACTCCTGATGCCCCTACTTGCTCTACTTTAAAAAAAAATTACATAGGATTTATTATCTTCTGGCATACTACATAATTTATTTACTTGTTAATAATTTATCCTCTCCAGATTCCTTGTGTTTACTATTTGCATGGTACACCTTTCCCATCCATTTGCTTTCAGTCTGTGTCTTTATATTTAAAGTGTGTCTCTCATCGAAAACATATAGTTGGGTTATGTTTTATCCACTCTGTCAATTTTTGCTTTTAATTGTAAGTTTGCCATTAAAATTTAGTGCAATTATTGCTGTAGTTGGATTTGGGTCTACCATTTTATTATTTGTTTTCTCTTTGTTTCCTCTTGTTTTGTTCTGCTGTTAATGATTTCTGACTTCTTTTGGATTATAAGAATGCCTTTTAAAATTCTATTTTAATTTATTTATTGGCCTTTTAGTTACGTCTCTTTGCATATTTTTTAGTGTTTAAGGATTAAAATATACATTCTTATCTATTTACAGTCTACTTAGAACTCATATTGTGCTAGTTCACATTAATATACACAGGAATGAATGCTAGAATCATACAGGTTTTTAACCATCCAGATCCTTTATAACTGTCACAAATATTACATCAAAATACATTATAACCCCCATAAGATAATGTTATAATTTTTATTATAATTACTTTTATGTACTTTAAAGAAACTACATTTATCCACATAGTTACCATTTTTAATGCTCTTTACTCCTTCTTGAAAATGCAGCTTTTCATCTGGTATCACTTCCCTTTATATTGAACAACTTTCTTTAGTATTTCTTATAGTGCAGATGTGTTAGTGACAAATTTTTGTGTTTCTCTTTTATTTGAAAACAGTTTTATTACTTCTTAATTCTGAAAAAACTATGTCTACTGGATATAGAATTCTAGATTGACCATTATTTTTTGCAGGTAAAATTATAAAGATGTTTCAGTGCCTTCTGATCTTCATTTGCTATCGAGAAGTCAAAGATCATTCTAATTTTTGTTTCCCTCTGTAATGTATTCTTTCCTCCTTCTGTATTCAAGATTTTTCTCTTAACTGTTGCTTTTTAAAATGATTTTATTTATTTTGATACTGCTTGGGGTTTACAGAGCCCCCTGAATCTATAAATGTATGGCTTTCACAAAATTGAGAAGACTTTGGTCATTATACATTCAAACATTTCATCTGCTCTATTCTCTTTCTCCCTGCATTTTTTGGACTCCAATTGCACATATATTCAAACTTGTCCAGGAACCCGCCCTGGACAAGACATCCTGCCAATGCAAGGCCAACTCACATCCACACCCACACTTACTCAGACTGGGTCAATTTAGACACATCAGTTTACCTACAGTGCCCATCTTTGGGATGTGGGAGGAAACCAGAGTACCCAGAGGAAGGCTGTGCAGACAAGAGGAGAACGTGGAAACTCCAGACAGACAGTGGCCCCAGGTGGGAATCAATTTTTTTTCTCACCGTGGTAACAAAATGACATCGAACAAAATGGTGTTATTAAAGGACCTACTGCACTAAATTCAAATGAGTAGTTAACTGTGCACAGTGAGACAAATGATACCAAGTAGCAGGTTCACAGTTTCATATTCTATTTCTTAAATGGATGGTGTATACATAGATGTTCATTATATTACATTCCATATATTTTAAACCCATATATGACCCAAATATTTCATATAAAAATGATAATGATAACCCCTAATAATATTGTTTTGAGAATTAAGTGAGATAATGCATATAAGTACTGGGGTAACTGTCAAAATAATAATTTTAAAAAACCCTGTAAGGTGGGGATAGGTTTTTCAGAAAGCAACAATGATCATTAGAAGTTGTAATAAAAAAAGGGTCATGAAAATACCTAGCAATTCAACAAAGGGAAACATTAAAAATGTAATAAACAAGATCTATAGTAAAATTCACTCTATTACCAGGATAGATAACAACAATTCAAATAAATGAAAAGATAAACTGGGTCCCTAGATAAGAAGATTGAAATGTGTAGAGATGTTATGCCTTTAAAAATCAATTTATATGTTAATCATGTCGTAAACAAAATTTAAAGGTAAGGCACTAACAGGGAAGTATTTTTCAAGGAATACTTATGGCAGAGTAATAATTTTAATAATAAAAACTCTTCTAAATCAATAAAAAATACAATCCCAGAATTTAAAAATGTGCAAAGGAAATGAGCAGATAATTTACAAGGGCTGAAATACAAATAGCCAATAAACATATAGAAAATGTTCAATCACACTCTTAATCTGAACTAGAATATATAAAAAGCAGTAAGTGAAACTTACCAAATCAGCAAACATTTTTAATAATCTAATCATATTCACTTGGGCAAGATTTTCAAATGACGGCAGGAGAAGTTCCAGAGATTCCTCCACAGATAAACAATTACAAAACAAGTGCAAAATACTAAAAACAACCATGCGAAGACACCAGAAATCATCTAATGGCAGGCAGAAACTTGAGAAGTATTACTGTAGAAAGACTACGACTATGTTAGGCAAGAACTCCAACTTTGTGGCTTTCTGGGCTATAGGATCTCCACAATTCCCCCAGGTCAGATGGCAAGAAACCACAAAACTTCACAATGTGAAGTGGGAGGTAAATAGCTCAGAGCATAGAAGACTTGGAAATGTTGTACTCCAAAATCTGAATATAATCTCTGCCCAAATCACTGGCTGTTTCAAGATAGATAGATAGATAGATAGATAGATAGACAGACAGATAAATAATTGTCCATGATAATAATAAAATAATTAAAATATCTTTGACAAATATTTACCTGAAATAATGCCACATGAAAATTCTAAGATTTCAAATTGTATGTACAATGTGTTCTCACTTTTGTAGGGAGAGGAAAAAAGGAAAGAAGGGGGGAAAAGATTGAGTACGTGTATCCCTGGCCTTGGCTGTCTACTTTGCCTCTTGCCTAAAGAGGGCACAAAATAATTCTTAAGTGAATCCACTTCTAAACCTTTCTTTCACTGAGTTTGTATCCCTCCACAATGCAGGTCTGTCTGAAAATGTGCTGAGATACGTTTTGAATTCTTTTGCCACCATCCCCTTCACTGTTAAAGATTTTCATGACTTTTTAAGTGGATAACGGTAGGTATCAAACTTCTATTATATTCAGATTTTTAGATAAAATAAATGAAAGAAGTAGTAATTCTATTTTTAAGTGTCAATACTTGCTGCCTGTTAGAAATTATGTTTTGAAACTGTTTACACATGATGAAAATGCCTGCTGTGAACCTAAAAACGGTCAAGATCTTTTACAATTTATTTTAGAGTATGTGAACAAAAATGTGAAGGCGATTGCCTAAATATATAATTCTGCTCAACAAAAACCTTAGTGAGTGATGTGAATTTTACTAAGATCTTATAGGGGAGATAGTTCAGCAAACAATTTTAAAATGTTTTACTAGACATTTTTGTTCTCCCAACACTTTTAGAGCACCTGGCCACAGGAGGCTTCGGTTTATTTTCTTTTCTGTTCTCTCTACTTACACACTTAGGGCTCCCTTCTCTGTTCTTATGCTCTGCCCTAGCTTCTAGCTCTAGACTTTTGTACCTAAACGTCTATTTACCCTTCATGCTACACAGCACTCCCTCCTCAGAGGACTGTTCAGCAACCATATTTGCTTACTTTGCTTTTGGGGCTATTCCTTTGCAAAAAATTACAGCATTTATCATTATATATACTAGAAGAAAATTCTTAAAAATTTTAATATTTATATATACAGGGAATTTTTCTTTTCTTCTTTATGGTATTCTGTATTTTTTTCAAGATTACTACAAATACCATGTTCCACATAATAAAAAATATGAAAAATTGAGACATAAAGAACTAGAAAAAAATAAAGATGGCAAAGACATCTTCATAGGGCAATGGTCTATTTTTAAAGTAGTATTGGGAAAACTTGGAAAACAAATTTTTTGATCCTCACTTTATATTATATTTGGAAATAAATTTCAGGTAAAGAATTCAACATGCCAAATAGAACAGTTTAAAAAACTTAGAAGAAAATATAGGTTAAAGTATAACTGATCTTAATTATGGGATAACATTTTGGGTATAAAAATGGTTGCAGAAATACAAGGAAATACACTGCACAATACTGAATGTTTGGGCAGATCAACTGATTTTACAAACAATGTGAAATGTTCTTGGCATTAAAATAACTTAAATGTCCACATGCTATAGTTAGATGCCATCTATAGTGTATTCACAAAGTTGCCATATGTAAGATAAATGTAACTAATTGGGTCCATTGCTTTAAATATCTAAAAATTAAAGAAAACACATCAAACATATTATTTGGAAACCTAATGTACAGTTTAAAAACATATTTATTTCCTGTTTCTCAACTTTGTGGGATGCCCTTTTCAGTTCACAGATTAAAAAACAAAACAAAACAAAACAAAAAAACTAGGTCTTAGAATTGCCCATTTTTATGCGGTGGTGCAACCTTCCAGATGGACTGTTCTAATGTAGAAGGTCAGTGTTTTAAATCAAGTGTTCTCCATAGCTAGACCTTTGTTTCACAGAGCACACAATCGTCTGCCTACTACTGCTCAAATATCAATCAGATTGGGGGCGGGGGGAGGAGCTTGAGCAAAAGGGAGCCTGAGGCCCAAGGCCAGTGTGACCTATACTTCAACTTCGATCAGTGGCACATTCGTTTTGTCTGTTAAATATGTAAGGCTATCAGCTCAGATTCTGTTTGACAAAAGTCTCCTGCTGCAAACACAAGAAATGCTTGAGAAATGTGTATTCACATAAACATTTGTATGTCATTTATAACAATTTCTTCTAAAATGATGTCTAATGCTTCTCATTAAGCCAGAAGAAAACTTCCTATCTTTGAAATTTTTTCTGATGTGAATCAGGAAGTATGAAACAATAATCATATTCTCAATTAAGTACTCAACAAATAAACAGCAAAAATTTCTTATGCGTGCTGAGTTCCAGAAGTCTTCCCAGTGGAATACTGTTTAGTTTTTGTAGAATATTGCCAATAAGAATGTGACTTCCGTAGAGACTATTTTTGCCAGTAACAGTTTCCACTGCAACATAACCTTGGCTTATCACATAAAGGAAACCAATGTATGCTGAGCACTAAGACAAAGAAGTAAAAGCCTTTTTAATGTTTTTCTTTTAAGCAATAAGCCTACCATTACAGTATTTCAATTAAGAATAGTTTTTCCTATACCAAGGTTATTGATGGGAATTGACTATTTCTATGTGATTTGTTTACATATTTTTAATATTGTAATATATAGCACAAACAGAAACTAATCTCATTAAGGCAGAATTCTTTAAGAAGAGTAGTTTTCTTGCATTTGTCATCTTTGAGTACAGAATTTTAACTCTAACAGTTGGGTCAATGTTTGTTCAAGTGTGTATATTTGAATAATTCTGGGACTCTTTACCTTGGAGAAGAGGTATGTTGATGTATGAATGGGAAAAGTAAGTATGAAGATGTATCAAGGTGAGACTCGCACAGCCATTATTACAGTGTGCCAGCCAACTGCTCTATGCCACTGACATACAATAACTCATTTACTCTTTACAATAACCTTAGGAGGAAAAAATCATTATTATCTCCTTTTGGAAGATAAGGACATTAAGTCAAAGGTCAATAAACTCCCAAAGCTGCGTAGGTATTAAGTGCTGAAGTCAAGATTTGAAACCACAAGCCTACCCTCAGCTCAGTCCCTTAAGTACTTTAATATACTGCCCCTGATGGCCATGGACATTTTGAACAAAACAGTTAGACTTTTATTTTGGAATTTATAAAGATATGCTGATATCGATGTCCAGATCTTAGCCAAAGAAAACTCAAGCAAGAAGAAAAAAAGCTGGAGGCATCACACTTCCTGGCTTCAAAACATATTATAAAACTTCAGTAATCAAGAGGATGGTGCTGGCATACAAAAAGACATGTAGACGAATGGGACGGAGTCAAGAGCCCAGAGATAAACCCGGGCATATATTGTGAATTAATTTTGAAAAGAGCTCCCAGAATACAAAATAGGTCACTGGTTTTGGGTAAACTGTATAATCACATGCCCAGGAATGAAATTGGACCCTTATCTCACACCATACACAAAAGTCAACTCAAAGTGTTTCAAAAATTTAAACCCAAGATCTGAAATTATAAAACTCCAAGAAGAAAAGATAAGGGGAAACCTCCAAGACAGTGATTTTTGTGGGGTCTGAAACCAAAAGCACAGGCAATAAAAGTAAAATTAAGCAAGTGGACCTTGAGGGTATTATACTAAGTGAAAAAAAATCAGACAAAGACAAATACCATATAATTTCATTCATATGTGGAGTCTAAAATAAGCAAAAATTTGACCAAACAAAAAGAGAATGAACTCATAGATACAGAGCACAGGTGAGTGGTTACTAGAGAAGAGGTGGTTTGGGGGATAGGTGAAATGGGTGACGGGAGTTATCTGTATAGTGGTGGTAATCGTTTTGTAGCGTATTTTGGATATCAAATTATAATTCTGTACACCTAAAACTAATATAATAAAATAATTTGTTTAAGCAGAAAATAAATAAAATAAAATAAGCGGGAGTACATTAAGTAAAAAGGTTCTGCAATCCAAAAAAATAACACATTGAAAAGACAACCTGTTTGAGACTTCCCGGGATCTACTCTCTGTGGCTGTCTCCTTGAGTTGTTAATCTAGTCACTGTGCACTCAGCAGTCAGGCTTAAGCACCATAGGGTGGGGCAGAATCCCTCCTGGTGCTGAAGCTAATGTTTCCCCTCAGGCTGCTGCTGCTCAGAGGGGAGTGGTCTGTGTGAGCTCGATGGCTGCTGCCTCATGGGGAATAATTCGGTACCAGGATCCTGGAGGCTACTTTCTCAGTTCTCTCCCCAAAGTCTCCATCCCCAGTCTCTCCTCAAGCGCCTCCATTCCACTCTGCCCCCTCTTTTGCAGGGACCTACTGTCTGTGGCTGCCACCCTGCACTCAGCAAAATGTCCATGCTACCCAAAGCAATTTATAGATTCAATGTGATACCTATTAAAATGCCAATAACATATTTTACAGATATAGAGCAAACATTTCAAAAATTTACATGAAATCATGAATGACCCCAAATAGCTATGGCAATTTTGAGAAAGAAGAACAAAGTAGGAAGGATCACAATACCTGACCTCAAACTACGTTATAAGGCCACTGTGATCAAAACAGTCTGGTACTGGCATAAGAATAGACACAGAGATCAACGAACAGAACGGAGATCCCAGAAATAAACCTATGTCTCTATGGCCAGTTAATATTTGACAAAGGAGGCAGAAGCATAAAATAGAGTAAAAATAGCCTCTTCAACAAATGGTGTTGAGAGAACTGGACAGCTACAGGCAAAAAAATGGAATTTGACCACCAACTTACACCACACACAAAAATCAACTCAAGATGAATAAAAGGCTTAAATATAAGTCACGAAACCATAAAAGTCCTAGAGAAGAACATAGGCAGGAAAATCTCAGATGTTCCAGGCAGCAATATTTTCACTGATATATCCACTCGAGCAAGAGACATAAAGGAAAGAATAAACAAAAAGAACTTCATAGAAATAAGAAGCATCTGCATGGCTAAAGAAAACATCAGCAAAATGAAAAGGGAACGAACCGTATGGGGAAATATACTTACCAATGATACCTTGAATGTTGATCCAAGGGTGTGATCTTCAAAATATATAAGGAACTCACATGACTCCACTCCAGGAAGACAAACAACCCAATTAAAAAATGGGCAAAGGACCTGAACAGACACTTCTCCAAGGAGGACATACACAGGGCCCAGAGGCACATGAAAGGATGCTTAACATCACTGACCATCAGAGAGATGCAAATTAAAACCACGATAAGATACAACTTCACACCAGCCAGAATGGCCATCATAAACAAATCAACAAACAAGAAGTACTGGCGAGGATGTGGAGAAAAGGGAACCCTAGTACACTGTTGGTGGGAATTCAGACTGGTGCAGCCACTGTGGAAAGCAGTTTGGAATTTCCCCAAAAAATAAAAATGGAACTGCCTTTTGACCCAGCAGTTCCACTGCTGGGGTTGGTTATACCCTAAGAATCCTGAAACACCAATTCAAAAGAACTTATGTATCCTAAGGTTCATAGCAGCACAATTTACAATAGCCAAAAATTGGAAGCGATCTAAGTGCCCAACAGTAAATGAGTGGATCAAAATACTATGGTACATTTACACAATGGAATATTATGCAACAGAAAGAAAAGAAGAGCTACTACCCTTTGCAACAGCATGGATGGAACTGGAGAACATTATGCTGAGTGAAATAAACCAGGTGGTGAAAGAGAGCACCATATGATCTCACCTATAAGTGGAACCTAATCAGCAAAATAAACAAGCAAGCAATATATAACCAGCAACATTGAAATAAAAAACAACCTGACAGTAACCAGAGGGGAGGTGGGAGGGGGTTAACAGGGGAAAAGGAGGGGAAGGGTCATCAAGGAACATGCATAAAGGACCTATTGACAAAACCAAATGGGGGAAGGATTGAGAGTGGGAGGTGGGGAGGTGTGGGGCTGGGGAAAGTTGTGGTGGGAAATGTTGATGTGGAGATGATGGGATGGGGTGCAGGGCAAAGGGGATAAAGGGGAGAAAAATGAGACAACTGTAATAGCATACTCAATAAAATATACAAAGAAAAAGACCACCTATGGAATGGATAAAAATATTTGTAAACCATGTATTTGATGAGTAGTTAATATCTAAAAATATATAGGAAACTCCTACAACTCAATAGCAAAAAAATAAAAAAATAACCAATGAAAACAATGAGCTAAGGACTTGAAGAGGTTCCCCCCCACCCAAGAAAGATATACAGATGACCAACAGGCAAATGAAAAGGTGCTCAACATCACTAATCATCAAGAATAAGCGAATTAAAACCACAATGACATAATCTCACAATTGTTAGGATGGCTATTATTTAAAAAAAACACTATAACAAACTTTGGAGAAAATTAGTAGTAAAGGGAACCTTAGTACACTGTTGGTAGGGATATAAATGGTACAGCTATTACAAAAAGAAAAAAGTGGAGCTTCCTCAAAAATTAAAAATAGAACTACCATATGATCCAGGAATCTCACTTCTGGGTATTATGCAAAGGAATTGAAATCAGGATATCAAAGAGATACTTTCACTTCCATGTTTATTACAGCATTATTGAGAGTAACGAAGATATGGAAGCACATGTCTATTAATGGGTGAGCAGATAGACAAAATGTAGTATACGACAAGATTTGTCTGGAAAAAGTTCCAGCCATTGTTACTGCAATGAGAACTGTTTGCATGACATCCATGTAACCTGGCAGCCAGGGAGAGTGGACTGAAATGCGCATGTGTGCCCAGTGACGACTTCACTGTACTAGTCAGTGGAGCAGTAGATGCCGTTGAGTCAGCATGTGCACTGGGTGGCCGTCACATTTGAAATGACTGAACAGAGCAACAAATCTGCATCAAATTTTGTGCTAAGCTTGAACATTCCTCCATGGAAACTATTCAGATGATTCAGAAGGCCTCAGCTGTGAGCAACTGGTGATTGGCAGCTTTATCACAACAATTGTACCTGCTCATGTATCACGTCTCATGCAGAGATTTTTGGCAAAACATCAAAGCACCCAGGTGACTCAGCCCTCCTACAGCCCACATTTGGTGTCCTGTGACTTCTGACTTTTCCTAAAACTAAATCACCTTTAAAAGGGAATAAATTTCAGACCATTGATGAGATTCAGGAAAATACAATGGGACAGCAGATGTCTACTGGGAGAACTGTGTGAGGTCCCAAGATACCTACTTTGAAGGCGACTGAGACATCAATGTCCTACGTACAATGTTTCTTGTACCTTGTATCTTCTTCGATAAAAGTCTCTATTTTTCATATTACATGGCTGGATACCTTCTGGACAGACCTCATATATGTATAATGAAATATTATTCAACCTTAAAAAAGAAGAAAATCCCACCGTTTGTGACAATATGGATGAACCTGGAGGACATTATACTAAATGAAATAAGCCGGACTCGGAAAGACAAACACTGTATGTTCTCACTTATATGTAGTATCCAAAACACTAAAACTTATGAAAGTAAAGGGGAGAATGGTGGTTGTCATGGCCTGGGAGCACGGGGAAATGAAGACGTGATGGTCAAAAAGTATACAGTTTCAGTTACACAAGATAAATTAATTCTGGAGATCTACTACACAGCCCAGTGCCTATAGCTAACAATGGGGTGTGGTATACTTAATATTTTTTTTTGAAAAGGATAGATCTTTTGTTAAGTGTTGTTAACTGTCACACACAAATAAAAAATATAATAAAGGGAGGAAGAAACTTTAAGAGGGTATCAACGGTAGTGACGGTGGTTATACTTACTGAAAACTCATCAAGTTGTATACATTAAATGTATACAGCTTTTTATATGTCAATTATACCTCGATAAAGTGGTTTAAAATTTTTCCAAATCTTCCTTTATAACCAGTAAGTGGGTAGCTGAACTCAGTTTATGTCTACTTCAGACATCCATTCATTTATTCTTCAAATATTCATGGCAAGCCTACTAATGCTGTGGGTGGTTAGGTTCATAGTGGACATCTGTTGTTTTCATTTGTTCCACATTCATTCCTCCTTTACTGAGAGCAACATTCCAATTTTGTTTTGGGAACTACACATTCTTTACCAAAAACAGACCTGGAGATAATGGTGTCTAGTGGCCGTAGATGTGCCCCCAAACTAGCTCAATGCCACTCTCTCTTGAGAATTTGAACTTTAAGCAGTGATAGGAGGGAAATTTCACTTATTCTTGTGCATTGCATGGTCTTACTACTGCTCAGTCATTTCTGCTTTCTCACTCTTCCACCATGTTGCCTATTCTTTCCACCATGGTTGCTTGGGTGTTTCTTTGATACTGTAAATTAATCCATGTCTCTTTGATAATTTCCTTTTTCCGTTAAGTTAGCCTGAGTGTGTTTGTTCCTTGCATACAAGTTGATACTTGCTAGAGAAACAACTCTCACTAAAGGTAGGCCTCTCTCTCACAGAACTTACAGCATAGTAGGAGAGGCTTTCATATCCAATAAAAATACTAATTCATTGTAGAAAATGCCTCTGTCACATGCAGAGTTGACTATATAACAAAGGAAGTATAGTGGGGGGCAAAGAGGCACAGAAGGGGGAGTCTACGTTTCACTTGCTGGGCCAGGAAGGTTTTCTCAAAACATTAATGCTTAATGTGATGTGAAAGAGCAGTGAAAGTTTCTAGGCAAAGCAAAGTATCTCAGGCAAGGGAAGTAGCAAACACAAAGGTGTGAAGGGGACAAGATGATGTAGTGGTAAAGTCAGGGAAATGAAGGAAGAAAGCTACTGCGATTGGACAGCATAGATTGGGAGGGCAGAGACTAGTTTGGAAAGATTAAATCTGAAAGACTTTGTAACCAGTGTTAAGAAATTTGGATTTCATCTTAGAAGTAATGAGAAGCCAGCTAAAGATTTTAAATGAGGGAGGCAAAATTAATTTTGGATTTCAGGAAACTTGCTCCAGTAATTTGGGGATGGATGGGGATATTTTGAGCCCAGAGGCAGGGTCAAAATAGGCAGGATCAGTGTAGAAGCTTCTTTAGTAACTCAGTCCAAATCTGACTGTGGGCTGATCTAAAGTGGATGGAGCAGGGAGGGGCGTGATTTTATGGAGAAGGGTGATAGAGCTAAGGATTCAGTGAAGATGGCGACCTGAATGCTGCTCTCGTCCTCTCTGCAACAAAGCCATTCTTCATAACTCTTCTACCCTAAACAGCAGTGAGGTCTATGAGCTCAGGGTCCAAATACACCTTGGGACCCAAGGTAGTCCAAACCTAAGAAAATAGGTGGCATTTTTTTTTTTTTTTTTTTTTTGTCTCAGGATATGTGTCTGTGGTGGACATACTCTAGGGTCATTCCCTTGATCCCCGTGTATGGTGTTCGTGTCCTTTTGTGATTCTCTTTGTGAGTGTGGGCAGGACCCACGACTTGTTTCTAGTCATATAAAATATATCAAAGGTGTCCAGATATGCCGAATTACATGTATGTGATCACCATATATAAGATTGTGATGCCTGTCTTGGGAGGAGACTCCCTTACTCACTAGTTTGAGAAACAACCTGCTATGTTGCAAGCTGCCATGTAGACGGGGGACATACAGCAAGAAACTGAGGGAGACTTTAGGCCAAACACCAGCAGGAAACAAAGGACCTTGGTTAGGCAACCTACAAGGAACTGAATACTGTTAACAAACAAACAGACCCTTTCCTAGTTGGGCCCAGATTAGGACTCAGCCCTGGTGGAAACCTTGATTACAGTCTTACAAAGGACCCACTTAAGTCATGCCTGGATTCCTGCTGAACAGAAACTGTGAGAAAATAAATGTGTGTTGTTTTAATCTGTTGAAGTTTGTGGTAATATTTTTTAATTTTATATTTCAATTAGAGTTAACATTTAATATTATTTTGTATTGGTTTCAGGTGTATAACATAGTGGTTAGGCAATCGTGTAATTTACAAAGTGATCCTCCCAATATTTCTAGTAGTCACCTGGCATCGTACATAGTTATTACATTATTGACTATATTCCCTAAGCTGTACTTTTACATCCCTATGACTATTTTGTAACTTCCAACTTGTATTTTTTAATCCCTTCACATTGTTCACACAGTTCCCCAAACTTCCTTCCAAAGTTTGTGGTAATACTGTCATGTAGCAAAAATGAATACAACGGCCAAGTATTATAAAGCAGCATATTCTGTAAAGAACATAGCTTGTAACAATTTGTGGCCCCTGAGGAAAACTAGACACTGGCTGTACGCCTGGTCTCCTTGGCGTCCAAAGGCCAAGGAAGAGAAAAACAAGGGAGGTGAGGCCCAAGGATGGTCAGCACTGGGGAGGCTCGCCGCGGATGCTCAGGCTGGGAGCTAGGGGCTGGGCTGGCTCTGAATCCCCTGAAAAGAAGAGGAGAGAATGTGATCACTTCTACCTCTCGTGGGATGGCCAACACCAAAACATTTCAACAACGCAGACAGGAGGCCATTGAGCTCAACAAAGAAAAGTAACAACCTGAGGAGGCCCAAAAGCCTGAGCCAAAAATGTTCAGTCAGAATACACAGAGTGCATGCAGAATGATGCCCCTCAGAACAGAGAAATAATGATAGCACTTAGGTAGGGTCGCGTATAACTAAAAATATCATTTTACTTAATTATTAATTTCACCGTGTTGTTCCTTCGAGATCAATTGGAGGAAAGGATAATCTTTATTGATAACCAAATTAATGACCTGGAACATCACAAGGAAGATTAATGTAAAAGAACAGAGGAATAGGGGCTTAACTGTATTCTAAACATAGTATATGAAAAAAAAAAAAGACATACTCTGAAAATAATTTTGAAGTCCAAGCAAAGGAGGAAAATCTTGGCAATAGCAAGTTATTCATAGATGAAAAGCATCAGGCTTCTCATTTGCAACATTTGAAGCTAGAAGGTAGTACATCTCTTAGTACTGATGAAGTGGCTGAACTCAACCAAGGTATTACTTGCATGTGAGAGTGAAAATATTTGTAAAACCTCAGAGTTCCAAATGTACTGTTAAGTATGCTTTCTGGGGAAAATAATAATGAAAGAACACTAACCAAAATACACAAATAAGCAAAACCCCAGAACCAAAACTTCATAATAGTGGTGATCAATAGAATTAGCTAAACACATAGTTAATCCAGATGTTTGGGAGTGGTTAACAGGGGTTGATAGTTCTACCCTGAGAGGGAATTTTTGATGATAATAGATAAAAGCATCAAATTCTCTGAAATAAAATCTTTATGTGGCAGTGAAGGTGGAGAATAAGAAGTTCTCATTTTGGGTGAGGATGGTGGTAAAAGAGGAAAAGGAGGAAGTGAGTAAAACCTGACCATAGTTTCACTTGAGAGCTCTGTTAAGTTCCTTGGTACTTCCTGTATCATAGTATTAAATGACTGACATTTCAAATGTTTTTCAGGAGGTTGCTGTAGGATCACATCATGCCCTGTATTGCGTGGATCACAATACTGTAAACTGCTGTTACACCATTTACCTCACCTTAGTCATTTCCAGTGAAAATAAACTTTTTAAGTTTTAAATAGTCTCCATTGGGTAACAACTCATGGAGTTCATTAGTCTAGACCCTGTTCAAACATGAATCTGTATTGCCTCTTCTTTATCAGATTCAGTCTGCAGGGTCAACCAGAACTCTAATCCTTGTGACTATCAGCAAGGAGAGTGGCTGACCTCATGTTTTCTCTTGCTGTCAACCGTGAGCAGCTCTGTCTGTGTCCCATCATCTTCCTTCTTGGGGTGGCACTGCCCAGGCACCTTCCCCGAGTCTTAATATCAGATATATATAAACAGAAACAGTCTACCAGCTGGGGAATATCCAAAAATGTTGTTTCTATCTTATATTTTTATGAATTTACGTCTGGCAAAGCATTGAAACAGGTTCTTTCTGGATCTAGTTTCAATCCAAAATTCCAGAATTACCAGGAAACACTACTGAAGAAAGACTTGCTGCAAATCTTTACAATATATCATTGTTAGGGCAGGTTTTCCAGTATAGGATGTAATGGGTAACAAGAGAAAGTGACTCAATGGAGAATGTATTTCAAATGGATCAGATTTATCATTTTTGAGCCTAAGACCCCTCTTAGAAGGGTCTTCTCTATTAGAGCCTTTTGGTAGATAGAAAAGGGTCTTGGCTTCATGAATCTATGGTCCTCTATTTTCCAGATAGTGGCTCAAGAGGACTTGGATGTCCTCCATAGTCATTAAGTAATTAAAAAAAAAAATCATAACATGAATAGCCTCAAAGGGTTAGAATTTATCCTCATCAAAGGGTTGGGTTATAAAAAGTGCTTCTCTATCTTACAGCTTTCATGAACAATTTCATAATCATTTGCCATATATGAATAGTACCAATTTTAATTAAATTAAAAACAAAATGAATTATGTTTTTGTAATAAAATGAAAGACAATTTAAAGATAAATCAATAACAATTATTTCGTATAATTAAGAAGATACTATTTTCAGTTTCTCACTGTGGTATGCACTTTGCCTCTGATAGGGTCTGCTAGCTGTCTATCCTATATCCATTCTCCCACTTCTTTATTAACACAAATCAGATTTTGTAGAGGTGGCCATGTATTCAGCTAAAAAATCCATTTTCTAGTCTCCTTTGCAGCCAGGTGTGATGTGTCTGGTAGGGCTTCCGGGACAGCTCTTTTAAAAAGAAGCCAACTTAATTGGTATGAACTCTTTTAACTCTTTGTAATTCCCCCTTCCTGATTGAAAATGGACATATGGCTGCAGCCAACTTCTGTGTCCCCATGAATGAAAGAGCATGAGAATATCCAAGAACTTGGCCTTGACATGCTTGGGCAGAGTTACAGCAGTTCTGGGCAGCTTATCTTTAGATTTCTATTCCGTGAGGAAAAGATAAATCCTTATCTTGTTTAAGTCACTGCTGTTTAGGTTTCTCATTCTATGCAGTCAAATGTAATTCCTAATACAGAACCTAGAAAAAACAGGTGAAGGTTTTTTAGGCCCCTGCAAAATAGATTCATGGAGGCTGCCTCTCCAAATTGATTCCTGTAGCAAGTTGTCTCAGCTCGGGATGCAACGATTAAAATACCCGGTGTGTGGCTTATAAACAACAAAAATTTCTCACAATTCCGGAGGCCGATATCCAAGATCAGGATGTTCAAGATCGGCTTCTGGTGAGAGCCCTCCGCTGGCTTACACACTGCCGACTTCTCATTGTATCCTTACGCGGCAGAAGGGAGGGAGAGGAAACAAGCACTCGTGGGAGAAACACAGACAACCCGTCCACAACAGAGGTGAGAAGACAGAGACAGAAAGGCTTGGAGCTCGGTGCTCTCCATGGTCTCCTACCAACACTGTGTTAAAAGTCTTCAATAACAAATATCTGATCCATCATGATTGCCTAGATTAAGGTAGTTTATCCTGTGAAAATTGAACACTGAATGCTAGTTTCACTTTGGTTAAATGCTTATTAAATTAGAATTTCTTAAAGAAGGGCAGTAGCAGTACCTAGGGGAGGTACATGCTGACACTGCTGTGTGGCCAGATCGAGGAGGCAAGCAAACAGTGGAATTGATGAGGATAAATTCTAACCTATTTAAAATACAGACCTACCTCTGTTAACAGCATAGAGCACAGAGAATTTAGATGTCCTCCTCATTTATTTTCTGTGAAACAACACCTACAGGATAAAGACGCTTAACACAGATGCTTTCACTTACAGTGTGACGCTGCACCATCTAGATCCTCCAGCCTAACCTTGGAGTTTTGAGTTTAATGTTGATTTTAAAAAATAATAATGTTGATTAAAAAAATAAAAAAATAAAAAATGTAATTCCAAGCCAGATGTATCATTTTCTTTCTCTGTGGATGAGATGAGACAGTGATTAAAATGAGCAGCATAAAATAAATCAAAGTACTTATTAAACTTTAAGAAAACAGAGGTTGAGAAAAGTTCCTTGTCTCAGTTCAGGGCCTTCTGAGATCACAATAAAGAACTTCAAATAAATGGTATAATTTCCAAGTTCCAGAATCTAGAGAATTCCCCCAAAACTAAGGTAAAAAACAGTTTATATACAGGTATACACACACAAAAATAGGTTCATTTTTGGTAGACCAAAATTCCTGAGATTAATTCTAAAGACATGAGTTTTGGGATCAGACTTCCCAAAAGGGAGAAATGATCCCATATCTATGCCAAATGAGAACACATTAAAGAAATGCCTTCATGTGCCTAAAGATAAAAACTGATTTTGTAAGACTTCAAATATCAGGCCAGAATACCCATTATAAATAAAGATAAATACTGAAAAGATTCCTACTTTTACCATTTGCCTCCACAATTATAGAGTATAATTTTAGAGTTTTATTGGTTGCTTTAAGAGCTTCACAAAGAAATACTCCAAGATTGCTAAAATACTCTCTGATCAACCCTAGGCTAGGAGTCGGGCATTATGAACAAAGAGGAAAGCTCACAGGATAATAGGAATTCAGTGTTCCTCCTCTTCCAACCCTTTCAGCTTCCCGAGATGTGTAAGGAGATAAAAGAGAAGGCCAATTGTACTTCGGTACTTTGGTGCATTATGTAACCTCTGGTTCTCCTTGGCTGATTCTTTATCTAGGAGACTCTTGCCTTTTCTTTATCTAGGAGACTAACACCTTTGAGTGCCCAGGGGCAATAATCTGTCAAAACAAGGAGGGAGAGCACAGAGTGATATCTGTTTCCAGCTAGAGTCTGTCTAGAGGTGACACCTGGTAGCCTATCCACAAAACATCTTCTGTCCCCCAAATGGATAAGTACTGATAAGTTCGTGTGCTATGTACAAGGAGTGTTTCTGAGAAGTGTGGATTGACAATGATCAAATTACATGTGTTCAGAATAGATAACATAATAAAGCTTGGGTGGTCATAATAGCTAAGATTTTGGCATTAATTACTTATAAACTTGCAGCTACAGAGATGCAGATGTACTTTTCTTCTGACCCCTTCACAAGGTCACTGATACTTTCTTTAGGGAGCCAATCACAGCCATTTGGGGACTCTAAGGAGAACAGTGTCTACTCCAAGGGAAGGATAGATGAGAACTTAGAGATGTCCCCTCATCTGAGCTGCTTATTGTGTTACCATGGGCAATTTGTCACTCCTCAGCTGGGAGTAGAAGTGTAGAGAGAGTCGCAATATCATGACCATGGACTAAAGTAAATCTCAGAAGGAAACAACAAAGCATTCTGATCTAAAATTCTCAGGGTGTGCTCGAATGGTACCTACATGTTGCTGTAAAAACAGAGTAACACATACAATGATTTGGGGTTGCTGAGCTGTAAGTTACTGTACACAGAATAAGGGCAGTAGAAACAGTTAGTGTTGCCCCAGGAGAGAGGGTAATGCAGGATGGTATTGGCTATATTGGCAGGGTAAGGAGTTTAGAAAGAACCCAAGAAATGATTTCTTTTTCCCCTTCAGATGGCACAGGACATGAATTCCACATTATAAGACTCTTCAATGTGTATGAACACATTATAATGCAGGGAGTCTGTACATCACTATCAATGCTATAAATAAACAGAGAAGATCCACTAGGTTGAAATAAGGGGCACCCTTAAAGGTATTTTGGAAAGATCCTGAAAGGTGAGTGCCTCGCCCAGTGGTTCTCGAACTTTAACTGGCTTCAAAATCACTTTGTAAACTTGTTAAAACACAAATTTCTGGGCACCACCCCCAGAATTTATATTTAAATAGGTCAGAAAGAGCACTTGAGAACTGGGATATTTAACAAGTTCGCAGATGATGCAGCCCTGACTCTTCGTGAACCACAACTTGATAACCACTCATGTCATGACTTAGAGGCATGGCCTCAGATATGGTGAAAATTTTCTGTTCTTCAGGCTCCTTGTGTTTTTCCAAAAAGAAGGAAAACTTCATCAATAAAGCCTGTTTGACCTTAGAAGGTCTACGTATTGTATAACTACATTTGTTATGGAGATCTTATTGATAAACGTATGGGAAATTACACTTGATGAGCTGTTAGCATGTTCCTGGCACGGATTTCACCTCGCAACGCTGTTGAATCCTCTTTTACAATGAGTGTGTAGAAAACATAATGTAAACGACATTAAACCCCAGGCTGTTTGATCTTCAAGTACTCATTTTCTTCTGGTATGTTACTTTACTTTCTAAATTTAGAATACTTTGCTTCTAATGTGTACTTTAGAAGTCAATTTTCACCATTGCTTCTATTTTTTTTTTTAATTAGAAAGAAGTGCTTATATTTACCATAAAGTAACTTGAGGGCTTCTAATTTTACCAAACCGTGTAGCCCTATTCCTTTCATGTTCTCCCTCTTTCACCTAAAACACCCTGAAGAATATACAACAGATGAGCACAGGGTTTCTCTGGAAGGTGGAAAGAGAAAGGCAGGCTAGCCATGGGACTTTCGAGTTAAAGAAGGACATAATAATGGGTTATCTGGGTTTCCAAATTTGATGGCTGAAACAAAAATTTGAACAACATCTGATCAAATGCTCAATATATGCTATACAAGAAACATTTAAGATAATTATATTTAAAAAGTGAGCAGGAAAAAGAACCAAAATGGAAATAAGGTATCAAATTTCACTTGAGTCGGTAAGACATCGATACCAGTGGGCTGTGATACAGGTATATTGCAATACCTAGAGAAACCACTGAGGAAATCAAAATACTAGAGAAAAAATAGTGATAGAAAAAGAACTAAATGATGCAATCAACAGCAGCAATATCTGTATGATTATTTTATATAATATGATCTATCCAGCTATCATCTATCTATATTTAGATAGATAGACATAGCTATCCGCCTCCAACAGTAGAATGCACATTTGCTGAAATGAGTCCTTAAATTTTGAACCATCCTTCAGTTTTTTCCTCCTTTCTTCTCTTTTTTTGTCAAGACCTGTAAGAAAATAATCTAATTGTACCGTCGTACTTTTCCCATTCTAAATTAACTCCTTAACTTACCAGTCTGTTTTCTGCCTCACAGCACTCCACTGAAACTGTTGCCACCAAGGTCACCTATAATCTCTGGATTGCTAAATCTAACTCTGTTCTTATCTTACTTAGCATTTAACACTTACTTAGCAGCAGAATTTGACCCATGGACCACAGTCTTTTTCTTTAAACTCTCTTCCCTTGGCTTTTGTGATCCCTTTCCCTCCTAGTTTTTTTTTTTTTTTTTTCCGGCCCTCTTTGTCCCATTCTTTCTTTGTCTCCTGCACAGGCATCTCTTCCTTTTTTTCTCCGTAAGACATGGGTGCTTCCCAGAATTCTTTGTGAAACACTGGCTCTTCATACTCCACTTGCTTTTCTCACCCACCCCACAGACTTCGGTTGTCACTTCTGTGGATGGTTCCCAAATCTCTCTCTCAAGACCGTCTGTTTCTTGAACCATAAACTCATATGCTGTTTTGATGTTACCTAAGAACTCTAACTCAAAATCTCCAAAGTGAATTTATCATCCTCTGCCCTCCCTTTCCTCCTGTATCCTTCATTCTTTCAAGCCGCCACTCCAAATGTCTTAGAAATTGTATATGACTCCCTTCTCTCTTACTATCTCTTCATCTCCAATGTTACTTTCTGAATGTAAGGCATCATTTCTTTCCCACAGTTTCATTCTTTGTTCCTTAGTTTGGTCCTACCACTTTCTAATGCTCACACTTCACAATGTTTCCGAATGTTACTTTTCTAAAATGGAACTCTGACCAAGTCACTTTCCTATTTTAAGTCGTTAAATAAAATCCAAGCTACTTAGTAAGTAAAGCATACCAGAACCTTTGTAATCTTCTTCTGCTTCTTTCTCATACGAGTTGAAAACACTTTTAGCTGTGAGTAATAGAAAGTCTGAATTAGAAATTTTTAATATATAGGTATATTTTATTCATATAATAAGTCTGGAGATAGGTAGTGGTCATGCCATAACTCAAAAATGTTATCTAATATCCACAATCTTTTTTTAAAATCATTTTTCACCATCTATTGTATGTTGATTTATCATCTCACATCACAAGAAGGCTACTTTAGTTTCAGGTGTCACATCTATATTCAAGGCTGAAAGAAAACGGAGAGTAGAGCTTGCTGTTCCTGACCTTCTTATCAGAAAAAAACAAATGCTTTCTTAGGCATTTAGAATACTTTCACTTGCTTTTCATTGGCCATAACTGGATCACATGGCCCTTGCTACCAGGGTTTCATCACTTGGGTACCAAACTCAAGAACCCATTTTTCCACTTCCCAGACAATTAAGTACAAAATACCATCGTTCTAGGTCATACCTGTTTACTCTTATGTTAATACTTCAATTTTATTAAGTTTAAGAAAACACCACTGTGGTTATCATTCTCTACATTCTTTCAGCATTGCCTTTCAGCTGAGGACTTCAGTTTCCTATTGTCAAAATCTGAAAGCCCTCAATTTGGTATCAAAATGGTGGCCTTCAGGTTGTCTAGGCTATCAATCTTGACTTATTGATGAAACTATAGCTATTAGACCGAAAGAACCATAGCTCAAACCTCTTTTTGTCCCTTTAGCAACTACTGCACAATGAATTAAGGTAAATTAAAACTGTGGAGCTTTAAATCCTTAGTAGATAATGCTATTTTTCTAGTAATCTTATTATGAATGAAGACCTCATTACCTTCTTTTTATTTTTTTACCTTCAGATAAAAAAATTTATTTTTTATTACTTTCTTTACTCAAATTTTTTATTACCTTCTTTACTCAAATATTTATTGATTACCTTAAATATGACAGGCCTGTGTTATATCTTGAGGGAATAGCAATAGAAATTATTTTGTCACATCCATCCTTTATTCAAATATAATGTTATGAAAAATAAATTAAACAATTTATTTAATATAGAAAAGTTGGAATCAAATAGAGAATTATTATTATTAATTACAAAATATAAATTTATTTGTATGTATATTTAAACATGAACCTTACAAGTATCCTATTTTTAGGTCTTCACATATACCACAATTTGAAAGCGAAGAGGAACTATAGGTCCTTTAATTTTTCAAAACTGATCTGGTCATTTTCTTAAGGTTTATTTCTCTATTGAGTAATGGGGAAGAAAAGTAACTAAAAATTTAATCAGTCATTAAACACCCATTTCAGGGAAACACCTCTATTCTGCTTCTGTATTTAAGATGTTGTCTTTGGCTGATGGGGCCACTTGCATTGCTGCTGGAACTTACGACCTGGCACTTTGGTACTTGCTTGGGCTCAGTAGCGCCCCTGGCTGCCTTGGACTCTACTAGTACTTACTGATACCATGGAACTCTCTGTAATGAGGCTGAGATCACACTGGTTCCAGCTCCTCAATTTTGGTATAAAGATGTCATAGCCCATGAGCCTCTCTGTCAAGCTCCACAGACAGACACATAGGTAATTCTAAAAATAAGGGTGGCTCAGGAAACTCTGTTTCAGGGTCTTCCTTTCCTGACCATGCTAAACATCCAAACTGGCCTTTGATTGGTCTAAGATTGCCTTCAGAGGGGAACTCCTCTGACTGTCGAATAAGAAGTGGTGGTGGATGTGTGTCAGGAGTTGGGATTAGGAAGGGTTCCTCTCTACCTTAAACATGACTCCTACGTTTAACTGAGAGAAGAAAAGCATCAGATTTTCTTATGTTCCTTTGCATTCCTGTTTCTCCCTTTTTCTACTTCCTACTAGTCTCCAAAATTGGAAAGGGCGGGCTTTTTTTTTTTTTCCTATCCTTCTTTTCCCGTACTTCAACTAGGCCTTAATACTGATCAGAGATACCTCCTCTGCCGTGGGAGAATTCTGTGAGTGTGGGGTATGAAAGCTTGGTTGTTAGATAAAGTGAGAAACAAACATGTGGAAAATGTCTTTCAAGATAAGACAGTGGCCTCTCTTACTGCTGAATTTTATTTTGACTTTCAGAAGCTGGTTATACATCTCTATCCCTGTTTTCCTCACACACAACCTCAGAGAAATGGATGCCCTAGGCCAGGGGAGTGAAAGTCATGTTAGAAAAAAAAAAGAAAATTTAAAACTATTACCCTTATTAGAAAGGATTTAAACATATTATATATAGTTTTATATTCCCCCTTTTAAGATGTAAATTTTCTATACTATACTTACCTCTAAAAACACTCCTATTTCACGCTCATTATTTAAAATCACCTCCTCTCTCAAATTCCTCCTTAAAACTTCTCTGAAACCTTTATGAAAAAGAGAGCCTCAAGGTCTTTTCTTAAAGACAAGAAAGCAGGTTGAATTTAAATAAAAGACAGAATAAGATAGACCTAGCACATGGGAAGAAAAATTAATAAGCTCACCTCTTTCAAGTAGCTTTTTCTGTTGAGTTTTTACATTTTAACTCCTTGTTTTATCTTTATCTCTAGTTAAAAATACTCTCCCTGGATTGTAATGCTTTTCATTTTGAGATACATCAAATTCATTTCAACCTCTACTAATAATAGTAGTAAATTTAAAATAAAATACCAGTAAATGTCACATTGAATTCCCTTCTTACTCAAATAGGTATAATGTCTTTTCCCAGAACTTCTCAAGGAATCTATGAGGATAAAATGGGTCAAGTTTTAGGATGATTTAAGCTTGTTAGGGAAAAAATATGAAGTGTAATAATTCCCATCTCTTCATAGTTCACACTTCCTTGAAGTAGTTTCTAATTCATCACAGTTGCAGTCTTTTTCGTTTTCTCCTGTGTTCATAGATATTTTATATGTCTGCAAAATGAAGTAAGATAAATTGCCTAGGTTATAAATAGGCTTATTAAATAGTTAATAGCATACAAATGTGAAGCAAATGAGTAAAAAAAATTAAGGATTGTATGGTCTTTCAAAGATTAATTTTTATTGCAGACAAAATTGTATTTGGGTAAAAATGTAATTATGCAATACTCCAATTTTTCCTCCTTTTAATTTTTAATAAAATTTTCTATCCAGAGTAAATTTTTACATCAGTGATGTGGCTTATGGTACAACTTTTAATTAGGTCCCAAGCTTTGCAGGATTTTTTTTTTCTGGATCTGAAGGCTACTAATATGAGGCTATAAAATGGCAAATGTTCTTTTCAATTTCAAGTTTGCTAAATCAGTTGGACTAAACATGAACTATATCCTATTTTTTCCTGGTAGAGAAATATGTCTCGCTTGTGTAGTATATTTTAAGATACACTTATTATTCTGTGTCCCAAGGAGTTTAAGTAACAACAAAAATAGATAATGTTCCTTTAACACCTTGACACATTAAAGAACAACATGATTCTTGGTAAAAAATGATATAAGATACTACACCCCAAAAGATAGCCCATGGTTTATAACAGAATTATAAACCAAAGCTCTAAAAATTATACATATTTTATAAAGTCCCCAAACATATGTAAGCATGAAAATATTTTTCTTTCTGTCCTCTTGGTGGCTATTTACACCCAGTTTCAATGGAAGTCAGTGAAACGGATGTACCTGGCATTGCAGCCCCCCAAAATTAGAAAAAACAGGATGTTAAAAATCTACCTCTCTTTCCCAGACTGGTTTCCCCTTCCAATAAAATAACTGAACTGACTGTATAAATACAGGGAGGTCCCAGGGTGGTGCTTCTTCCTGAGTCTGCTGGGTGTGGGTGGAAGGGGGCCTTTCCAGGGCAGTCTGGAGGGGCTTGTTTGGCAGGTTTGAATCTCTGGTGAATGACTGGGCGCAGCTCTGATGAAAATGAAATATAAATCCTGTCTTACTTAGAAACACGTGTCTGACTTTTCTAACATGCATGCCTTTGTTTCTCCAACTGCTATGGAAATGTCCTCCCTTCAAAAATGTCAAATGACACTGTAAAGCATTCATTTCTCCCTCCTTGTCCAGTGAAACTTTACAGTCCAATGCATGCAAACTGTGTGCACTGTGCTACATGTCATATGCCATTTGGGCTATGATTGAGCATGATGAAAATGAAACAGCCATTATTTATATCCTATTTGCTCCCCCCCCACCAAATTCCACAAGAGTAGGGTTTTTTTCCCTTTGTTTGCTACTATTTTTCCATTTAGTGAGTAGTGAGCACAAATAAATATGTGAAGAGCTGTATTTCTAATATAATAATATGTAATCAAGCCCCTTCACATACTCTCTGTTCTTACTTCTTCATACTCCCTCCCATTCTCTCTGGTATAGACACTGATACCAGTACTCTTGTACTTGCTATACCTTCTGCCTAGAATAATCTTCTCCTGCACTACATCATTCAGATCTCTATCCAAATATCACCACCTCAGAGAGCTCTTCCCCAACTAGCCTGTCTTCCTGCAACCCTGCCACTTTTTTTTCTTTTTTATAGCTTTTTTTTTTTTTTTTTGCTGAGACTGCTTTTAGTATACTTAAAATTTTTCTCCCACTTCCACTAAAATGTAAGTTCCGTGAGGGCAGGGACCTTGTCTGTTTAACTCATATTCCCTGTGCATCCTATAGATGTTTTATTAATTATTTTGAGATGAATGAATGCTCATTTTTCAGGTAGCGAACTGCATTTGGATCAGACAAAGAACTAGAATACCGTATGAATGTAAAAACAATAAACAAGATATTCTATACATTTTGAAAATGCCTACCAAATATTGCAAAAAAAGGAAAAAAGCTCAGTTTTTCCCATAATGCTAGTTTTACATGTATTCAATTTTTTTTTCATAAGAAATGTTGGATGAAGTACAAGATGAATCTACTTTGTATTGAATTAAACTGATTAAGAAAAAATGTTAAAGCAAATATCTAATGCAGCCAGCAAAGTCCTTTTAGTTTCAAAATAACATAATTTAAAAATATTTCTGCACATTCAAGCCCTGAGTTCTTTCCAAAGCTTTGAAATGTTTTTCCTCCTAAGATGGTGTAAAGATAATTAGTGATATATTCCGGAGAGAACCTCTGCTGGTGTGTGGAATCCTCAGTGACACAAGTGGGGGGCAGGGTGTGACAGTTCCTGACACTGAGTTGGTCTGGCAAATGCCGCAATGTTAGTCCGTAACTGGGAGGCTCAGAGCCTTTTACTCAGCGTTCTCTCCTCCCTAGTCTCAATTTTTTGTTGACATAAACTTAAATCATTTACTGGTTAACATTTCAGCAGCACAGACTAGACTCTATTCTCCCCAATACTCAAGGGGACACCAAAATTCAAAAGATTCCCATCCATTCTTAGTGCTTACCTTTCTCCGTTTCTGCGGCAGTTCATATATTCTGCCTCATTATTGTCTTTCTGGGACATTTATTGTGTAGTCGTGTTTCTCACAGGCTCTCAGAAAATGCCATTTTGATGATCATTAATCTGTGATCGCTTGACATGCTCAGATTTAAGGGATATGTTTAAGTAGGTTATCATCAGGAATTCTCTATATTTAAAGTGTTCTTATGTTTGTCAGTTGAAGGTTATTCAGAAAATGCAAATACCTCAATGAGATTTATTTCTTGTATTTGTAAGAAAATATTCTGTGTGGAGTGCTATTCACATGGGTACATCCAAATAATATAGACAGGCTTAGATAATTGATTACAGATATCAGCAATACATTTATATTTACATTTTTAAATATGAAGGTCATGTAACCCTAATGAGAAATTATTGAAAAATAAAAAAGATGTCCAGAACACCACCAGCTTCATAGCTTATTGTTAGCATGTTGGTGTATTTCCTTCATTTTATGTGGTTTATAAGTATCTTTTGTTCTACTTTTAACTTTATCTTCCAAATTTCCAAGTTTTCTATTGATTTAAGAATTTTTCATTTCATTGTTAATTTTCGGTATTTTTATCCTGTGGGTACTTATTTTTAAAAAATGTAGAATCTTGTTCTTATGAAATAAATGCAATTTCTTATTTCTCTAGTGATTTTAAATGTATTTTTTTTGTTTCTTGTCCCTGTTAACTCCTTTCCATTATTTGTTCATTAAAAACATTATATATATTATACTACTATGTGACTAAAAATTTTTTTGTCTGCCTCCCTCTACTACAGTTTAAACTCTATAAAGATGGAGATTTTGACTGTTTTATCCCTCTGCATCCGTAGCACCCATAACATTACCTACCACATAGTAAGAACTCCTTCCCAGTGCAGCGAATGACACCATGGATGCTAGAGTTCTTCCTCATCTTCTGATTTGCCTGCTGATGCTTGAATATTTGTTCGTATTTCAGAATAAAACCTAAAAACCTAATTAGAAACTCTATGGATGGTGGGACTTGTCCCAGGATAAGATTCACCGTAGGTGACGGAGCAGAAACCCCACTGAATCAATTAGAGGGATTCCCAAAGTCAGCATCTGCAACTCTTCCTTCGAAATGGTCGTCTCCTCCAAGGGAGATTCCGCGGACTCCTTCTGCAGTGATGGAAGCGTGGCTACCAGACCACGGACGGCGAGCAGATGAGGGCGCCTCGGCCACCGCTGCCCGTTGTGCAGATTTCTCCTTCGCCGTCGTTGCTACATCGCTGCTGCTCTCCGCTGTGCCTCGTGTCTTCACGACCAGGGTTATTCTGCGCCAGCCTCTCCATAATGTACACCAGCTGTATTTTGCTCAAGGAGGAAAGGTGATATGACAGGTGTAACTATGTATTTTCAAACTATTTCTTTAATTTCAGGTCCACCTCACATGGTCTATGTTCAGAGGAACACTTGCCTCCCGTTTCCTTAGCTTTTCCAGAGCTCTGTCTTGAGAATTAGCTTGCTTCTTGTCAAGGCACTTAGTGTGCAGCTTTCTCTGATTTCCTGAGTCAGTTATCACTCACCCATCTGCTTTATATCATTTAGAATTCTATTATCGCCTTTCACGTGCCTCAGCACTTCCTTTCCCGAGGTTGAAGCGTCATTGTAGTGGGCTTGTGGAGGAACCAGAGATAAACATGCATGTTTAACGTTCCATAAATTTACTGGACTCCTTTCCTGGACTTTAAATCCAAATTCATGAATATCCACATACTACCACAAAATTGTTCTTGGCCATATATCGAACAGAGATGAGTTGGTAGGATAAACATAATATAGGATTAATTAAGGAACTATATACATAGGCCGCAGAAAATTCAAGTAGTATGAGATGTGCATAACTCATGTCTTATATCACTTATATATCTTTAAAAAAAAGATTTTATTTTATTTTTAGACAGAGGGGAAGGCAGCAAGAGAGGGAGAGAAACATCAATGTCTGGTTGCCTTTCACATGCCCCCCATTGGGGACCTGGGCTGTGACCCAGGCATGTTCCCAGACTGAGGAATACACCAGCGACCCTTTGGTTCACAGGCGGATGCTGAATCCACTGAGCCACACCAGCTGGAGTTCACTTATATATCTTATTATCACTTATGTCACACATAAAAAATTGTGTTCCATGGCTCAAAATCAAGTATAGAAACTAAAAATTAATTTCAGAGATATCTGATAATAACAATTATAATAATAATCATGATTAAATAAACTCTACAAATATGTTTCAAATGTTTATAAAAATCCTCACCTATAACATTAGACATAGCTATATAAATTTCTCAAATATATAATATGTTATATATATTATATTCTATAAAATATATAAAAAAGAAAATACTTTTTTCAATGAGATAAAACATTTCAAACACATAAAATTAGATCTCAGATACTTAGGCAATATAACTCATATTTTGTTCAATATCACATTATGTCAGAAAAGGAATCATGACTTAAATCATATTCTCTTAATTCAACATCTTTCATGTTATTTTTCTCCAAAATTATCTTTATCATCAAACTGAAGTTCTGTATACTCTGTAACAACTACATTATTTTACTAGATTGTGCCTCAAAGCAAATGTTATCTTGATAATAAACTGCTTTTTACATAGACTATATATAGCATGTGGGATAGAAAACTGCCTCCTTGTCAGATGGAAACAGTATCTGGAAGACACAGTGAAGCAACTGAATCAATAAAGAATATTAAGTAGTGGAATGAAAGGAGGAGAAATCTCTGACATTAAGAAAAATGTTCTCCTGTCACAAAATGACTATTGAATTTCATGTTTGGGCACTGAGTCAGAGAGAGACAATCACATCCATAAGGAGATTTATCCAAGCCAAGAGTACCCAAGAACAGAAGCAAACCGAAGCCGGAGGAAACTCCCAGCTGAGGGGAGCTGGCCAAGTTGAGAAAAAGAAAACAGATCTCGAGATTCTGACAAGTCCAAAGGGAGAGCTGCATGAAAAGTACTTGCGGAAAGCTTTAGAGAAACCACAGATTGATGAGAGATCCAAAGAAAGAAAAAAGCCTAAGATGAAGAACTATGCATTCTATCAATACAGGACCATATAAGGAAACTGCTTCAGTGCCTGCTTTGTAGAATTAACCCTAGAAATTAATAGCGAAGTGGTAGACATGAAAATAATTTACTTACTTTAATTCTGCAAGTGAGTGTAACCTGAGTATATAGCCATAAACCCATTACCTTCAAGAATTTCTTTCATTTAGTGCAGCAATTTTCAACTTTTCCATCTCATGGCACATATAAACTAATTAGTAGAATTCTACAGCATGCCAAAAAATATATACTTTTTACAGATCTGACAAAAAATAGGTGTAATTTTGATTGATTCACACTGGATGATTATTGTTGTCTTCGCTGTTGTCATTTTTTTATTTGACAATTTAAGGGAAAAAAGGCCAATGCTACTGACTAAGTAGTCAGGTATTGTACATTTTAAAAATTCTTGTGGTACACAGGTTGAAAATTAATAACTTAGTATATTGAAGAAAACCCTTTTTATTTTCATATATTGATTCCACTCAGTTGTTTGGCTTCTCTATCTTTTCTTTGCCATGGCCATGTTCAGTTTGCTGCTAGTCACTGCCTGCAACCGTGCAAACTACAGGGGGAAGTGCAGTATATCAGAGCCACTTTTCTATCACTACTCTAAACTCAGGTTGAATATACACTCCTGTGTTGTTCTCCAGTGAACATTGCCATCTGAAGGTTGTCTTATGTAACAGCCTCGTGACAGACACAGGGAATAAATATAATTAAAAAAGAAAAAAATGATACTTATTATCAGCATTCCTACAGTCCAATTCATCATGGAGAATTCCTCACTGGCATTCTGTTCCCTTGATATTTTTAGAGAATTAACCCCTAAAGCAGTATAATATACATTCTTCTCAAGCGTACATTGAACATTATCCAGGATGGATCACATGTAGGCCATAAAATAAGCCTCAATAAGTTTAAGGAGAATGAAATCATATCAAGCATCTTCTCTTAGCACAATGTTATGAAACTAGAAAACAATAAAAAGAAAAAAAACGGAAAAACAAGCACATGTAGGCCAAATAACATGTTACTAAACAGTTAACAATGGGATCAAGAAAAAATCAAAAGTCACCTTGAGACAAATGAAAATGGAAACACAATGACCCCAAATTGATGTGATACAGCAAATGCAGTCCTAAGAGGAAAATTCATAGTAATACAAGTATACCTCAAAAACCCCCCAAAAGTTATCCAATCTAACTACACTTAAAGGGACTTGAAAAAGAATAACAAATAAAGCCTAAAGTAAACAGAAGGAAGGAAATAATAAAAAAATCTGAGCAGAAATAAATAAAATGTAACCAAAAATTGGCTCTTTGAAAAGATAAACAAGATTGACAAATCTTTAACCAGGCTCATTAAGAAAAAAATAGATAGAGGACCCAAATAAAATCAGAAATGAAAGAGAAGTTACAATTTACACCATGGAAATACAAAGAATTATAAGAAAATACTACAAATAATTACATGCCAATAATTTAGACAACCTTGAGGAAATGGATACACCCCTAGAAACATGGAATCTTCCAAGACTGAGTAAAAAAAGAAACAGAAAACCTGAACAAACTGATACAACCAACAAAATCAAAACAGTAATCAAAATACTCCCAACAAACAGAAGTCTTGGACCTGATGGCTTCACGGGTGAATTTTACCAAACATTCAAAAAAGAGATAACACCTGTCCTTCTCAAACTGTTTCAAAAATTTCAAAAGGAGGGAAGATTCACCATTATTCTGATTTTGAAACTAGACAAAGACATTTACCCACCCCCCCAAAAAAAGTTATAGGCCAATATCCATGATGAACATCGATACAAAAATTCTCAACAAAATATTAGCAAACCAAATTCAGCAATACACTAAAATATCATACACCATGATCAAGTGAGATTTATTCCTGGGATGGAATGTTGGTTCAATATCTGCAAATCAATTAACAAGATACACTACATAAACAAAATGAAAGATAAAAATCATATGATCATATCAATAGATGTAATAAAACAGTTGACAAAACCCAGCATCGGTTTGTGATATAAACTTTCATCAAAGTGGGAATAAAGAAAAGATACCTCAACATAATAAAGGCTGCATATGACACACTCACGGCTAACATCATACTCAAAGCAGAAAAGATAAAACTGCTTTCCTTAATATTAAGAACAAGATAGTGTTGTACACTTTAACCACTTTTATTCAACATACTGTTAGAAGTCCTAGCCACGGTAATTAGAGAAGAAAGACAGAGGAAGGGCCTTTTGCTTTCACAACAGGTAGCAAAGCCAGGATAAGACTATAGAGTCATGAAAAGTAAGACAAGTAAAGTTGCCTTGCAAAATCAGAAAAGCTATGCTCATTCGGAGAAAAATTTTCCCCTGTGAGTAGGTGGTGTGCAGAGAGAAGATTTGATGGAAAGGAAAAGGACAAAATCTGAAAGATAATATAGTGAGAACTCTACAGGATTCCACAAAAAAAATACTAGAAAAAATAAATTCAGTAAAGGAGCAGGATACAAGGTAAATGTTCAGAAATCAGTTGCATTTTTATACATCAATAATGAACTATCAGAAAGGAAAACTAATAAAACAGTCCCATGCACAATTGCATTAAAATAGAAATAAATTAAACCAAGTTAGTAAAAGACCTATACTCAGAAAATTGAGACACTAAAGAAAGAAACCAAGGAAAATACTAATAAATGGAAGCATATAACAAGCTTTTGGAGAGGAAGAAATAACACCATTAAAATGTCCATACTACCCAAAACAATCTATAGATTCAACACCATTCCTATAAAGATATCAATGGTGTATTTTACAGAACTAGAACAAATAATCCAAAATTTGTATGGAAACACACACAAAAAATGAAACACAAGGACAATGGCACTCCGGCACTCACCTTGAAGTCCCACAACTCAGATTCTCCCTGTATGTCCTTGGTACCCCTTTGTCCCCTCTCTGAGGCTGCTGCCCCTTTGCTGGAGCTCAAGGAGAGAGCCTGCAAGTGAGAATTTGTGTGCTGGCCTTTAAGTGGATACCTGGGTTTCCAGCAGTCTTTTATCCCATGCAGATGGACAAAATCTCCACAGACTTTCATATCCAGACATTATATGGGCTTCTCCTCACAACACTGATGTTCCCAGCTCAGGGGCCTGCAAGGGGCTGAGACCTCTCACCCCACTGAGGGTACCACTCCAGTTGAGATATCCCTCCAGATTCTCAACTATGACAAGTGGGTTCAAGGCCAGTCCTTTTTTCATCTCCATCCCTCCTACCAGTCTCAAAGAGGCTTAGTCTTTATTTCTTTAGTTATAGGACTTCTGTTCAGCTAATCTTCAGATGTTTATCCATGTTGATTATTCCATAATTTAGTTGTAATTTTTACATGGTCATGGGGGGAGATGATTTCAGTGTCCACTTACTCTGCTGTCCCGACCAGACCCCTGAGCACTCTCCCCAGCCTGTTCTTTCCCTAGATTCACTCTGTCCCCCGTGCAAGGCTTGTATGTCTTCCTTAGAGAAAAATGTATTCAATCCTTTGTTCATTTTTAAATCAATATTTTTGCTATTGAGTTGTAGGAATGCCTTAATATATTTTGGATATTAACTCTTCAGGAAATATGTTTTGCAAATATTTTCTCCCATTTTTAGGTTGCTTTTTCATTCTGTTGATTGTTTTCTTTACTGCACAGAAGTTACTTAGTTTGATGTAGTCCCACTTGTCTAGTTTTGTTTTTGTCTCTGCTTTTGGTGTCATATCCAGGAAATCATTGCTGAGACCAATGTCATATTTTCCTGTTTTCTTCAAAGAGTTTTACAGTTTCAGATCTTATATTTAAGTCTTTAATCCATTTTGAGTTGACTTTTGTGTATGATGTATGATAAGAATCTGATTTTATTTTTCTGCGCATGGTTATTCACTTTCCCAATGTAATTTTCTGAAGAAACTATTTTTTCTCCATAGTGTGTTCTTGGTCCTTTTGTTGAACATTTGGCCATATACATTTGGATTTATTATTGAGTTCTCTATTCTGTTCCATTGGCTTGTGTGTCTGTCTTTATGCAAGTACCATGCTCTTTTGATCATTGAAGTTTTATAGTATGTTTGAAGTCAAAAAGTGTGAGACATCTGGCTTTTTTTTTTCTTTCTCAAGATTCTTTTGGCTATTCAGTATCCTTTGTGGTTTCATAAGAATTTTAGGATTTTTTTTTCTCTTTCTGAAAGGAAATGTCATGGGATTTTGATAGGATTACACCAAATCAGTAGATCACTTTGGGAAAGTTGGACAATTTTAACAATATTAAGTCTTCATAAAACAGATGCCTTTCCATTTCTTTGTGTTTACTTTAATTTCAACCATGTTGTGTATTTTCCAGTGTAAAATTTTTTTTACCTCATTGGTTAATTTTATTCCTAAGAACTTTATTCTTTTTGATGCTATTGTAAATGGAATTGTTTTCTTTATTTTTAGATTGCGTATTTTTAGTGTAGATACACAGACCTCATTTTATATGTTGGTTAGTATCCTGAAAATTTTTGGTATTTGTTTATTAGTTCTGACATTTTATTTTGGTGGAATCTTTAGTTCATGTCATCTATGATCAGAGATGATTTTACTTATTTTCTGGTTAGGATGCTTTTCATTTCCTTTTCTTGCCAAATTGCTCTAGCTTTGAATTCTAGCACTATGTTGAGAAAAAGCAAGATTGGACACCCTTGCCTTGTTTTGATATTAGAGAAAATATTTCAGCTTTTCACCACAGAGTATGATGTTAGCTGTGGGCTTTTCATATATGGTCTTGATTATATCGAGGTAATTTTCTTCTATTCCTAGGGTTTTTTTTTTAGTGTTTTTATTATAAAAAGGTGTTGAATTTTGTTAAGTGTTTTTTACCTATTGAGGCAGTCATGTGGTTTTAATCCTTTGTCCTGTTAATGTCATGTATCTTATTGATCGATTTTAAACCATCCTTGAATCCCAGGGATAAATCATACTTGATCATGGTACATAATCCTTTTAATGTGTTGTTGAATTCTATTTGCTAGTATTTTATAGAGGACTTTTACATCTACATTTATTGGAGCTATTGGCCTGTTTTTCTTTTTTCTTTTTTGTTTTGGTATATTTTTGCCTGGCTTTAGTAGCAAGGTAGTGTTCTCACCATTTTACTTGGAGATTATCTTTCGGGTTCCCTCTGCTTCAGCTCTTGGCTACTCTACCTCATTCTTGTACCCAGTTGTGTTTCTGAAAACATCTCCTCAGATCTTATGGTTCGGAAAAGATTTAAAGCACAAATCATTCACGGTCTCGGGTGATAAAGCTAGTTTTAGAACCCTGGTCTACTGACTTCCACATTAAAGCTATCCTATACCAGGCAGATTGTCACTCATCTATGCTTCAGTTGAAGCCTCTACAAAACTTAAAATTGAAAACTTCTCTAACAATAGTTATTTACCATTGTTACAATGAACAGTGTGGTAGGCAGCCTCTGAGACGGCTCCATGTGATCCTTGCCTCGTGTTACACATACTCATCTCTGATGCCCTTTCTTGGAGTGTGATCTGGACAAAATTAATTCTATTGAACATAATATGGTAAAAATGATGGTATTTTGTTATTGAAATTAGGTTATTAAAAACTCTTAGCTTCTGTCTACCTTCTCTCTCTCTCTCTCTCTTTCTTATTCTCTCCCTCTCTCTCTCTATCTCTCGGGCCTTGATCTGATGTTGTAAGCTTTCCTTTGTAGAGGCCCATGTTACAAAGCATTAAGGAAGGTCTTTGGACAACAGGCAGTGAGGAATTGAAACCCTCAGTCCAACAGCCCAAGAGGGACTAAATCTTGGGCTTTTGGGGCTGAAACTACATGACTGAGCCTGGAATGTCCTGTCCCCGTCAAGCCTTGAGATGAGCCTGCTACAGCACCAGTTAACACCTTACCTGAAGTCTGTGAGAGACTCTGAGTCAGAGGCAACTGGTTAAGCTGCACCTGTTTCTTACCCATTGAAACTGTGAAAAATAGATATTTCTTTTTCCAAGCATCTTACTTTTGTACTAGTTGGTTATACAGCCATAGATATCTAATACCACTAGTATGAACATAGCCCTAAAGCAATTTTGAGAATACACTATAATATTTTGAAACAAAGTACAGCAGACCTAAGTGACTTTAATAGCCTCTTCCCTCTTACTCAAAAATTAATTCTAAATTATGTATAGATAAATATAAAACTAATGAGAATTTATATTTTAAACTATATATCCTAAATATCATCTACTAATTTATCCAATTTCTCCCTTTGCTTTTTAACATTAGTACTACAATATATTTGGTTTTGTCTATGTTCTAGTAAGTATAAACAAGCACAAACTAACTGTAGGAAATATTTTCAGAAATAAAGTAACCTATGTGTCCTTTGATGTAGTTCAAGATTGAATCATTATGGCCTATAATTTAAGAATATTACAATTGCTCAAAAAGCAATTGAGCTATTTGTCATCCTGCAGGATGAAGAGATTTGTAGTGTCTCAATGCTTATAAGAAATGCTTGAGATAAGTATTTAAGTTCCTATTCAGAAGTCATTTGATAATCTATTTTTAGTTTGGAACTGAGGAAACATTAAAATAAATTATCTTATATAACAAATATCAAAATGTAACCTGATTTTGTCGCTTGCAGCATTTGGAGAACAAACAATCAAATCCAACGCCATAAAGAAAAGTTTGGTCTCCAGCAGAAATATATCAACTCAATTACATGGTGTCCTTAGCTTGCCAAATTTACTTCCACGTTTTTATGATTGAAGAAAAGAACAACTGCTCATGTTACCAAATGTGACATCCAAGCAGATGATTTGATTTATAAACAGTATTTATCCCCAGGTCAACTTAGAGGGATAGACATAATCCTCGCCGCAAGCCAGTAGAACAAATAAGCTCTCTCTCTATGCATAGCTGATATAGATTTCAAAATTGTGGAGTAGGTCCTAAAATCTTTTATAGTATACTTTCTATGATACAAGGCATCAATGGTTAGAGAGTAAAGAACCTCAACATTCCTGTCAGACAAATCTTTAAAAAAAAATCTTACCTGCCACTGTAAGAAGGCTATATTGATTTTGATCCTAATGACCAAACTTCCGGGGTCAGAGTTGGATATTTGACACAAATTAGATTTTTTTTTCTATGAAGGATTTTAAATTGTGACACTATACTTGTGGTTATGAAATAGGGCTGGGCACTGGGGTTTGATAAAGCATAGAGTATGGGGGAAGTCAGGGAAGTACTGATGTTAAGTACTAATGTGATCAGTACTGATGATCACAAAACAGAATGAGGCAGAGATGGAGGCCCATCTGCCAATCCCCACCCCAGTGATGGAACTGTTCACATCTATGCTCTTCCTGTGGTTTCCTAAGGATGGAGAACAGTGTCACTTAAGAGAAAACATATGGCTGTATAGGTACATCCTTCCATTGTCACCTTTAGGCATTCTCCTCACCTTGGCTAAGAATTTTCATTCATTAGCATGCTGCTCATTTTCTCACCCTTCTTTCTTGGAATCTGGATCTCCAGGTGACTCCCAAATATCCAGAGTGCCGAGTAGTGGGGCCTCTTGTCTTCTTACCAATTGATTGACTTGTTTCCCAGTGCTATTACTAGCTCTCACTGGTGAGGCCAGGGATAAAGAACGAGCTCTTTTTAGTCCCCCTGCGGGCAGTGCACAGGTGTGATGCATAACCTTGGTGAGGCTCAACTCCTCGTTGCCCACAAACTAGAAATGACTACCAGCTGCGGGGCTGCGTTAAGACACTGAAAAGTAAGACACTGATGAAAAAATTGTTACAAGGAATCTAAAGTTACTCATGTTTAAAAAATTCTGTAAGTGAACTAAAATATCATTACAGAACAAAAAGAACTAAAATATCTAGATAAGGTAAATGATAATTTATTAAGCATTTTTGTAATATAATATGACATAAAATCACCTATTCTTTATTTGAGAATAATGTTTTTGTGTCTTTTTTCACATGGTTAATAAATAGTGAGAATGATGTTTTTGAGTCAGGTCTTCATATTAAACACAACATCAAATATATTCCAATATTTTGTTTCAATTCCAGGATATTATACAGGTCCCAATTTCAAAAGCATATTTTAGCAAAGTGCATAACAAAAATTTAGTGCTTTAACTCATACATGACAGCTCCCAAAATATTTAATTATTTATCTTGGACAGTTAGCCCCACAATTTTGTTGGGAAACTCACAAATTGTCATTAATCATGTTCACTTTGAATCATTTTGATTTTCTTTGTTGCTTTATTTGAGAATTATTCAAGGTTTTGTTTTCTTTTTTTTTACTTAAAATGTTCCTTCGTCAGCCACGTAGCAATGTGTAGTATGACCCTTCAATAGCAACATGCTTGGAATAACTCCTCAAAGCAAGTTAGAAGCACAAACTTAAATTCCCCAGGAAAATTATAGATCAGTGTGTAGTCTGAAAATAGATTGTATGGTTTGAACATGTTCCATATGCATCAATGTATAATTTTTAGCCACTCTTATTTCATTTGGCTATTTCTAAAAAACATAAAATAAGATCAACATATAACATTATTAATTTTTCACATATTAAGAGTTTATTACATATTGAGAATTTTGTCTTCATATAACATTTATTAATGTCCTACTAAAGACTAGTGTTTCTTGGAACACAGTATAGGAAATGCTGGCCTAGAGTAAATCTTAAGCTGATAGCACAGTGGAATGGAAAGTGAATAGCATTTAGAGTTAGGCAGAACTTTGTGCTAAGATACATTCTCTCATTTGAGAAAATTGCCTCAATTTCAGTGGTGGAAACCACGGAGTTGCTTAATAAATGTTAGGTGTCTTTCCATCTCTACCCCATCACTTCTCCTTTGGAGGCTGCTTCAAGGAGGACTTTTGGTCTCAAGTGAGAGAAAATCCCACCAAACTCACTTAGGCAAGAAAGGAAATTTGTTGGCTTACATAAAAATAACATGATTGGATTCAGGGCCCAGAAAATATAATTAGGAGTTGGTCTCTCTCCATCTCCTTACTCTACCTTCTGTCATGTTGGCCTCAGCATCAGCATTACATGGTAGCAAGGGGTTGCCTGGAGCTTCAGCCCCAACATCCTCTCATGTTTCAGGCCTAACAGAAAAGAATGAACATCTCTTTTCTGGAAATTGCCAGATAAGCTTTACTTTAATTCTGATTGGGTCACATGCTGAGGTCTTGAACAGTTACTGTGGCTAAAGGAATGGATACTAGTGGTGAACCCCAAATCTTGTGTTCCACCTTAAAATTGCTGTGCGTGTGTGTGTGTGTACATGGGTTGTGTGTCTTACAATGAGCTCATTCCCCCAGTGGAGTTTAGGTTATAGCTCTTAGAAAAGAAGAATAGATACTGGAGAATAAAATCAGCAGATATCCACTATAAACCCCCTCTTTTTGATCCAGAGTAAAGCCTTTCCTACTCATTAAAAACAATGACGTCCCTAAAACCTTCTGTCATGCTGCCCCAGAATCTTAAGAGATCTCACCCTGTCAGTTAGTTAGCTATTTAAAATCTCTTACCTTTTCTATTATAATTTCCACCCTTAGAATTCAGTTTAAGTTTGTTTTCATTACACACCCCCAACACTATCCTTCACCAAATCTTCACTCCAGTCTAGAATTTGTGTCTTCTTTCTGAACTCACGAAGCATCTGGGACATGCAAGCACACAGCTCACACTGTTACATAAATTACTTGGTTAGTTGCATGTCCTTCCCCTACACTACATTGATTCACACCGGGGTCTTCATAGTCCGGCATGGAAACTTCCCCATGGAAACATGAGAAGAATTTCTTAACAGAGATTTGTTAAATAAATAAATGAATTAATCAACTAATGGGTGAATGAACACGTAGGTATCACAGAGGAGACCTCCAAAATGTGTCCCTCTTGGATTATACTCTAGATAACTAACGTCAGTTACAGTGTTAGATAAATATTATTAGTAAACTATATATTTCAGTTGGCTGCATGCTCCAGGTTACTTCTCTTAAGGTATATAAATATCTACATTAGCCTCACAGAGTTGGAGTTTTTCCTCTCCCTGCCTGTCTATCTCTTTCTGTCTATCTGTCTGTCTTTATCACTCTCTGTCTCTCTCTCTCTCTCTCTCTCTCTCACACACACACACACACACACACACACCAACTATCTTACACACACGTAAAACTAAATTTCCCTAACAGCATGGTTAATTTAAAAATTACATAACACAGCTCTTATTTTTTATGGTATTTTTCACTATAATCCCAAATGGTGAGCCCCTCCGAGAAGGCAGTGGCAACATTTTCACTAGAGCAAAATCTCTACATGCAGCAATTTTTCTGACAATTTATTCGACTACAAAGTATCTGGCTGGCTTCAGAGAGAGAAAAAAAATCGTCCAGAGTTTTCAACAGAAGGAACTTCTAAAGGTAGCTGAAGCCAACGCATTTCAAGGAGAAAAAAAAAAGTAGATTAGCTAATGGTGAAATCTCTGCCGTCCCAGGGAGATTTCTCTTCCCTTGAATTTTGCTGAAGTGGGGTTTTCATCAATTATTCCCATGAAAGTTTCAAAGTGCTGTGGGTATGTAATTCTCACTCTTAAAGGCAAAAATTCTTTTTTAAAGTGTAATTTTAAAACATTTTAAATTATATACAGGCCACACGCAAGTGCAATTTCATTGTTAAAACATTGCAAAATGGTGTATAAGTATGTAGAATTTTCAAAACACAGTTTAGTCTGTCCCTTGCCTTCCACACTGATAATTGCTTCTAATTCTTTGTATCTTTCCAGACATTTAGGAAATGTTCATATATTATTCCTCATAAAACCTCCCCATTTTCTTTCTGTGCATGTCTGTCCTCCACTCTTGATGGTCTTGGCCAGAGACCACTTCCTAGTGCTTGTCTTCGCCTTGGAATCCAAGCCTTCCTACAAGCCTCTCTAACAGCCAGGGAAAGCATGAGACCCAAGCTCAGTCAGCTAGATGTGGGCTCCTGGGACTCTGTACAGGAAGTGAGTCAAGCAAGGAATTAAGGAATTTTGAGGGTCAGAATCTTCACAGTAGCAGCAACAGAGGCGATGACAACAGTGACAGCTGTGGCAACATACGAGCCAGGCTATTCCTGCACAAGTATGTTGCAGTGTTTCCTGCTTCCTGATTTCCTTCTGAGCTTCCTTGTTTCCTGGTGTTTCCAATGCCTTTATCCTGTGTCCACTGTTTCTGTGAGCTACTATTCTCTCGATAGTATGTAGACTGGGCTTCTGTAAATTCTATGGTGCCTGTTAATAAAATTGTAAACCAACTTTCTTTTCGTTATATTCTTAATACATATTTCTCCATCTTTTTAACTTAAAAATTTTCAGAGTTTCTAAGTGTGTCTTTTATACTATAACGATTCAGAGTTACATGTCATTGAATTTTTAAAATCAAATCTGGGAATATCTAATTTTTATAAAAATTTAATCCTCATCTTTTAATTCTCCTGTTTTTAAAATACCCAAATAGTTTATTTTTAAAGGTCAGTGCATCAACATGACAAAGGGCGTTCATGATGAAAAACATGTAGCTCATATCATTCTCAGTGGCCAGTGACTGAAAGTTCTCCCCCGAGGTCAAGAATCAGGCAAAGATACCTTCCTTACCTTCTGCTATTTAACATTGTACTGGACGTTCTAGCTAGAACAATTAGATAAGAAAAAGAATCAATGGACATTCAACTATTTAAATTATTCAAATTGTAAAAAAAAAAGAAAGCAAGCAAAAAACTATCTCTGTCTACAGATGACAGGATCTTATATGTAGAAAACCCCAAAGAACCAAAGAATTCACAAGACAGATGTTAGAGCTAATAAATGAATTCAACAAAGATACAGGGTACAAGGTCAACACAAAATTAAGTATTATTTCTATATACCAGCAATAAACAATCCAAAATGAGACTAAGAATGCAATTTTATTTACATTAGTATCTAAATGAATAAATACTAGGAATGAATTTAGCCAAAGAGGTGAAATTTTGAAATTTGCTGCGAAGCTATAGAAATTAAAACAGTGTGAAACTGACATAAGGATAGATATCAAGACCAATGAAATACAATTGAGAGTCTCAAAATCAATCCATACATTTATGGCCAATTGATTTTTGACAAGGATATCAAACCCATTCAATGGGGAAAAAGTGTTCCCCAACCAGTGGTATTGGGACAACAATCTAAATATAAGAGCTAAAAACATAATGCTCTTAGATTAAAAAAAAACAGGAGGAAATATTCATGATTATGAATTTGGAAGTGGATTCTTAGATAAAGTTGCTGATTTGAACTCTGCTATTGATTTCTCAGTAGGTAATTTCTCTTGTTTTTGTGATTTTGATGTTCTGTGGTTTGCTTATGGCTATAGACTTTAGAAAATAGGAGGAGACATTAGCTCATTGATGAAATGAAAAAAAAATGTTAAACAGAATAATTTAAAAAATGATTGATGCTCATCTTAACCATTTCACTTAAAAACTCAAAGATATGAATTTATATTATTCAGTTAAGTTTTTGATGTAGCACAAGACCTTTCCTTTGAGATCAGTCTGTGGTCAGATTTTCATGTTATCTTTATTTCATGAACCACATGTATAATGAATTATCTAAAATTTCCAATTTCAATGTCTTTATACTGAAGGTAAAAACATTGTTGAAGTGTTTGTGTTTATCACATCCCAAATATATTTTTTTACTTTTAACTCAAATTTTACAGCTTTTGTGCCCAAGCCCAATTTTACATTTGATTTTGTAAGTGGCATGTCTTTTTTTTGGTATATCTTATTGAGTATGCTATTACCATTGTCCCATTTTGGCCTCCCTTTATCCCCTCTGCCTTGCATGTCTTTATGGAGTTCCCTCCACACCATTCAATTTAGTTTTCTTGACACAGTTCTTTGTTTTATATTGATAAATTATTGGTTTGGATAATTAGCATAACACATACAACTGTCTATTACAGTTAGGGACAAAACACAACTGACTTTTTAAGAACAGAATTCAAATGGTGGGAACAATAGTGCACTGATGTACCAAATAGTCATGCCCTAGTTCTGTGTATTTATCACACTGAGAGAATCATTAAGACAGAATGGAGAAAGCACATCAATTTGCTGAGTCAGTCAAGAGAACTGATTCAGTTCAGAGAACTTCTGCTCTGTTTCTTATTCACAACTCACTGCACTACTTACGATCTGAGCAATTATGTCTTTTCTAACTCTGGACATTTTCTGTTATATGTTTCCCAAAGATGTCACTTCCCTCTCTATTCTCACAATCAAGGAATCCTAGATATATGTTCTATATTTCCATTTTACCCTTTATTTCACTTTGTTTTCCTATGCCTTCACCTGTTTCGTATGCCTGGGTTGCCTTTTCGTGATTTTTCCCTGTAAGCTCTCTCCCCATTTTCTTCCCATTTCCTGCTGTGTCTAGCTATATCATTTAAGCAGTCTGCTGAGTGTTCTATTTTGATGCTATATATTTTACTTCCAGATATTTTATTCCATTCTTACCCAAGCCTAATTTTTTTGCACTGTCCTATTCTTTTATTGGGATTTTTATTCCTATATTTCTTAAACTACTTAAAATATTTTAAAAATAATAACCACTTTGAAATTGCTAAGTTAAATTTTGTTATATCTGCGTACTCCCCTCATTGTGGTTGGATTATTACTAATTACATATTGTATTACTTTCCATACAACAACTCTAAACCTGCATTTGCCCCACCCAGAATTTGTGGAAACCAGAACTTACAGTGGAGATATAAAGAGAACACACCAGGTGGCAGGTTACAGTAGTTTAAAAGGACGAATAAAAGGGGGTCCTTTGTTACTTCAAGCAGCATCTGTTGTCATAATTAGAAAAATGTTAGCTTGAGAGATTCAAATTTAAATAGAATATGACCTTTCCTATGATGACCTCTGTCCCCATCATTTGAAGGTACTTTTCGAGTCTGACCACTTCCAGGCAGTAGTTTGACCAATTGGCTCAACCTTTTCAACTGAATAATCTTTTCACTACAAGCTATCTACAATATGCCTTTTATATGTGGAAAGAAAAATTCATGCTCAACCTGTAAAAACCCAGCAGATGGTACACTAATTTGTATATACATACGTGCATACAGGATACATTCTTGGAGAATGAATCAGATTCATGTTGTACCTATTTAAATGTTTCATTACTTAAATTTTAACTCATTTATTCATAGTTTTAACCTCAGTAAGAACATTCATTATTTAAGTTAATAGACAGGTAAATGGCATCAACAAAACTGCAACATTTAATGTTGAAGATAACTGACATGCATGAACTCATTGTATTAAAATATTGGTTTTCCTATTGTTTTACACAGATGGTGCTGGTAATTAATATTATGCTATTTTTTCATCAGGGGATTTCCTGTTGACAAAATTCACATAGTAAAAAATGAAATTCACATAGTATGCAATAAATTATAACATTATACCATTTGAATAGAGGATGTGTAGTTTGTAGATTTATTAATGGCAATATACTACCTCAGATGCAAATATAATAATGTCCCTAATGGTCAATATATTATTGAAATTAATAAATTGACAAAATTGGACAATGTGATCTATGCCACAAAAAATACAGACTGTCTATTTGACCATAGATATGTAACAATATATTCTGTGCCATCTGGTCTGAAAACAATAACACTGGTATTTCAAGATACATAAGATAGTAAAGGTGGCAAGGAACAGCATTACTTACCACTTAAAAAAAGGCCTTTCTGAAGGGAGGGATCTTGCCTGAGTGGCCAATAGATGGATATTCTTTGACACACCAGAATGTCAAGGAATGTGAGTAGGATGGTTACATATGAACAGATAACCTTAAACGCAGGCTTTAAAGCCTCTCTCTTTGTGAGCAAGTACTCTTTTCAGCAACAGTCCTCGGTAAGCTGGCTGTTCCCATGATGAGAAGGAACGGTTCTATCGACAGCTTCCAACTGGATGAGTCATTAGGCGGGACCCTTGAGTTAAGGCCTAGGAAACATACCTGAATGTTGCCCGCACCTCCTACAGAGTGCGTCAAAAGTAGAAAATTGATGTTAATAAAGCTCTCTTCATGCCTCTTTTAGAGGAATCACAATATAACAAACTCACTTCATTTCTGAAGGATTTTAAAATTATCACTCCTTATTTCTAATAGGGCATGAAAATGCTGTTTAAATTATACCGAACTCTTAAAACAGTAAATTACTGGCCAGAGAAAATCATCTAATAGCAAACAAGATTTTTAAAGCATATAAAAAGTACCATTTATTTCCAGGCTTTCCCTTCTAAAGCTAGGATTGGGTTAGATCCCGATGAGACCCTTGCGAGTCTTTAATGAGTGGTCCCTGATTCCTCTCTATCAATGGTCCTGGTTCTTAACACAGAAGCTTTTTAATCTGGCACACCAGAAGGTAAGGACAGCCTCAAAATCATCTCCTTTGAGGAGAGCTCGAAGGATAATCATCTTTCACATTACTGTGTGTGACCTTTCTAAGTTCATTATTTCGCGGTTTTGTTACTGAGGAAGCAGACCATTGTAGTCTAATGTCGGAAGCCTAGCACCAGAGCATCTCTTCTTGTCTGAGGAGCAGCGCTGGCAGATTACCACAGACGAGAGTGTGTCCGGACGCACAGCTCTAGCACAGGGGTTGGTGCCTGTGAAGACAGAGCCGGGAATGCAAAATGAATTGAACAAAGGAGAATATTATTCTTTTTAAAAAAAATCCAAAGAGTCACCAGTATTCGTACACTTGCTCTTAAGTTCTGAAGGCTTGGTGTGGAATTCTTTAACTTGTTGGCAAAAATGCAGCTCAGTCATCACCTATTGCAGAAAAGTGACACATCTGAAAAGACAGCAGAACCTGGTGGGACTTGCCCCTCTGAAGGAGCTCTCTTTTTCTCTTTAAACATTCTTTCTATACTCATCATGAAAAGAATCTAAATTCACTCTCATTTTCAAACTAAATACATGCTATACTATGTAACACAATAGAAAAGGAAGCCAGTACTGTAAAACTTATGATTACAACTATCCCTATCCTCAGTTTTAGTCTCTTTATTATTTATAAACTGGTTTCCTGGCATTGTTTGTATTGGCAAAAAAAAAAAAAAAGGAAATGCAATTGATCCCTTAAAATCCCGTGATTTGAGAGTCAGCTAACAATGTATGAAATTTCAGGTGCAGATGTTAAAATTCAAATTATATATAAACTCTAGAATTGTGTAGATAAATAAGCTATTTTTAAGTATATTTTATTGATCATGCTATTACAGTTGTCCAATTTTTTTCTCCTCTTTATTCCCTTCCACCCTGCACCCCCGCCTCCAACCAGCATTCCTCCTTAGTTCATGTCCATGGATCGTATATAAGTTCTTTGGCTTCTCCCTTTCCTATACTATTCTTAGCCTCACCCCGTCTATTTTGTACCTACCATTTTTGCTTCTTATCCCCTGTACCTTTTCCCCCATTCCCCGCTCAGCCGCTCCCTGCTGATAACCCTCCATGTGATCTCCATTTCTGTGATTCTGTTCCTGTTCTAGTTGTTTGCTTAATTTGTTTTTGTTTCTGATTTTTAGGTTCAGTTGTGGAAAGCTGTGAGTTTGTTGTCATTTCAGAGAAATAAGCTATTTTAAAATTAATAATAATGCCTCATGATTTGTGAATGTGTTTCTGAATGTTAAAAAAATATTTGAAGAGATCATTTATTGTGAAATAATTAAAACATCCTCTTAACTCTTTATGTTATTTCATGTAGAATAGCAGTCCCACTTACGAATAAAAATGTAAACTACCACTGCCTCTTATGAAAAAAATCTTGCACTTGTAAACAAATTTGGTAGTGCAAAAAGTCTATATTTTAGTTAATACACTTTACAGAAATAAAGTAGCAATACATTCTACAATCAGTGTAAACCTTGAAGTGTTTTTCTAAATAAAATTTTATTCAGAAAAATATTTTCAATAATATTATAGAATAAGGTAATTCAAGAATATTTGGGGAAATTGTTATGGAGCTATATTATTATGAACGGTCTATGAATGTGTCACTTTTTACGTCAGATATGGTAAAAGAACAAACTAAGAAGAAAGGTGACTTGTATGCAAAGTCAGACCTGTGAGAAATCAAGATGAAGTTTCTAATTATCCAACAATAGAGTTCAAATAAATATATTTCACTCTCGTGAAATCTAAAGAACAAAATAAATGACAAACAAAACAGAAACAGACTCATATATATGTAAAACAAACTGATAGTTGCCAGGTGGGGATGATTTGAGGGAGTTGGGTGAAAAATGTGAAGAGCTTGTCCCTGGCCAGGCAGCTCGCTTGGTTAGAGTGTGGTCCCAATATACCAAGGTTCCGGGTTCCATCTCTGTTCAGGGCACGTATGAGAATCAACTAATGAATGCAGAAATGAGGCACACAACACACTGACCGCTCTTTCTATCTCTCTCCTTTTGCTTCCCTGTCTCTCTCTTCCTCTCTTTCTCTGTAAAAATCAATCAATAAAAAATTGTGAAGGAATTAAGGAATTCAAATTGGTAGTTTTGAAATAGTCATGGGGATGTATAAAATACAGCATAGAGATCAATATTACTGTAATAACTATATGGTGTCAGATGGGTACTAGACTTTTGGGGGGAAATCACTTCATAAATTATATAAATGTCTAATCACTATTAGACATTTCAGCTATACACCTGAAACTAATATAAAATAATACTGAATGTCAACTCTAATTGAAAAATATAAACAAAAATTGACTTCAGGCCAAGAGTCATGACAGCAGGCCACTGGTTAGGGGGCTTAAGAAGAACAATACAATAATTAGGAGAATTTTGAATTGTCTTTCTTTTAGTTTAGATTTAGTGACAGAGGTGGGGAAAAGAGAAATTTGTTGTGAAGTATAAATGGAATTGCCTTATTAAAAATCACCGAGTATTATATTTCAGGAGAATCATAAAAATCTTACAATTACCAAAAGAGAGGAGAGAAAAAGGTGGCCCTGGCCAGGTAGTTCAGTTGGCTGGAGCATCTTCCCCACATGCCAAGGCTGCAGGTTGGTCTCCCTCCCCCACCTCATGCAAAAATCAACCAATGAATGAATACGTGGGTGGAGCAACAGATGGATGTTTCCTCCCTCTTTCCCTTCCCCCTCTCTCAAAAGTCAATTTTTTAAAAAAATTTGTTTTGTCCAAGTTTTACTCAAATGAATTGCAACTAGAAACCTTCTGAAGCTTAGACACCTAAGCTCCTTTAGGAGCTCCTTAGTTAGCCTGGATACACCTTCAGGGCTGGAACGTGGCTCACATGCCTTGGCTGTTTATGTGTTTATAAAGTACAAGCTAGTTAAATGGTGAAGAAAGAAAGAAAAAAGACAGGGAGAAAGGAAGAGCAGGAGGAACGGGAGAAGGAAAGGAAAGAAAGAATAGAGGAAGGAGGGAAGGAAGGCAGATGAACATGTAACTTGTAAATAAATACCAAAGGACATCTGATAAATTATAGGGAGTGGGTCAGGACGAGGTAAATGAACCAATTTCTACCTCATCCCAAGTCAGATATTACACTAAGGTTTTATTATTCACTTTGATTGCACACATACCTTAACTGTGTATATATTCAAATATATTGTTTTTATGAAAGAGTAGATAGAAAATATTTGGCAAATATAGGAAAGGATATGGCATATTTTTTCCATTCAAACAGAATTAAAAATTAATGTTCTGTTCTCACAAATTTTTACAAACAATATGCAGGGCTGTAACCAATAATAAAAATAAAGTGCAAAGAATGTTTTTTAAAATTATGTAACATCTAGGATTTAATATATTTGCATAGGGAAATGACATATTTAAATATCACTGTGTACTTTGCCCAGTTATTCTCTTACTGAGCCTCTAAGTTCTTGTTTATATGAAATGAATTATTGTTTTCTCTGAATTTTAAAATTTTTATTATCTATAAATAAAATATATATTATGGTAAAAATAAACACCAAGATGTACTAATGCTAAAAAATTATGTTCAAATTTTTTCATGTGGAATGTCCAAAATTATGTTAATTTAACATGAATTCAAAATAAAGTAGTGGGTTTGCTTAGATGCCTTAAATAAACTCTGGTAATTGTCTTAAAGAAGATTATACATTAACTTTTTTGTTAGTCTGGTAAGAATACCCAGCGATACTGTCTAAGTTGAATGCACATAATGTATTTTAAAGCTCAGCGTAATAATTATTCAAACTTGCCATGTAATTTCTCCCTGTTGAACCAAAATTGCCTTTTCATTAAAGACATTGCCTTGAATCTCATAACAACTCATCTTCCATTTGTACTCTTCTTTGCCTAAGTTAGAAGAGAAAAGCATGAAATGATGTGTTTTCCTCCAACAAATATATTTATTATAATCTAATTGACTTGTGTATGAAAAGTTCCTTCTAGGAATTAATAGATTTTAATGATTAATTTATCTATACTGAAAATAATAGCTACAGTGAGAGTAAATGTCTTCATCCAAACAAAGGGTAATATAATACTACATCTATTTCTCTTGACCTTTTACATTTTGTTTAAGACACTTCCTTTTGTCTTAATTTCAGTTGTGCCCTATATCTCCATTAATAAACATGGTGAGAGGCAGCGTAGCACTGCTGTATGTGACTGCTGGTGCTCCCACTCTTCCCCTTACACTGGTTCATAGGGCAATTCCTCCATCTCCTGTGGGTGTCATTGCAGTGGGACTTGCTGAAACTGAGCAGTGGGCAACTGGAGCTCCCTCACCCTGACATGCCTGGGAGTTCACTCTTCCCCACCCCTGTAGGCCATGCATAGCCAATGACTGAGCGGTGAGGGACACGAAACCCCCGACCCTTGCATCCCTGAAAGAAAAACTCAATGGTGTGTTCTTTGGAATCAGGCTGAGGTTAGACTTTTCCTGAAACCACTTCGTTGTTTAATTTCTTCCCTTTGTCTATTTTGCTTCCTTCACTCCAGTAAAGATTTCCCCCCATAACAAAACTTGATAAATCTGTTGCACACGAACCCCTTTCAGGCTCTGCATGTAGTAATCTCCTAAGACAGGTGCATAGAGATGAAGCAATAAATACACTCAGTGTCAGAAACCCAGCACTGCCCCTTATGAGTGAGACTTTAGAAGACTGCTTTACTACTCTGTCTCATGTTCTGCTTTGAGAAATAGTGATAATGACAACCTCTATCGCATAATTTTTATGATTCGCAAATGTACATAAAGGTATTTAAATGGATCGTGTAAATGTAAACACTTTTAGTTAGCACTACTCAATCTTTTTTTGTTCATTTTCTTTGAAATATAAGATATTTATTGAGGAAAACAAATGTACCCACTTTACACAGCAACCACTGTAAATTAATATTTTTATGTGTTAATACAACATTGAATGTGATTTTTTCTCTCCTGATGGAATTTTGGTCAAAGCTCCTAAAGTAAATAGAAGAGAATTTAAGTCACACATATTGAAAAAGCTATCATTGAACTACTAAGACCTGGAGCCAGAACCTTCCTACACAGAAGATACGGAGCAATCAGCCCATTAACACAACACTAATCCCCTTCCCCACATGTCGCCTCCATTGCCCAGGCACAAAGAGAGTCTCAGGGTGAAAGGCAGGGAGTGCAAAGTATAGCTGAGAATACCTCCCTCCCCCACCCTCCCATTTGCAATGCTCTACTACCTCTTAGTGGAGCCCAACTGAGGTAGAGAATTCTAGAAGGTGATACTTTGTTCCTTGTTCTTGTCTGATGTTTGCATTTCTGGGTGTTTACTCTGCTGGTAGGGTACTGAGCATAGAGACAGATTCTTGGGAGGGTGGCATACGCTCTAGATCTGAATAGTTCCAAAAGTGGGGGACCTGCTGATGCAGCCTTCCCACAGCAAGGGGTGCTGCAATGCAGTGGAAAGGTAGAAGGCCTTTGCTCCAGGTAGAGGGCATAGAATGGCAGAGCAACAGGAGCTACTTATTCACCTGACACGGGCAGGCCAGATGCAAGTGCTGACAGGGGCCATCAGGAGGATGCCTGCCTTTTTCTGAAGAAGTTCTCAGTGAACAAAGGGGTTGGAGAGAAGCTGAACACGATCTCAAAATATTATGCCATGTCAATACTAAGCAAAATCTGAAGGAGCCGAAGCAAGGCAAAAAACAAACAAACAAACAGACAGACAAAACTTCCTCACGAGTGTCTCAGGGCCAGTGATACAAGAGAACACATGTCATCCTGCTTTTCATCCTTCCAGCCTCCAGCTGTGTAGCAGCTAGACCCAAAAGAGAAATGATAAATTGGGGTGGGGTGGGGGTGGGGCAGGGAGTAAAAAGAACCTGAAAATCTCATCTTCTAATGACAAATCGGATTAGCATAAGGGAGAGAAACACTCTGAATGGTTAGAAAATTTATTAAATGGACTAGGCTAAATTTTAATAATCAAGAATGACCAGAAACTTATATAATTTTCCCAAGATTTCTTTAAAGACACAGACAGAACAATTTCATAGAATATGGAATCTGAAAGAAGTGATAAAAAATAAATCAAATGGAAACTCTCCAAAAATATATATATAGCCGCACAACAGCAGGTAATTTGACATGCAAGTTTTCCAAACTTCGTAAGATTGTAAAATACTATAACCAAGATACAAAGGTCAGTACTAAAGGATCACAGTGGAGTAAGGCAGCCCATTCAAGGGTTAAGAGCATGAGTTTTAATGTCAGACCAAATTGAGTTTTAATCCCACTCCTCCACTTATTAGCTGAATGAAGTTCTCCACTTATTAGCTGAGTGACCCTGGGCAAGTTTCTTACAACCATGAAGCCTTGGTTGGCTGATCTGAAATTGTGCTCCAGAGAAACAGATTAACCAATCAGAATTCATCAAGGCTTGAAACTCAAAGGCTGCACTCTGATCCTGTCCTCTCTATTTTGTTATTTTTTCCCCCATAGTAAACTATTCCATTAAAAAAAAAATTTTCCGTACAGCTGATAGTTTTGAAGATTGTGCTGACTTGGAGTTTAAAAAGGAAGATGTAAATAATTTCCCAAAACATATTCCTCAGAATGGAGGCTATAACCATTATTGCCTATGGGCTGGACCTGGCACTTGCACAGAGCCTAAGAGCTCACAGGGCTTCCCAAATGCAGGGTCGGCCAGAACAGGCAGCACCGCCATCTCCGGCGGGGCAGACAGGAGTAGTGAGAGCTGAAAGGTATGCACCTCTCCAAGCCTTCACCCCTGCAAGGCTGTGTCTGTCCAGAGGGAATGGCTCTAAAGTGCTAAACGGACAAGTGGTAACTGATTATGGCCCTAAATATGTGTAAAATTACAGACCGCTGAGGATGAAGCCATGTTCAACAAACTTTCTGTGATTTTTGTTGTTAGCCTCCAAGGCAGAAATGGAAGCAGAGAAGTAATCTACTTCCATTTCTTCCTTGACCACAAGAAAAAGCTGTGTATGGTTCTAAAAACCTGCTCGCTCTGCCATCAAATGAACCAAATCTTTAAAAAAATATATCTGTCCCAATATCTATTAAACTATGATGTTTCTGCTGTTATTAGGATATTATATTCCCTTTCAATAGATTATGACACTTGCTTTATAGAGACAGTCATATTGTTGAGTCAAAATAATTTGTCTCTCCATCCTCTGTAGTTCTCAGTATGGATTGAACAGAGAAACCTGATTTGTTTATTGTTTATACTTTCTGGTTAAACAGAATATGAACAAGATAATGTGGAGAAATGCGTATGTATGGTTTATGAGGCAAAAGATGATCTCTCTAATGATGATGTCATTACTAGGAGGGCTTCCTTGTTCAAAAGTTCTTCCTCTAATACATGATAACAGGCATAAGTAAACTCTGTAAAGTGAGATACTCAGTCTTTGTCATTGATGCATCTCTCCTTGTATCTTACAATAATAAACATATCTTTTGTACTTATTGGAGAAAATTAGATCCTTGATGCAGAGGGTAATATCAGAGAGCGATAAATAGCCCTTAGAAGAAGAGAAAAGGACATAGAGGTACAATCATGTTGCATCATCATTCCTAAGTGTATCATGATAGCACATTGAGTTTTCTAAATATGACCACAGAAATATGTCCACTTTCACTCAATTTCTACATGCTTTTCCAGAACATGTTCTTCTGTTTCAATGAATAGCATGTAGTAGAAGTGATACTGTGTGATTTGTACGTGTAAGTCATAAAAGGTAACACAGCCCTCATCTGGCACTTTCTCACAGAATGTTCACCACTGGAGCCCAGATGCCATGTTATGAGGAAGCCCAGACCACATGGAGAGACAAATGTAAATGTTCTGGACAATAGCCCCAGCTCAGACCTCGACCAACAGCCAGCGTCAACTACTAGAAGTGTGAGTGAGGAGTAAGCCTTCTGGTGATTCTAGGCTCAGCCTTCAGTCTCCCGAGTTGATACCAAATGTTGGTGAGTGATTGACTCCTTTCAAGTAAGACTTGATAAAACCCAGAGACATATATAGAGAAATGTGATAGAAGAATGCAAATTCCACATTTCAGACCAACAAACATTATTCAAGTTGAAATTAATTTGTGTTTCCATGGTACTTGGAAGTTATCACATTCTCCTTATAATTAGATTATAAATAACAATCTACACAGAGATTAATGCAGAGTAGGTACTCACTAAATAAGTTTGTTAATTATATTATAATGGTTTTATTGTAATAAAGATTTAAAACTAAAAGTCTGTGTGTGGTTAAATATTTTTAAGGAAATCAAAATTTTAAATACAAGTCATAATACCAGTATATTCCTATAAAAGTAATTGATGTTGATAATAATCTGGATCAATAAAAACTTTATAATAATATGAGATATAATATGTTTTAAAAATAATAATACAATCAAAGAACTAAGAGGAATCTCAAAGATTATTTCTTTGGTAAGAATCTCATGGCATGTGAACTTACATTTACTGATAAAAACATGCACTTAATTTTGCTTTTGTTTCTAATTTGACAGGGAAGATATTTAAATATACACTTTTGTGACATGAATGTAAATCAATATTTCAGGAAATAAAGATTATTTTATTTATATTTTAATTTCTTAATTTCTTAAAGTGAAACAATCTTTAAAAAACTCACTCTATTAATATTTTCATTAATTCCTTCCCTTATTTCTTGAAATTCTATTCATAAAATATGTATGGTTTGAATTAACTATTCAGATATACTCCAAAATCACAATTTTTATCCCTAACTCCTGCCAGCTCCAATAGAGGTTACAGACCGAGACTCCAAAGAGAAGAGAGCCGGAAGCTCAGAGTATTGAAGGCCTTCTTATATTAAATCAGCAACAACAGTAAATTCTTACTTCTCCGCTAAAATGTTTTATTTTTACAAGATTTTCATTAAACATTGAGAGATTAATTATTTTAGATTACCTTGACTATATTTAAGCCCCTGAAAAAATACAAAGAAATTTTTTATTTCTACCCAATATTGGAACAGAAACACCTGATATATGCTGACATGGGTAAGAAATAAAATACAAACATGTATATACAGTTAATCCTTTCATTATCACAGCCTCCTCTTCCAGTATTTGTCTTATATAAAATAATGACCAAATGGCAGAAAAGCAGAATACTAACTGCATGACACTGCCTATCTTCAGGAAGTATACTAAGTGTTGTCATATTTTTATTGTCACAACAACTTTTTAATATGGGTATTATTTTTCTATTTATTACAAATGAAGAAATTGAGGTCTCATTATTTATATCATAAAGATGATAAGTGGTCAGTCAGAATCAGAAACAACAGCTGGTTTTTTATAGAATGTTTCCTTACTAGTTTTATTTATTTTTTATAGGAAGCAATCTTTTTAAAAAAGGTTTTATTTATTTATTTTTAGAGAGGAAGGGAGGGAAAGATCAATGTGTTGTTGCCTCTCATGCGCCCCCTACTGGGGACCCGGCCTGCAACCCAGGCATGTGCCCTCACTGGGAATGGAACTGGCAACCCTTTGGTTCACAGGCCAGCACTCAATCCACTGAGCCACACCAATTTCCTTAGTAGCTTTAAAGAAAACACCTACACTTCTTTTGGTTAGGAGACTATAGTTGATACCTGGAAGACCATGGAAAATACCCTAGAGAGATTTCTCAGGTAAGAAATCATATTTGGTTGCAGTGTCATCCTTAAGTCAGGTAACTAGGAGGGAACTTTCAGTCCATTTGCCTCTTTAAAACACAGCTTCATGTTCCAAGTGAGATGGTGATTCCACTATTTCACAACTCTGTACAGTACTTAAAAAATTCTGAGTACCTGATACCAGTAAAAGATGTATATATATAAGTTGTATATACTTGAGAATAAACAATTTGATAAACATCTTCAGATATCTTTAAACTGTAGGTTGATATGTATGAATAACTAGAATGTGTTTTATTGGAACTGAATAAAACTGTGAGATTTTACCACAAACTGCTGCTAAGGAAAGACCACTTAACAAATTTAGACAAGCCACAAAATTTCAATCTCTCTTAATGCATAGAACAGTGCCAGGATACATAGGAGGCTCTCAATGGATGCCTCTTCATTGATGAATGATAATATTCAGGGATCCACGGTGATGTCTTATGAGAAGTTAGAGACAGGAACAATCATGTTGGAGAATTTGGGTACCAAACATGAGAGTTAAAGACTCTCTGAGCCTTGCCCCTTATCAGAAGAACTACCTGACCTTAGAGGATTGAACAGGAAAGGGCAAAGTGTTCAAGTATATTACGTTTTTTTCCAGGCCTGAGTTTCAACCCGCAGGAGTTAGAAAGAAAAGGCAAAGAATCAAGAAGAGAATCATTAAATATTTCACTCTTGAAGACATACATGATACTTTTACATCTGTGAGGGAGATATAATCGACATGTTTGGCTCTTGGAATAAGAGAATTTTAGAAGATGGCGGTTGCTGATGAGCAAAAAAGCCAACGCAGAGGTGCTAAGAAGTTCCATTCCATCCAATTACAAAGAAAAGAAGGAGAAGGGAGGGGATGAAGGGATCCATCCATCATGCACTATACAAATAAAGAGCTGTCACTCATTTTTCTAATGCCCAAAAAAGAACTATTTAGCAATTTTTGACACCAAGAAAATCATTTGTAATAGCCCTCTTCACTTTTCAATTCATCCTCAAATTCAAAAGAAAAAAAAAACCCTTTCAATTGTTTCTATTATAAGTCAGTTCATCATTTATGAATCCATGTCAGTGTCTTAGTTTTTTCCATGAAATAGCTAATTCATACCATATTTGCAGCCGCCACTCCTTAGTGAAGCGCTGCTGTTTGATTTTGCCTGTCACCTGACACTGAGCATCTCGAAACCGTCTGCATCACTTCTCTTGCTCAGATCTGCACAGGTGCTAAGAATTAGGAATGTGATACCTCAGATTCTTTCAGAATAGCCAGTGAATTTAGAATATAATGATAAAACCAGCATAACACCTATTTCACAAGAACTGTTAAACTATGTGAGCTAAATAATAATGATTAATTTTACATAGAAAAAACTCATAATGATTTCAGAGTAAAAATATAAAATATGATTTTTACAAAATGTAAATTCCCATCAATATACTTACAGCTACTGTATGTAGAGTGTTCAAAAGATGAATTAAATGCATACTATCGAAAATATTTGAATTTTAAATCAAAAATTTTTATTTCAAAACAGAATGCCCAGGAGAAGTTTCCTCTCCCTAAACACACCTGCAATTTTCAAGTGCTTTTAATTCATGCCTTTAAATGAAAGGGTTGAGTATACAAGGTCAGTGAAATTGTTATTTATGGTTGAAATGTTTTTGCTACATCTATTTTAAGAAGGGTCATTTTTCATTTCATTTTTAAAATTGCTTTAAAGTGTTTAGCTGACTATACAAAATTACTCAATGTGCAACTAGCAGTTTCCTCTATTTCCAACCTCCAGGTAGCCCGAGAATTACATAGGATTTTACAATTAAGATGATTAAGTTAAATTGTATCATTTAACAGTTCTTACATTTATTGTAATAATCATTATATTAATTGTTTCACTATGACTATAAAACCATTTTCTCTTAAATGTGTTCCTTACCTCTTTATTCATTTTGACTTACTTCTGAGGAAAAAATACAATGTCAATGTTTAAATCACTCATACAGACCTTTGTACCCCACTGCCAACGTATTATGTTAAGTTGTCTTGTAGTTACGAAGATCCTTGTTTCATAACTGAAACAAAGATCTCCAAAGAACATCACTGCTCACTGTCTCATTTTCCATAGGAAATGTAGTCCTCGATTCAGTTAGTTTTTTTAGAAAAATATTATTATTTTGTCTTTTCAGGCTCTACTAAATTAAAAATGCACAGGACCTACTTACTGGTGAATATTTTTAGACATTTCAATTCCCATTTTCTTTGCTGATCGGTATTAGCAACTCTTCTCTCTAAGCTAAAAGAACACCTCAGCCTCGTCAGGCAGACCAGCAGAAACTGCAGACATGTGAGCATCTGAACACAGCAAGAAAGCATTACTGAAGCTGACATAGAGCATTCCGGGGACCTTCGGCCCTGGCAAGTGCCCCGTTCTAGGAGTCAGGGAATTAACATATGACAGATTTAAAGATCAAAAACTAAAACATCAACAATTAAGCAAGGTTTTGTCATTGTATTTGGAAATCGCGAGAACCCCAGAACTAGAAATGTATGTATTTGTGATTCTTGAACTGTACACTTTAATAGGCTTAAACTGCACACTTTAGTAGACTCCAACTACTAAATCTTTTCTAAGGCAAAAGGGCTTTCAAAGTGCCACTATTTGCAAGTTAAAATGAGAAGAAATCAAGTCTCTCAAAAATGAGAGTTTATCATAAGACTGGGAAAAAGAGTCAAAACAATGACTACTGAGAAATTATTATGATTATTTTTGTATTCTTATTATTTCTGTCCAAGGTCTCTAGGTAGATGAAGAAGAAAAATTAAACAAAAACAAACATTGTACACGTAGGTAGACAAAAAATAAATGACTAACCTTGACTTCCAGCAGCACACAAAATCCTACTTAACCAATGACAGACTTCATTGTTTAAAAACTACTTGGGGATGATTAAGAAAAAGATGATGTAATCTAATACGTGATAAAGAGAGATATAATATTCTCTACTGGAAGGCATTCCTATCATGTCATATCAAAGTCTAGCAAAACGTTGAAAGTTAGAAATGTTATCAAGCATTAGCAGGCATTTAAAGAACGTCTCTTGAATATTTCTAGCATAAAAAAGTATTTCATGTGATGTAAATGAATGGTAATTTTCTGACTTTAAAAGAGAGCTGTGCAGTACATTTCAGCGTTCTGGACCCAATTCTGCAAACATGGAGACGCTTTCAATTTGCTCTGCCTGCCTTCCCGCCTTAGATGGCTGCGATTGCAGCGAAATTAATCCATTTAAAAATCTGCGGCTTAAACTTAAGGATTTTCAGTTTTTCCCCCTTCTCTCTCTTTTTTTTTTCTTAGAATATCAATAAGTTCCAATTGAAGAGCAGATTCTTTTGCAATTCAGGCATGTGCCGGCGATAACGGGCGAGTTGGCATGAAGAGAGGCAGAGATGGATTAATTATGCAGAGAACATGGAAATTCTGCTTATCATCGGCTAGCAAAGGAGCCCAGCTCACATAATCAGCAAACGAAGGGAGAGGAAAAAATAACAATGCAATGGCACCTTCCAGCCCATCATCAGGATTTTTTCTACCCCCCTTGTAATTAAAAAATAACATACACTTATAGCCCTATCTCCTGTGCAGGCAAGGAGTGGATGTCCACAAAATAATTGCACTGGGATATTAGAGCTGGCAACATGGGCTGCCCATGCCTGCCTGCTCTCCCTCTCTCCCTCTCTTTCTCTTCGGGCCTCTCAAGGCACTTTGCTTCTGAGCCCAGTCCAAATCAGACGACGTCGCAAGTGACATCTAGCTCAGTTTCCAAAATTCCCAAATTGGTACCTTATCATGATCCAAGCAAACATACATACACATGTGATAAATATTTGAAGGGCTGACTCTGGGGGACGGCTTTGGAACTGATCACCTGTGGACTGGTCAGTTTTGGTTTTTGATGAAACCTGTCCAAATAGCCTTCATTTTGAACAGTGACTGGATTAACATGGTGGGCTGAGGAATGGCTGTGTTAATCTTCTCAAATGACTTGACTTATTTACAACTTTTTGTTTCTATTACCTTTGCCAATTCATTTTATAGATTCAAATATATATAGTTAATGATTACCATGTTTGTGCCTCTGGATCAGAATTCATAAGTGTGTATTTTTACTCTAAAATCTGACAGCTTAATGCTTTGTATTTCTCTGAGTGCCAAAAAAAAAAAAATTGCAATGAACCCAGTTTATTGCTTTAAAGAAAATAAAATTTAATCTCACTTGTATCTCTGTATTTTCCAATTCTGAAAATTAGGATGCAAACACAAATGTTAAATGATACTCTGAATGCCTTCAAAGTAGGTTTCACAGCTTTAATCATCATCCAAATTATTTGACCTAATTAAAGGCCGAAGTCCCAAGAAGCTCTGGCCGTGTGAGAGGCCATTTCTTCCTGCGAAACTTAGTGGTGAACTAGAGAAACACACAGATGAAAAAAAACAGGAAAGACAAAAATTATGCGACATGTGAAGGAAAATTGTTTCAAAGTACAGTAAGCTGGAAGTGGAAAGCTGGCAGACTCCCGAGATGTAATTCATTTCCAGAGCCCCACCGGAGCAGGGTACCAGTGTGGGGCGCAGTTTCCACGCCTGTGGGAATGCTGTAAGTGACAGTGCTGGTAGCAGACTGATTTTTTAAAGTAATTATTTCTATACCTGTGCATATGAACACACACACTAGCACATGTGAGTATCATCAAAAACAAAGACTGAGTGAAGGGGTGAATTGAATGTTTGGAGACTTCATTAGTTCCTGAGAGAATGAAGGAAAAACAAGAAAAAAAATATTCAAGTGCGATGGGGTTCAGGGTTAAGGTAAGGAAAAGTAGAAAAGAGAAAGATAATCCTAATGAAGAAAGGCCAAGAAAATGAAAATATGGGGTAAAGAAAATTATCATTGTGACAATAGAAATTGTGATTATTTTTATGTCCGGTTATTTCCTAAATGTATACACACTTGATATATCTTATATGAATTAAATATATAAACAGAAACATTTGGAAAGTCTTTAAAGTGTGCATTCCTACTCCAAGAAATATCCAAATGCGTAAATTAGAGACCACGGGTTCTGTGGAGCAAAATATAGTTTACCAGGGATTTTGGAGCACAGCTACATCAAATAGGAAAATACAGCTGGGATAATCTGGCAATCCATTGCCACTGAATTCCTACCTTTCTACCTTTCCGCTCCCTCAAGCACATTTTGTACTTCTTTGACGCAATTTCTTAAATGCACACGTGGAGCAATAAAACTTACCTCTTATTGTAAATGCCCAGCAATGAGTCAATCTTACTTGGACTGATTATCAGACCATATCTGGTTGTTTTTGATACTAGAAGGGTATGAAGTCACAACGAGCAAAGGTGAAGTGTTATATGAAGTTATATATTCTCTACAAAATCACTGGACTTTTGGGCTTGTGAGAAACTGATATTCTTATAGAATAAAAATATAAAGAGCTAGTTTGATTCAGTCAGACACTAGATAATTATTTCCTATGGAATTACCAGGTGGGCAGATCAGTTAATGTAGTTCTTTAGATACGGTCCTTGCTGGTTGTTTTCTAAGCTAGGCTGCGCATTAAAATCCTCTGGAGAGCTTCTTAAAATATTTATGCCTGAGCCTTGCCCCAGACCAAAATTCTAGAGATGGGGCCTGGATATATATACATACCAGATATATATATGGTATGAGGTCTGTCTGGAAAAAGTCCAGCCATTGGTAACATAATGAGAATGGTTTGCATGGCACCCATGTAACCTGGCAGCCAAGGAGAGTGGACTGGACTGCACATGTGTGAACAATGACGGCTTCACTGTACCAGTCAGTGGGGGTCGTAGACACTGTTGAGTGAGCATGTGTACTGTGTGGCCATTGCACTCAAAATGACTGAGTGAATAGTGCAACAAATCCACATCAAATTTTGCATTAAGCTTGAACTTCCTCTGTGGAAATTATTCAGATGATTCAGAAGGCTGCAGCTATGGGCAACTGGTGATTGGCATCTTCATCACAGCAATTTGCCCACTGAATTATCACATCTCGTGCAGAGGTTTTTGGTGAAACATCAAATCACCCAGGTGACTCAGCTCCCTTTACAACCCAGGTGTGGTGCCCTGTGACTTCTGGTTTTTCCTAAAACTAAAATCTCCTTTGAAAAGGAAGGGATTTCAGACCGTCGATGAGATTCAGGAAAATACGATGAGGTAGCTGATGGCACTTGGGAGACCTGTGTGAGGTCCCAAGGTGCCTGCTTTGAAGGAGACTTGGGCGTCATTGTCCTATGTACTGTGTTTCTTGTATCTTCTTCAATAAATGTCTCTATTTTTCATATTACATTATTACATGGCTGGATACCTTCTGGACATACCTTATATACATATACAGATATGGGGGGAGAGAGAGAGAGAGAGAGATGTATATATTTTATCTTCTCAGGTGCTTTTAATGTGCAGCCAGAGTTGAGGACCGGTCTTTGCCTAGGAGCATTCATTGCTCTCCAATGGAATCTATTTAAAATTGAAACCATCATCATGGCCAGGGTAGGGACCACGTTGTTTATGTTTTGTTTCATCCCCAGTACCTAGCCCAGTGCCTCTTACATAGTAAGTTCTCAAAAATAATTTTGACCAAAAGAATAAAACCATCAGGAGCCGAAAAGACCTGATCTCATTGCTACCTCCTCTGCTCTACATTCCACCCTCAAGTCATGATAGTTTGGAAGCTTTCCCAAGGTTTTCTGAAAGCCTGTGCTTGGAATTTTATAGAAGCAGCATACTTCTATAATCTTTTATACTTCCTGAAAACATGTCTGAACATCTTTTACAAGAGAAGGTAGATAATAGAATTCTCAGTAACCGTAACTGTAAATGGATTTGTAATCTACTCATGATTAAAATTATTTTCATCATGAAGTAGAATTCTCATTATTGTTGCAATTTTAATATTATCAACTCCAAAGTGTCTTGGTGATTGATAATATAGACAGTGAAACCCTATATTATAATAATTAAATTTAAAATGAATCAGCCATCCTTATATGTCTTAGTACAGTACCTGATTATTTGAAAACAATTATCTTTGCATGTCACCTGATGCCATACAGCACTTGGAGCTGCTACGAGGAATTGTACATGGTCACAAAGTTGCTGCAGAAGTCAAAATACACAGATGCTGTGTCTTAAGTACCCTGATGAATATTTTCTCTATTAAAATACATGACCGCCACGAAAGTGAGCTATAACCCAGGAGGAATACAGGCCTGTATTAAGAAAGCTTTGAACAAAACCTTCAGGCTGAAATGTGCATTCATCACGGGTAGGGCTCACTGACTTTAAAGGAAACCCTTTCTGTAGGAAGCCCCAGAAACCATGACCCAAGAGCAGCTGTCTGACTTTGAGGTTTTTCTTTTCTGATCAGAGTTTGGATGTAATGCATAATGCCTTCTTCATTGGATGGATCCCTTCAGAGCAAATGTCTCTTTATAAATTAAATTAAATGTTGCTACATTTCTCAATATTTTCTTTCTCTAGTTGAGATTTTACAGGACTATGCATTTCTCAACTACAGGAAAAAGCTCACTTTTCTGCTTTGACTCTCACTGCAGTCCCTTTCGAATGAAGGAGTAAAGCCTCCTTCATTGGATGCGATGTCCCACCACCTCCCCCAAACACATGTTGGGCGAAAAAAATTAGTACAAAAAATTCTTCCATACTTGGTTCATTTGCAGATTTCACCAGGCTTGCAAAAAGCACACCTGTTGTGCTGTCTGGATTTCCTTTTCTGATCATAGGCTTCTGACAAAGAGGGGGGGAAAGAAAGATTTTTATCAAACGCTCTTCACCGGACAATGAATTTTCTTCACCATTTGAATGTATCTGTGGAATGCCTGAGTGATTCATTACAGCAGATTCTGAAGTATGACAATGGGCCGCAGAAATGACTGATGGTATCTTTTTCCTGATTTCATTTCCCTGATCCTCTTCATCCCTTGGCCTGTGTACCTCGATTAATTAGAAACCAGGGATTTTCACTCATCAGCTGATGGGTTTCATGCTCCACTCTGTCACAAATCTGCTGCCTGCACTATCTCCCTTACAGCCGGTGGCTGCTTTAAAAACTTTCCCTTCTTTCTTTTTTTTCCTCTCCTTTTTTGAAGCAGTGCTTTGTGACTACAGGTTTAGGTCTTTTAAAGATTCAGACATATTTTTAAAAAAGAGATTAAAAATTAAAGTAAAGAAGGTTCAAAATCTCTGATTAAGTTAATCCCTATCCAAATGATAGTTGTCCAAAAACGAACTTTTTGAAGAGATAATGATATAAATCTTTCATAGCTCTCAGCTTGCTAAGTTCTTTTTATTCACAATGTAATAATTGAAGTATTATTTCAGTCTTTAGGTAAAGACTGAAAATATATAAATATGATTTTTGTGTATGGACCCAAAAGCACATATGTTCATTTTCATCCATTTTGGAGTACCTATACTCTATTTTCAAACTCCACTGCATTCAAATTCCAGTTGAATAAGCCATTTTATAATAGCATCCTGAAATAAATCATTGTACCCTTATTGTTTCTGGAGGAAATATTTTATAATTGAGATATGCGCCCCTTAGGGTATATACGAAATTAAATCACAAGATGATATACTCCCCAAGGAAGCATTATAATTACATAATATTTAAAATGCAGACTATTTTAAATACTATTATTAAAAACTCTCTGAAATCTTCAAAAATGCTTGATTCAAAGATGAAAAGCACAGAAACTATTTTCGCCAAAGAAAAGTAATAGCTACCTCCTAAAAGATTTTTTACTAGAATATTTTTCTCCATTTTAATTTATGTAACATCAACTTTGAACCAGGTCCCATAATTAAAGGCAAAATCCTCTATTTTGAAATGCCAGATCTATCAGATTTGGGGAGACAAAGCGATGAGGAGAAATAGTGTACATTTTCATAGTTTTGCTACAGCAGAAGATGGCAGGACATTCAGAGATTTCACCTTGTAAGTCAGTTCTTTATGAATTTTGGAATTCATAATAAGAGAAAAAATAGTATTTTGTAGAGGAGTACATACACCCTACAGCTGAGTATCACTGTCCTTTTCTCCACACTTGCCAAGAAAGAACTGTCCACTGATAACTATTCAGAATGACTCACAAAAGCCCTGGTCAGTAGTGAGGCCAAACCTTTTCTATTGTGACTGCCCTGAAGAAAACCTCTAGTCAACTTAGCGATTTTTTTTTTTTTTGGTTAAATGTGAAGCAAACAGGGCAGCAGGGAAAACTACCATGCTTATGTTGCAGAGATATAAAAAGGAATACACCCAACCATGCTATTAAATATTTGTGGCATATTTATTTCCATGTATTGAAATCCAAATTGCTAAAGATGTTGATTACACAACTCTGGTCAATAATGTCCCTCAGTATTAAATTTTGTTCCAGATGTAAGGCTAAATTTGTCTTGTTGTTAAACTGGTCTACCATAAAGACTTACTGATTTGAAGTAAAGTGGATTTCGTAGGATTCAGATCAATTTCTCTCCCTGTTGTATTTTTTAAAGCCTTAGTAATATTGAAGATGGACACAAGAGAGAGGTCAGGAAAATACACCTTGAGCTTACATAGACGTGAAGAGAAATCCATTACTTTTTGAAGTTATTGAAATCTTTTATTAAATCATACTTGGCTTTGAGTATGATTTGAGAAAAAAAAAAGGAATCATACCAAATGTCAAGTACCCCTCTTTCCCCCCCAAAAAAATCAGGAAATGGGTAAAGAAAAATGATTGTTTAATTTTAAACAATCTCTGCTTTTAAAAATTAATATTTTCAATATAGATTGTTACCTGTTAATTTTACCTCACCTCGAAAATAGCACAAATCACTATCATTATGCAAGTTAGGTTTAAAATGCTGCCTACAGAATATACTTTTTTCCAGCAGTAATGCTAAAGAGCTATGGAACAGTTGGAGGATATTTTATTTTAACAACAACACAAGTGTGCTGATATTCTGGAGTATCAGGCCCATCTGTAAATTTCCCTAATTTGCTATGTCTTTCCCTTAACGCTACCAATATTGTGATAATGCCACATGTTCTTAAGTACCTGCTCATGCCAGGCACAGGGACTAACAAGGAGGAACAGACACAGTAGCAAAGAATAGGCCTGTAAGTCTGTAGGCTATGGTGTTGGCCCTGACTCGACCCTGTCCTTCAGCCCCTCACTGTGTTTACTTGGGACAATCCAGGAGAGTCATCAGTTTAGACGGTGTGCGACTAACCTATTAGTTTAATTCTCATCTGTTCATTCCGTTCCCTGGAGCATTACTTCTATATATATCGTTTTTCAAAATAGCTTTATAGGCTAAAATCTGCTGTCATATTGGTAAACTCGGAGATCCTGAATGTGGAAAGTATTTTTTCTTTTGCTATAAACAATTTAGAGATGAAGGAATGGAAGTATTCTCACTGTAATTACAGTAAGTGATTTCACCAAATTTTGTCGACTAACAAGCACATGTACCTCAAAACCAGCTCTTGCATCAGATGATAATTTCTTTTTTTCCATTTTTTATTGTTGTTCAAGTACAGTTTTTCCCATCCCACCACCCACCATTCCCCTGACCCCTTCCATCCCCACCTCCCACCCTTGACCCTACCCCTCTTGGCTTTGTGTATGTGTCCTTTATACATGTTCCTTGATTACCCTTCCCCTGTTTCTCCCTGTTATCCCCTCCCCGCTCTCCCCTGGTTAGTGTCAGTTTGTTCTTTTTTTCAATATCTCTGTTTATATTTTGCTTGCTTGTTTGTTTTGCTGATTAGGTTCTACTTATAGGTGAAATCATATGGTATTTGCCTTTCACCACCTGGCTTATTTCACTTAGCATATGCTCTCCACATCTGTCCATGCTGTCATGAAGAGTAGGAGTCCCTTCCTTCTTTCTGCTGCATAGTATTCCATTGTATAAACATACCATTGTTTTCTGATCCACTCATTTATTGATGGGCAGTTAGGCTGCTTCCAACACTTGGCTATTGCAAATTGTGCTTCTGTGAACATCGGGGTGCATAGGTTCTTTTCAATTGGTGTTTCCGGATATTTAGGGTATAACGCCAGCAGTGGAATTGCTGGGTCAAAAGGTAGTTCCGTTTTTAGTTTTCTGATGAAACTCCATACTGTTTTCCATAGTGGTTACATCAGTCTGCGTTCCCAAAAACAGTGTAAAAGTGTTTCCTTTTTCCCACAACCTCGCCAGCACTTGTTTGTTGATTTGGCTATGATGGCCATTTTGACTGCTGTGAAGTAGTATCTCATTGTGGTTTTAATTTGCATCTCTCTGGTGGCTAGTGATGCTGAGCATCCTTTCATATGCCTCTGGGCCCTCTGTATGCCCTCCTTGAAGAGTGTCTGTTCAGGTCCTTTGCTTATTTTTTAATTGGGTTGCTTTTCTTCCTGGAGTGGAGTCGTGTTAGTTCTTCTATATTTTGGAGATCAAACCCTTGTCTGATGTATCATTGGCAAATATATTTTCCCATACGATTGGTTCCCTTTTCATTTTGCTGATGTTTTCTTTAGCCATGCAGAAGCTTTTTATTTTGACAAAGTCCCATTTGTTTATTCTTTCCTTTATGTCCCTTAAGAAAGAAAATTACAGGCCAATATAGCTGTTGAACATAGATGCTAAAATCCTCAACAAAATATTGGCAAACCCCATCCAGCAACACATTAAAAAGATCGTCCACCATGATCAAGTGGGATTCATCCCAGGGAATCAAGGATGGTGCAATATTTGCAAATCAATAAATGTAATGCATTATCTAAAAAAGGGAAAGACAAAAATCATATGATCATATCAATAGATGCAGAAAAGGCATTTGCTAAGGTACAGCACCCATTTATGATTAAAAAAACACTCAGCAAAGAGGGAGTAGAAGGAGCATACCTCAACATAATAAAGGCCGTATACGAGAAACCTACAGTCAACATCATACTCGATGGGCAAAAACTAAAAGTTTTCCCGCTAAGATTGGGAACAAGCCAAGGATGTCTGCTTTTACCACTTCTCTTCAACATAGTATTAGAAGTCCTAGCCACTGCGATGAGACAAGAAAAAGAAATAAAAGGCATCCAGCCCCCGCTGGTGTAGTTTAGTGGATTGAGTGTCAGCCTGTGAACCAAAGAGTTGCCGGTTTGATTCCCCAGTCAGGGCACATGCCTGTGTTGTGGGCCAGGTCCTCAGTAGGGGGCACATCAAAGGCAACCACACATCAATGTTTCTCTCTCTCTCTTTCTCCCTCCCTTTCCTTCTGTCTAAAAAAATTAAATAAATTAAAAATCTTTAAAAAAAAAGAAATAAAAGGCATCCAAATAGTAAAGGAGGAAGTAAAACTGTCACTGTTTGCAGATGATATGATAGCATATGTAGAAAACCCTATAGACTCCACCAAAAAACTATTCGACCTAATAAATGAATTTGGCAAAACAGTGGGATACAAGTCAGTATTTAGAAATCAAAGGTATTTTTGTACTCCAACAACGAAATATCAGAATCAGAAATCAGGGGAAAAAATCCCATTTGCTATAGCAATAAACAACATAAAGTACCTAGGAATAAACCTTACCAAGGAGTTAAAAGACCTGTATTCAGAAAACTACACAACGCTGAAGAAAGAAATTAAGGGAAATACAAATAAACAGAAGCATATACCGTGCTCATGGATTGGAAGAATTAATGTCATCAAAATGTCCACACTACCAAAAGCAATTTATAGATTCAATGCAATCCCTATTAAAATATCAATGACATATTTCACAGATGCGGAATAAACATTTCAAAAAATTTATATGGAACCATAAATGACCCCAAATAGCAGCAGCAATTTTGAGAAAGAAGAACAAAGTTGGAGGGATCACAATACCCAATATCAAACTATACTACAAGGCTACTGTAATCAAAACAGTCTGGTACTGGGGTAAGAACAGACACATAGACAAACAGAACAGAATAGAGAGCCCAGAAATAAACCTATGTCTCTATGGTCAATTAATATTTGACAAAGGGCGCAAAAGCATAAAATGGAGTAAAAATAGCCTCTTCAACAAATGGTGTTGGGAGACTGGACAGCTACATGCAAAAAAAATGAAACTCGACCACCAACTTACACTATATACAAAAATAAACTCAAGGGGGGTCAAATGATAATTTCTGATCAAAATAAAAAGGTTGTGCCAATGTACCATCAACCCAAAACATTGTGATAATTTGCCTTATTCTTTCAATATCTTTTAAAGTGATGGAGTGGCAACATAAAGGGCTCAGGTACTGTGTGAGAAATATGCAGCTACTATGCAGTATGTCACTGGAAGAGAGTCTGTGTATGTTGTTTGTATCTTTGTTACTTTTCTGGACTATTCAGTTCACACAGAAAGTATGTTCTGAATAACACAGATGAATATATACAGGAGGTACCCTCAATATTGCAGTCTTTTGGTAAGAACCATCAATATTTCTGTTAAAATATAAGTATATTATATAAGAAATCTTAACAGTATATCTACTGTATGGATGGTAGTAATAGTTCCTTACCCACTTATCATTCTAATATTTAGAAACTATTTTTCATAATCTTTTATTATGTCTTCATCATACTGACAAAATATTTCCAGTATTAAATAGGTAGATTATATGAAATCTAAACTCTTGGTCCAGGTTTTCAAGTTACTCTCCTTTGAGTTTACCACTTTTTCAGCCTGTTTCAAAGCTCCCCGTTGAGTGCACATTGAACCAGGGCTGCCCATAAACCTAAACTGGGTTTTCTTTGGTAACTTCTGTACAATCACCACCTAGTGTAACCTTGTTGAATCAGTATAAACACAGTATCATTAGAATCAGGCTGGTCTTTTCTCCTATGAACTTATGTCTGTTAATTTTGGATCATTCGCTAGAAATGTGTTTCTGTCTTTATCCTGCTAACTTATGCATTCCTTTTTTAAAAATTCACTTCCAGTAACAGTGCCTTCCTCAGCCCTCATTATTTTTCTATTCTGTCATCATTCATTCATCCAAACAAATATTTGACAAATATTCTGTGCCAGTCCAAGTTTTGTGTTAGATGAAAAGAGGTCCAGTGCTTGAGGAGACTGTTTATTCAACCCACTTTAATGTTTTAATCAGTTTACTGTCTTGACCACTACTATTTAACATGTATTGTTTTTCATTCCCTGAAGAGATTATAAGCAACCTGAGGTTAGGGGACAGGGCTGTGTTCTTACTTATCCAGCTTTTCTGCCCACCTACTTCACTGTTGAGTAGAGGAAATGTTTAATAAACTTGTCTATTGACTGAATTTTCTTTTAAATGCCAAGGACATATTTAGAAGTTTATCACTTTTCAAAAATAAGTTCAAAATTGGACATTGAATATGACCCTCCTATTAATTATCATATTTACTGCTGTATTTCACTGCTATTTTCACTGTAACTTGGAGATTGGGAACCCTGCCAGCATCTGGAATTTCCACCTTTGGTAACCCTCATTAATCTTTGTGATTATGGTCCCCATTTATTAGAAGCACCCAAATTACACTACAATTACTAGGAATATTAATTGGAAACTGGATTTTCTACTTTGTCTCCCTCTACTTGCAAGTTGTTAATGGCTTAAACACAGGATTATTTTCAGGGTAACAACAGAAGAAACAAAAAACAAAAAACAAAAAAAAATAGAATAAAGGATTGTGCAAGTGATCAAAAAGAAATATTTGCATTTATGGGTTTCCTTTATTTCTAGACTCAGATTCAAACTTTAGACAAAGCCTCATCCCAGAGGAAAATAATGAAAAACATGTTGTCATCCCAGATTTTCTCTCCATTCCCCCCATATTTGAAGGTACCCTGGAGACCACCTTGTCCTCATTCAGGCAACCCAAGGGTGAAATAGAGTTTCATACAAGATAATGGATGCGTATAAAAGAGGCCAGTACTTGCATTCATTGTCCTTCACTCCAGCCAGTGGCATGTCACTGCTGCAGTTTTTACTTACCTTTTGTTAGGGCTGATGAGGACATTATGTTCTTCTGAGGAGACCCTTTAGGCTGAGTTAAGGAATGAAAAGTGTAGTGTGAGAGATAAGCATTATAATTGAGAAGAATTAGTTCTTTATATTTCAAAATATTTTTGTATGCTTTTGAGAGATGTGGTGAGGAAAACACAAACGTTTTTTCCTAGAATGGGATTTTGGATCCCTGTTGCACTTGATTACATATTTCTGCAACTCCTGTGTTCTTGATTAAAGAAAACACACTCTTTCATATATTTTTTTTTCATTTTAAATAGAAGCATATGCCAACATTTGGCCCAAGTTTCATAGAAGGAATGAGAAAAGAAGTCAATTCTAAAACTGTGACCTACACTTGAAGAGTACTTCCAAATCAGAACATTAGAATATTTCTTTCTTGAGGTTATATAGAATTGTCTTAACTTTTCATTCTGGTCTGGGTGCCACATCTTAGGATTCAGCCAGGAATGGTTGGGTTTATGTAGAAAGTACTTAAGTTTGGTGTAAATGAAAGGAGAGAGTTAAATCAATACCCACCCACTGTGGTGAGCCAGGAACCCAGAAGAGTTGTTGGACTAGAAACTGAGTCTGGCAGGAAATAGCTAAGATCCAGGAAGTGTTAGTTCGGGGGTCCCTAGATGCTACAGGAAATATTTTGAGAGTGAGGAGGAACAGAGTAGACTCCCAGTCTGACTCTGGGCTCTACTTTTCATTACCATTTCGGTAAGATTCATTTGAAGAAACAGAGTCCTTCTGCAAGAAAAATAAGGAGAAGCAGGAACAAGAAGGGGAGGAGGAGTTGAAACAGGAGGAAAAGAGAAGGGGAGGTAAATTGTTTGATAATCACCGGACAAGAGAATTTGTCTTTTTGGAGAACTGAACAAAGTCTCTTTCACAATATATTCCCTCTGCTTTGAATAGAGCCTGGCACATGGTGGGCATTGCATACATATTTAGTAAACAAATGGATGAATAAATAAATATTATAAATGAGTTGACTATACATTAAATAGCTCAGCTGATAAGCAGAGCATAATAGTTGGTTAATGGCCCCCAGGCAAGGAGGCAGACAGGTAGAGCCTGGAAGTCTGTTGGCAAGGAACGAGGCCCTCGTCACTGGAGCAGAAATCTCGTGCCTGGAGGGGAGGCTGGGCAGGGAGGTCAGGCCTGAGTCCTCATGAAAGTCAGGATAATCGGAAGTGCACGAGGCAGGAATCTAGAGAACAAAGGCCAAAGCAGAAATCTGACCTGGGGCTTGGAAGCAAGACAGGACAATTGTTTATAAAGGTGACAGCAGATTCAGAACAAACTTTCAGAAAGAAGACTCAAGAATTCAAGTCTACTCCTCCTCATTCTGGTCAAAGCTCGCTCCAGGGCCTGGTGGTGATCAGCAAGCAATCTCAATCACAATTATAGCTGGAGGCAGAAGCTAAAATCCACTGGGTTTGCACTGAATTTTTTTCTTCCAAGTTAGGCGGTTTTTCCTTTTTTTTTCCTAAGTTTTTTCACTGATTTATTTTATGTTTAAAAGGGCTCTGTTGGAAAAAAACACAGCTGAGCGAGGGAGAAGGTAACTTTTAGAGGTCAAGGAAAGCATTAGGAGGCCCCTACGAAGCATCTGAGACCGGAGTTTGAATGCTGACATAATGCCTATTAGGTAACCTCATCAAATATACATTTAATGTAAGTGAATGAAATAAACTAGCTTACTTGACAAAAATGTATGATTATCCAAAAGAAAATATTCACCACAGTGTCATGAAGTATGGAGATTTCTCTCCCAGTGTAATAAACAGTACAGTATTTATTGAGGAGAGGATTAAGATTATCATGCTTTCATTTGATTAACTGTATTATAAGATTGCACCAACTCAGGATAAAATATCTGAACAGTAGGAATAAAAGTAAATGTAGTCTTCCCAATCAGGCCAGTACCATTCACGAAAATGTTCAAATGCATCTTATTGTATATGGTTTTAGAAATATTCCATGTAGTTGCAAGTGTACACATGTAAATACTTTTCTTACACAAATGGAACTGTGACATACTCAAGCTTTGCAATTGGCTTTTTGCAAATAATACTTCTTAAACTTATTTCTATGTAGGTACATACAGACCTATAGACCTACCATATATTACCCATTAGGTTGTATAATATTCCACTTTTATGTCTCTTATATTGCAATAAACATTCATTAACATGTTATCTATATCCACTTATGTGAGTATGTGTCTGTAGGATAAATTTCTAAAAATAAAATTTCTGGGCTAAAATACATAGACTCATATTCATGGACACCGCAACACTGTATAACCCTTTTGGTTTTTTGTTTCTATTTCCTTTTATACAATAAAATTACAAAATATATTATTTTGTAATATGTATACATATGTTAATACTGTAAAGAGTATTTGTACTCAGTTTATAGTATTAAACCAGGTAGTATCATAGCTAATTAACCAATATAACATTCTTTCTATGGTAGTATTCAAAAGATACATTTTAAATTCCATCACACAACAGCAGGAAAAGAGGAAGACAAAATAGAGACACGAGTAAAGCACCATCCCCTGCTCTTGTGAACCCATTATTTACTGCTGGAATTGGTGCCCAGTGTACAAGGTTAATGCTCTTTGTCAGTCAGAGGAAAACAATTGCCTTCACTGTTTTTAAGTCTATAAAAGTCTCTCTTTCTTTTTCTCTCTCTTAAGGGGTGGATGTGAGGTCAAATCTGAAATACAACACGGGAGGGGTCTTGCCTTGCAAAAACAATGTTAGAAGCTAGTCCTCCGTGGAGGAGAGGCAGAGGGAGTTGGAAGTAGCTTGGGTGACTAAACATGATCCCCTGGCAAAAGTGGGGTCTGTACGCTCCTGGACTTGGCTTGGGGTAACCAAGGAGAATTAACCCCAGCTTTGTGCAAGAAATGGTCCTGAAGGGGTCATATAAACGGTGACCCTTGCCAAAAGGTCATCTTTTCTCCCCCAGCACGGAAAAGTTGATGTCATCATGCTGGGAGTTGAGGAGGAAAGGAACAAGAAACATTTCCTTGACAGTGTACAGTAGCAGGGATGGTGGCAGTGGGGACAGTAACCTGAAGCAGAAGCAGCAGAAAACAGGGGGAGAAAGGGCTCGTCTAGGGACCTGCGCCCTTTTGATGCCTCACCGGGTGAGGTACTGTGCGGTGCCCAGGGATAACAGCAGCTGGAAGGCGCTGGCGGGTTGCAGTGACTTGCTGGGAGCAGAATGACCTGTGTCACTGGAAGCAGGCCTACGGTGCAGAGGGAACCCCTGTCTATCTTCCTTGAAGGCTGTCTGAGAAGGCATGCCACGATCAGCGCCTCGATCTATACCTGCATTGCTAGACGACACTATTGGTTTTGTTATCATCGGTGAAAAATTACCTTTAGCTTTTTTGAGGCTGGGGCCTGGGAAATACATTTTATATGCACTGTATAAATTCCCCATATTATACACTTGTATTCTCTAAAATCTTTGGCAACCATGGTTTTGGGAATGCACATCTGAAAAATCTAAACTTCTTATTGGCGATGGCTCAGGAGTGTGTTCCGTAGTAAGGGGACACAGCGATATTGCCTCCCTCTTCTATCCCTGGCACACCATGAGGTAAAGAGAAGTTTTTTAAGTAAAAGAGAAACCTATGTCCGGGAACATGTGCCCTAATCACTAGATTCATGTATAAAGGACACACTAAGGTTTGTGAAAATGGAAGGAGGGCAAGTGGGATGCGAAAAACATCTAATATTATACAAAATCAAATCCATCATTAAGGGACAAAATTGCTGCCAGTGAAAATGGTCAATCTAATTTAGATCAATTGATTGCTAATAATTAAAATACATCTCCACAATGGATATTCACAATTATTTTCCTCTCTCTGAAGCATTAGTTTCTGCAGTCTGGATGTTTTACTATGACATTTTGCAATCAGGCATTCCCTGATTTACTTTTTATGGTCAGATAGCTTCTAGAAACTAGAACCTTAGTGAGACGGCGGTCCCTTTGACCTTTTTTGGTCCCCACCTTACCTTGCTCTCTGCTTTGGATTCCTCCATCTAAGTAGGTTCAGACAGCCCTCTGATCACCCAGCAACACGTTCAAATATAATTATGACAAATGAACAGCCCGAAAACCCTGCTCAGCAACTGACTTTGAAAGAGACTTCAGTTTCTTACAGCATCAAGTGTATCGTCATGGGACATGTATCATAATACCAACTCCACAGCTGTCTACTTCAACTCAGAGTTGAGAGATGCCCTGCATAGTCTGAATGTGCTTCTAATCAAAATGTGTTTTACCCACCATACCACAACTTACGTGGTCCAGCTTACCCAATATTGTGAAGGGATCCCTGACATCACTCTTCAGAGTTTCCACCTCTGCCAGGTAAATCATAGCTCCCTGAGTTACAGTATGTATGTAACACTGCGGAAGGGTAAAGTCCATTGCATGTCCAGTGAGGCTGTGGTAGGAGCACTCTCCTACCCTGGACCTGAGCTCGCCGCATTTCCTGTGAATAGACAGGGCTCCCTCCCATTCCCACACTTGTCAATGCAAGCAAACTCTGTTCTTATTAAAATATGTTCTCATTTTAATAGCATTCCAGGTCTAAAATGATAGAAAAATAACCCTGAATTATTCCAGTGGCTCTTTTTATTGTTACCTCCTTTCTGTTCAGGGGCTACAAAGCACCTTCCTTGTACAGATTTTTCTTTTGTTCTACTTAATAATCCTACATGTACTCCTGATTTTTTCCTCCCAAATTAGCCATTAGTCAAATGTTCCCAGAATCTCCAAAATTTCACGGACTCCATAGCTTTTCACTTTGAATATAGACACGTGCTTATTAAAGGAGGCCCTGTGGGCACCTGAGGCTGGGCACCACTGAGGGGCCTATTATGTATCTTTCTGGGCAGAGTGAAAGTCAATGGGAAATGAGATTTGTATTTACATGATAAGTTTTATCTTTTTTTTAACCTTGTTCACATAAAGTGAAACACCTAGAATCCTTAGACAGTATCTATCTTGCTCGAAGGCCATCTTAGGAGGTACGTGACTGTGAGGGTCTCAAGGACCTTCTTCTAACACACCCCGATGCTCAAAGCCCTCTGCTTTGTTGACTGGCCGGCTCCACACTGGGACCCGTCAACAACATCCCTGTAGATCTGAACCCGTGATTGTTTTATACATTGAAACCGCAGAGAGGTAGGGTATTTTCTCTGCTGGCACTGTGTAAAAAATATCAGCTTGTTTTCTTTAACTGCTGTCCTATTTATTTCACAGCCAGTCTCAGAACATGGGCTGGCTCCTTGCTACTCCCACACAATATAAGAGCTTGTTTCCAAAGAGCAGAGAAAATTGACTAAGATCCATGGTTAGATGACAGATGGGTTCTGTCACATTGCCAGAGACATGAAATTACAGGTGACACCTGATATATGATAATAAAGAGCACCCAGCCAGTAATCAGCCCTTGGCCTTTATTTCTGTGATGTCATCAGCATGCAGGTGGCTTACCTGAGATTCTGAATAAAATGCTGAGCATTGTCAAGAGGCTCACATGGACAACGTCTTATCTCCCCATCTGTGTGATCTCCGCTGCGATGGGCTTGGACTGCAGCCATTTCCATCTCTGTCTTGGTTTACAAAAAGTTATCAGAAGGCTGTGCACCTTTTATCCTGCTCTGTCCTTTGTTTTAAAAAACCCTGAAACATACAAGACAGGTCAATTATATCGTTAACTGTAATATCAATAACTTTAAGGCTAAATTTAAATGCTTTATAAAATACAAGCAATAAGAAATATGAGGTGTGAAGAGCATTCACATAATATCAACCTAGACTGGGTTGTTCATGATACTCAGAAGACAAACTCCCAGCTTTATTTGTTGTACAGCGTTGTTTCCCACAATTTGGTGGCATATTAAAACTATGCCTGAGGAAGTGGTGCTTTTCCTGCAGCCATTTAGGAAGGGGGCTGTTACCCTATTATTTATTTCCTTTTAGTTCAGCTACCACACTTTAAAAAAATACATAGGATTAATTTAACATAAGGTCGCATAATAAAACAAAAGCCATGCAAAGTTTAAAAAATGAAAGATTAGTTAATAAATGAACTCAACCTCCTGCAACAGAGTTATGTCATCTATCATAAACAGTTTGCTGAACAGCTAGCTTTCTCAAGGTAAAATAACTAGCACCACGGGGAGCACCTGAAGCAACAAGTACGGGTACTGTGCACCTTATCCCCATTGGCCAGTTTACGGCTCATGAATCCTAATGAGCTGGTTTAGTATGGCCAGCTTATCAATAAGGAAAGGGAGGCGCGGAGGTCATGTTAGGTACTCAAGTTTACACAACTCTAAACAGTAAGACCGAAATTAAACTCCAGCCTCACTGATTTCAGAGCAGTGTTCCTCACCACTATATCATACCGCTTATAAATATTATAATATGTAGATAGAACCAGAGTGGTGTTTGCATATTATGTTATATTCCCTCCTCACTAAGATATGAGTGAACCCCTCTTCAGAAGCATTAAAGGAAATAGTTGTCATGGTCCCTCTCTTCCGTGATCATCCTACAGTTTCTTTAGTCCCTGCTTGTCCTGTCTGTCCCATGCCAGTTCACACCCTTCACAGATCAGGTCAATTCCTGCCATCGATGTCTATTTACAAGTAGCCAAGAATTCTTAGCCTCTCCACTGGCAATTGCTCAAAATCCATGTATATTATAGAAAATCTTCATCTAATCATTTATGTAGTGGTAGCTGCATTTTTTTATTGCTTTAGTTTTTTTTGTTTTATTTTGCTTTCAGGGGGTGCTGCTCGAATAGATTGGTGGACATTTTGGAACATAAGGCGTTCCACGGTTCCCAAGTATGACACTGAGAAACCACTTACTTGCTGTTAGTGTGTGCATGCGTGTTCCTGTGTGTAGAGGAAGTTTTAAAAGGTATACTGTGTGGTATAAACTACTTGGCTTTTAACAAGAAAAGAGCAATTTCTGGATTTAGTGCTGCATCAGAAAATGTTCACTGATTTAGAAATAATTTTTGCATTGGTTGCCTTTTTTTTCAGATGATTAAATATCTTACTTGGTTAAAGCAATTTATTTTTTTAAATTAACAATTTCATACACACACACCCCACATAAACACACACAAAAAGCAAATGGGAAAAATAATTTTTAAAATAAATTTTCTATATTGAGTTAATAACTTCAGCTTTCTTGTACATTTATGCTAGTCATTAACATAGAGAATAATTTTTACATTTTTATTTTATTATCATGAAAGAGTGCCATTTTGGTATAATTTTTAATACTTGAATTTTTTTTGTCAGTTTGTTGTATCAGTACCCTGGTGTTATAATGACATATGCTCAAGTATGACAGGGGGTTCAGCACTATGACCTATTTATTTGTTTGTATAAGTAAAAATAATTTTGGAAAGTTTAGCAATCAGAAAGATTCAACTGACTTTTTTCAGATTTTCCCAGAAGAATATATACAGAAATGTTTAATATAATAAGGACAATGAAAATAACCCAACAATAATAAAAAGTTGTTTTAATTATAACATTTTTTTACTTCATTAGGAGCAATATGCTTCTGCATTTTATTTGTATTCTCTATGATACCAGCCATGCTTAATAAATCTGGCATAAATTAGAGATATGGACTATAATGTAAGGATTGTAGGATTCTGTAATTGCCCCATAGTGGATTTGGGGAAACATACCAATAACAAATTCCCAAATGAGTTTTTAATACATACGCAAACCAAATAGCCTCATTATCTTCCATCTTCAAAATTGAGCTTTTTCATATTATAATGGTCTTTTGTCCCACAGTCTAACTTGTACCCATAAAAGGAGCACTTATGCTTATGGGAAATGAGGTATGAAAATGTCCACATCAAGTGATACATCAGTAAATAAATCACAAAAGAACCATCCCATCTATTGTGAAGAAATACAAATTTCCAAAAATCCAAGTAAATACTAGCATTAGGCTTAGAAATCATCAAATACATAGGGGAGGAGTTGTTTCATTTAAAGAAAGAATGACGGAAATATATGGTTGAACAAAGGGACTAAAACTTTCAAGTAGATGAAAGAAGGTAAAAATTGGGAATCTCCTACATAAACTTCTATATATAAATAGGGCATCGTTACCAGAGTGACATGATAAATATCTCTACAAACATGATCAGCAGATTCTCATTAGAATCCCGGAAATTTCTGTATAATGCCTATTGGAATGAGACGTGGTGTAATGGTGGCTAAGCATGAGATCTAATTTACTATCTATGTAACTTTCACCAGTGGACTCTTAGGAGCACATTATATCACTCCTTAATGATTTTCCTTATCAGGTTGGTAAGTCATGCAATAGTCCCTAAAATAAAAATCAATACAGTTCATGCAGGCTGCCTTGATTCTGATTCAGTACAATCCTAAATAAGAAAGAACTAAGCTCATAGTTGAGACTATGTGCATTAACTACAAACGTATCCTTTAGTCCAATTTCTATCATATGTGTCTTTTAGAAAATTTCAGCACTACTCCCTAGTGTGAGATTTGCAAAACTGCAAATTGATCAGAATCCCTGCTAAGTGACTATTGATTCATGCCTAAATTATTTAAAACATCTTGATGATTAAAATTCAAATCATTGAAATGAGTGAAGGGAATAGAAATAGAAAAGAGTACATTTTACTCAATTTGAACATTTAAGTGGCTCTACACAAACAGAGCCTCAACTTAAAAAATGTAACACATGACTTAAAAAGTAAAACACAGATAGAATAAACTACTTTAGAAAACCCCACAAGGAAAACAAATTTGCATACTTTTATTAGAAAATTAAAGTCGGACTTAAAATACTTTATTCTTAAATTAATATTTTGTAATACATTTCTGCTGAGTAGTAAAACTAGAAAATAAAAAGCAAAATATTCCCAGGAAAAGATGAAAAATGTATTAAATGATTTTTTATCTTTTTCATTTTATATTTTTGTGGAATATTTAAATTATGCAAAAATATCTAATTTTGCACATTAAAACTATATGAGTCCCTTTGCCATTTATTAACACTACCATATATCTCTTTGTTCTGAAGATGACTCCTAAAAATCCTCATCCACCATAAATCCATCTTAGATTGATCAGAGAGATATTAATGATTTCTACTGGACCCAATTTATCTCAACCTTGAAGTCCAGGGCCTACTCCCCTTGTTCTTTAACTCCCAACAAAAAAATTATGCTTGATTTCTCTCCAAATTGCAAATGACCAGAACATAGTGTGAATAATTTTACTGTCTCTGTATGTGTTTGTGCAACCTTCTCGTTCTGTGTATAAACCTTTTTTCTTTGTCTTTCTGTATCACTGTAATTTGATCCAGATTCTAAATCTTTGAAAAAGAGGAACCCTCAAAAAGTACAGTTGTATGGTTAAGCTTCATGTCAACAGAGCAAAATAATATATTCCCTCCTATAGAAAGGCACTGTACACTATAAGACAATAAGTAGGGATAAAGAATCTTCTTACAGGGTGAAGAACTAAAACTTGAAAACAAAAGTATAATTTATCATGAATTAACTACAAAGCATTGTGAGTAAATACGAAATATGCTTGGCTCATATAAACAGGATCATTTAAATATAGCATTTGGCAGCAATAAGGGCAAGAGAAGGTATACTTGGGCTGAGTCCTGCAGGTTGGGCAGGAGTTTGTCAGGGTAATAAGATGGGGAAGGTGTTCTAGACAGAGGGGAGGATGTGCCCCTGCAAAGACATAAAGGAAGGAATGAGCCCATTTGTTCAGGAAATGGTGAGCTTTTTAGCATAGTTCTGAGATTAGATTGTTGTAATAGTAGCCTGAGGATATATGCAATCTAAGAAGCTCTGACCATATATCCTGAGAAACAGATACCCGTGCTGGTTGATTTTTAGCAGAAGAGTGTCCCTATAAAACCAACCAATATTGGGAAAGTCAGTTAATACCTGAGGCTCTCATATTTTCAAGGTGCAATATGGGATTTGGGGGCCAAGTTATATGTCGGATTCTTTCCAGACCTTGAGTTTTATAATTCTATAAATTATGACTCTATTAAGATGATTTTTAAACTTAATGAAAACATGTCAAGATTTCACTTTTAAGATTTGCATTTCCAAAGTCTTAAACACGAAGCAAAATTTTCCTTTCTTCTCTAATAAAGAACCCATAATAATTATTCAGAAACTACTGACATGTCCTGATTTGTAGTTATAAACCCAGAAGACAGAAAGCAGATTTTAGAATAGTTATGTTTTGAATTGTACTGTTATTTTTAAACAAAATATGTCACAGAAAAAATCCATTTAGCATAAATTTTCTCAGATTACAGATCTATTTTTTATGTTACACACTATAAAATCTTTTATTTTTCTTCTAAATAGTGAGTGTATATACCATGAGATATGTGAAATATAAGAAAAAAATTGAATTAGGTAAATGAATTCAAGACTGACTGGATTATATTGAGGTAAGAAACAATCCTGAAATATAGTTAGTTTGCAATATCAAGTATTTATTTTTAGCTCACCCAGAGATTACTTCGAGTCCAAGTAACTCTCAAGTATAGCCATACTCAAGTAGCTTTAAACTTTTGAAACCTCTTATCAACACATATTCTTTCACTATCACCTTAGCAGGGTGAAGTGTGAAGAGGAGAGTGGAATATTGGCAATTAAATGCGTCTTCCCAGAAGTGACATGTGTCATTTCTGTCAACCATCCTATCTACCCACATTTTATTGTGCAAAGGAAGTCATGGGACCTCTCCAGACTTCAAGAAGATGAGTACATGCTATGTTTCTTGTGTACCCGAAGAGAGAGATGAATCAGATTGCTGCTGGAGATTAGCAGCAATATCTACCACCTATTATAAAGAAAGCAAGAAATTAACATTTGTTTACCATCCACCATAGGCCAGAACTATATTAGGACCTTCCTATTTTCTTAACTTAGTGGATGCCCACCAAAAACTTATTAGTATTATACAGTATTGTCATTTTGCAAAAGCCAACAATCAAGAAGGTAACAAAACACAAACCTTCCCTAAAAAGATAGAGGGAACTTAATGCATACATTTTTATTCCAGACCTATGTTCTTTGTAAATGATCATATTGCCATTGAATGTCTCCCCAAGTTTATAAATAACCAATTAACAAATATCATTCTTATGTTTATCACTTAGAAAGTCAAATAGAAATTGTATCTTGAGGTTATAATTGTCTTCTCTTTTCTTGAAAATAATATTTAGAAAAACATTATATTAAAGTAGTTTGTTACCACAGTTATCTGATTCATGTGGAATTGAGGAAATCTCCATATTCCATTCCAACTTTCGAGTGTTCTGAATATGCCCTTTCATAAGTTATAAACATCTGACTCACTGGCTAAAAATTTATCTTTTCTGTGTTTCGTCCATCAATGGCCAAAGGAATTAAAAATGGAGCCCGGTTCAGCATAAAATGTGAATCTAGTTACATGAGCCTTTTTTAAAACTCAATGATAAGTACAGAGCATTCATGCCCATTGAATATCTTATCTCAGTGTTTCAATGCAGGTAGGATGATGGTCTTGCAAGAGAGATTATTCAATATGGTCTATAGATTTTATTTTTAAGTTGAAAAAGTAACCTGCAATATGGCTAGGATAATGGTTTCTATATTCTCTTGAAGGCAGTCAGTAGTTCTATGAAAGGACCATAGAGCGCATTGTTCCTTTCTTCCCAAAATGACTATTATAATTTTTTAAAAACCTGAATTGATAATGGATTTAGTTTGCATATATTAACATTCACCCAAATTGTCTATTTTGGATATTAAATAAATAATATAGGACGTGTGCATATGAAACAAGCTCTTTCTGTGTTGCTGAAATTCTTGAATAAGTTTCACTGGTTGCACCCCCCTTTCTCTGCATCAGACTATGTCCAGGAAAGGCGAAGTGGAGAAGCCATGCAAAGTTCTTCTCATACTGGAAGCATACTATTTCTTTATTTTCAAATTTTGGAAGATAACTTATATGAATAAACATATTATAAAATTAAGGAGTTCTAACTGACCTGCTTAAACATTGGTTTTCTAGATATGTTCTCAATAAGGGTTACAAAACAAACAAAAAAAATTCTTGTTAATCATAATTATTAATATCTGAAATCATGAAAGAAATCAAAACAGATAAAGAATGATTAAGATAGTGAATATCTGTAAGGAAGTTTAACATATTTTCAAAGTGATCAGGTTTAGCTGATACTGGCAATTCACAACTGATGTGAAATTCAAGCTCGACCATTAAATACACAGAATGTTACCTGAAATCAGAGGATTAAGCTTCCATCACACACTGTTAAAGGCTAAATTAATGAAATTTTTAAAAACACAAAATAAAAACATTGAGTCAAGACATTTTAATAAAAAAACATTATTTAATAGACATAGGAACATATTAATTGCTCTCTTCGAATTGTTCTCTTTAAGTCGTTGGACTGTCTATATTGCTATTGCTTATTGTGGGTTGAATAATTAACAGTAATGTTTTCTGATTCTCCCAACAGCTCTGGAAGTTAGCTATTACTATCCTCAGTTACGGATATCATGTAACTGGGGCTCAGAAATGCAAATTAACATGCATGAGATTGTGAGTGGAGCAGAGATTCAAGTCTACTTTTGAGTGATTTTAATGTCCAGGTGTTTTCTGAAACATCACAGGTTGGTACAGATAATTGCACCTTAATTATCCAAGTCATGTGGGTCAGTCACTTCAGGTATATTTTAGAGCCTCCTCTTCTTAGTTCTCTTGTTTCTGCAAATTTATTGCATCTCTCCTCTTTTATCTATTACCATGGATTCTGACCTAATTTAAAATGTCATTATTGTATGTTGTTTTACTTTTTTAAATTTATTCAATTATCAATATATATTAAATGTTTAACAATTTACTCTAAAAAATAATAAAGTATTTTTCAAAACTGTACCATAAGTCTTTGACCCTCCTCCCATTAAGAAGTCAGGGCTCTGTCCCTTGTCCTCAAATTTAGGTTCTGTAACCACTTGACCAATAGAATAGAGTAGAAGTGACTCTGTGCCTGTCAGGGCCCAGGCCCAGGGCTTAAAAAACTAGGACATTCTACTTCCTTCCTGACATGAGAAAGCTCAGGTGACATGGAGAGACCACAACAGTCCCAGTTGAGGACTCAAGGCAACACCCAACGGCAACAAGCGGACACTGGTTGAGAAGGCCTTTGAAATGAGTCCAACCCCAGGCTCTAGCCAAGAACCATTTACCCAAACAAGGTCCACCCCCAAGACAGTGAGAGAAAATAATAAATAATTGTCGCAGTTTTAAGTCACTAAGATTTAAGGTGACCTGTTCTATAGCAATAAATAACTGGAATTGATAACTAAAACCCAAAGCCTTACCAAGTCTGGTGGAAAATGAAGAGATACAATAAAAGAAATGAAATAGGAAATTATTCATCATCAAAATAACTTCAGGATAAAGCCCAGTATTTGTCTGGGAGAAATGCATGGATGACTTGATGGGTGGATGGTTAAGGGAGGCCTATTTTGAGGCAGGTATATTTTGACCACACTGATTACAGTTGTTTTTGTGTTACTAATCCTAGAAAATTTTAGTTGGAAGGAGTACTTCTCAGGCGCCATCCACCACTACTAATACTTTTTAAATGCTACCTTCACTCTCTTAAACTATTTTTGCTTACTCTTTTGGTTTTCAAAGAAATTCCTCCCCAGAAGAGACTTTAAAGTATCTGTTGTCTCTAGGTATTTTAATTCTCTTAGGCTCATGATATGATGGACAGGAGAAGGAGGTAGGGAATTCTAGGAATGAAACCAGGTGCCACTGTAGGCAAGGCCGTGCCAGTGGGATTTCTACAGGCCAAATTACATCTGTCAGCGGGTGGCACATTCTCTCAGGAATTTTCAAAATATCCCAATACTGATTTCGAGTCAGTCTGAGGAAATATTTGTCCCCCTAAATAAGATGGTCTTCTATGATATTGTTGTTTCCAAGAAGAAAAAAAAAGGAGTTTTGTGCCAATAAAAACATAGAAAATAGTTTTATATGTTCATATGTAACTTTGTAAAACTCTGAATCAGAAAGTCAACATTTTATTGTGGTCTAATTTATGTCCCATCCAAATGTAAAACTTGAAATTATAAACAAATTGGTAATTGTAGGTTGTTCACATTTTAGCTAGACGCATCTAGGTGCATGCTATATTCACATATTCACGAGGCAGTCACATAATTTGAAAAGATGAAACTACCTGTAAAATTCAAAGCAATAGTTTATGTAATTATATTGAATCAAGAGGTCCTGTAACTTTGCTCACGGCTGGGGGGGGGGGTTGGGGAAGAGACCTTATGTAACACTGACATGAAACATTATTACCGTCTCACTTACTTGTTCTTGGAATTGGTTTAGTGATTACTTCAACATCGACATCAGTGAAAAACATTTGACATCTGGCCTAGAAAATCAGACAGTAGACCACAGAGACTTTGATTAAAAAACTTCATGTAATTTTCTCCAATCAGTAGCTTGGCCTCTTCTTTTATCAGAGTGAAGGTTGCTCTCATCACCTGCAAATTTATACTAAAGCTTTAAACAAATAAGCATGAAACTTTTACATGAACATCCCCTCCTGCAGGAATACTTACGGAGCAACTTGATGATTAGCTGTACTGATGATTTGATTTCCTCAGTGTGAAAGAAGCTTGGAAACTTCTGTAAATTTTTTTTTATTCCATTTGTATGTATGCACATATATGTGTGTGCTTAGCCTTCATCTCATAAAACATTTGGGGGAAAACTCTATACAAGGTGCTATTACTTGCTGGAGGAAAAAAAAAAAAAGAAACAGCTCCTTTCACATCATTCGTGTGCCAGGAACTATTCTGAAGTCAGAAATCATGCAAGCTGCTAGGGTTCTGTATGTTTAACCTCCTATAGAGCAGAGCCATTCCCATTACTGAGAAGAATGAACCCTTAGCGACACAACAATAGAGATCCTGAAATGAATTGCATTGCAGTATCTCCACGAATTAAAGTCTCCATCAGAGGCTGTGGCTCTTGGCATCAGACAGCAAGGGCTTCGATGAAGTCGAGCAAGAACTCTGCAGTAATGAGCCATCCTGCTGCCTTTTCTCCTTGAAGATAATTTATATGATGAAACTTGATAATTAACTTATGTCCAACAAACTAAATCCAACATATCTATTTTCAGGTCAGAGGCAGTGGCTGTAGTCTCCCAGAATATGCTACCCATCTACCAGTTATTTGACAAGGAGAGAGTCCCTGCTAATACAGTGTCACAGTAAATTTGCTTATCTCTTAACAACAAAAAAGTGTGTTGTAAAAAATATGTAGGTACTATCAAAGCATTCATAATAAAACCCTGATAAAATTAGAAAGTTGAAATAAAAAGAAACCACAGTCTTCAACTCTATGTCTTGATGTTACCTTCAATAATGACTGATACATTATACACATAAATATGGTCTTACTTATATATACATACATACATGCTGTGTGTGTGTGTGTGTGTGTGTGTGTGTGTGTGTGAGTGTGTGTGTAATGCTTCAGCCCATGAGCTCAGAATTTATTTCCCAGGTTCAGTTTTTAAGGAAGGGAGACAGTACAATGAAGTAAAAACCAACTTTTCCCAATTCTACAACTTTATCTTTCATGGTTTACGAATTGTCATTGCATTGTTATACCCTGGAGAATATGAACTTTACTCAATGATTTGAGACACAGTAAAAGAGAAAGAAGAAAGAAAAAGAAAGAAAGAAAGAAAGAAAGAAAGAAAGAAAGAAAGAAAGAAAGAAAGAAAGAAAGAAAGGAAGGAAGGAAGGAAGGAAGGAAGAAAGGAAGAAAGGGAATTTCCTTCTTGATACTACCTGAAACAGCAAAGTTAAAAAAAAAAAAGGTGAAAAAAGGAAACACTTGGATCATTTTTCAAAATGTCAATGTTTTATTTAAACCTGCCTTGGGCTGATCTTTGCACTCAATCCATGTACATGGCATGGTATTGGAATTACAACTCTCAGATGGAAAGAAATAAGAAGTACAAGGCTGATTTTGCATCACAAGTTCTGACTATTTCTTGATACATGCTCACAACAGTCATTTATTGGTCCATTGGCCTACGTCCTCATGAAATCAGATTGCATTTTTGGAAATCAGGCAGAGAAATAAAATCTGCTCTCCGAGATGGATATCTGTGGGGAAACACTTTCATTATGTGACGGCTACAAGAGGTATTCTGCTGGAAAAAAGTGATTTGTTCCATGGAAAAATGCATCTAGAGGAAATTGATATTTAGTTACTCCTATCAACCATGCTTATAAAAAAGAGAGATTCTAGGTTTTTATCTTTTAAAAATATTACATGATTAATCTTTCTAGATGTATTTATTGTAAAATGACACAGCACAGGAAGCTTAAAACTACTTCTCATGATTGCTGCCTTTTAAGTATGAAATGTATTGCTGATAAATCATTTAACCCCTATTTTGTCTGGTTAACCCACTACTATCTTAATAGTAGAAGCATTTCTAACTAAGAATAATTTTATGTAATGTTCTTAAAATTATTTCTTTTCTAATAAAATTACTTATTTTATCAGAATAATAAAGTCAAAAATAGTTGGTCTCGTATAGTATATTGGAGCATGACTTAAATTATTTTCTCAAAGACAAATTGATGTTAGGACAAGTTGACAATTGTATAAATGTCTTGGTTCTAAAATAAATCCCCATTGATGGGATTTTCATAAGTAATCAACCAAAATATACCTGTTTCAGGTGGCGGGGTCCAAAGTGAGAAGTGATCTTACTGCACTTGTCGGTGTCTTGTCTGCCTTTAACATGTGTACCTTTTGAAATCATACATTTAGTAGTTTAAGGTAAGTCCTTGGACATAAACAAACCTTTACATTTTACATTATCCTTTGCCATTGTCTATATAGCTAAATGCACAATTTATGAGTTCCCATGGTGTCCAGACACTGAAACCTATTCCCTGTTATTTAGAATCATTCAAATAAAAATGTATGGGTTTTTACTGTTTTTAAAAAAGCTGAGTTTCAAAAGCGATTTCCATCTAGGATACAAAGCTCCATGAGGATAAAAATGTTTATGTTCTTGTCAGGTGTATCCCAAGTACCTAGAACAGTGCCTGGTTTGTATTAGGTGCCCAATGGATGAATGAATGAACAGTGAGAAAGACAACTAACACTACCTATAAAGCAGGACTTGAAATGGCATTGGCTTGCCACTGAGATGACTGTGGAATAGTGATTTGTGAAGCATAGTTCTGAACTTTACCTTTGATCCCTTAGGGCAAGCTAGTCCATGACTGCCTCTTGTCTGTTTCTGAGAACTCTGGGTTATATAACTAAGCAACTAAAACTTTTGGAAAGCCTTACAACATGGAAAATAGTCAAGTGCTAAATTTTGTGGTGTAGGAAGTTGGAGAAATAAGAGTTTAGAGAAAGGTACCTTGTATGTTCATTGGAACTTGGAGAAATCATCTATTTAACAAGAGTTTATGTTTGTTTAATACCTACCAGGGGCAGACTCCATACGTGCATGAGTACCAGGTAGTGACACACAGGCAGTAGTTACAATCCTGCCCTACTCTAGTGGTGATATGATATAGTTACAGCTACCTCTGCGTAGGGAATCAGCGAAGGCCTTACAAAGAGAAGCCGAGATTTGAGGACAGAAACTATGAAGCTCGTTGTAAAGAGGGGATGGGCCAAAATGGGTAGAACAATTGGAATGACAGAATTCCTTGAAACTGTGAAACAATAAGTATTTCAGGGAAGCAACAATGAAACCTTTTTAAAAAATGGATGTCCTGGTGGAAGAAATTGTGTATTAATTAGGATAATTAACTTTCTGTTAAAAAGACCCAAATACAGTGATTTAACAAGATTAAGAGTTTATTTCTCTCTCATTAACAACCTGAGCATAAGCAACTGAGGGCTGATGTAGTCATCTATTATGCAGAACCAGGCCCGTTCTATTTGGTTGCTCAGCCATCCCCAGAATGTAGCTTTCATCTCATGTTTTAAGATAGCTGCTCAGTTCCTGCCATTACATCAGCATTCTTGTCAGTGAAAAAGAGAAAGGGAGAAATTGAACTCCTTCACAGGGTACATTGTCTCTATTCATCTGAATCCCTTATTACTTCTAAGCAAAAACTCTTTGCTTCCTCCCCTCCAGTTCTAACCCGTATCTTTCATGTTTCCCCTTCAGAATGAAGACAAAGCCATGAGAATTTAAATGGTTCATCAAGAAAATCACCATGGGAATTCTGATTCCAGGATCTTTACCGTTGGAGATGATGTGTGAAACAGCATGTTCCAACCTGACTTACACACACTGGGCTGGGCTTTCAGTTGGGAAAATTCAAACCAGAATTGATTTGTCTTCTACCTGGACTGTATGTGTGTTAGAAATAACCAGGTATTGAAAAAAATAGCAAATATTCTAACAACATTGACATCTTTATCTCTTCTTTGCATGATCTGAAGTAAAAGGACTGCTTGCTCCAGGAGGCAGAGCATAAGGGAGCTGTTCCCAAGACCAGGCACATGGTACAACAACCACTAGCTACCTGTCTTAGTTTCTTTCTTTTTTTAATAATGATGATGTCATCCCAAAGAAGAAATGAAATGGAAATTTTTCCAGCTTTCAAACTAAGTAGAAAAATCACATTAACACCTGTTCTGTAAACAAAAAGAGAGCAGTTTTATCTTACCTGGGACTTCAGTTAAGAAGTGTAAATACTTCTTAACTGTGTAGAGTCAACACCTATAATAGAAGCCAGCTTAGGCTCTAGGTAAGTATAGAAATATCATTTAAGATAAAATTGTGTAAATGAGTTACAGGAAAATTATAAATTATTTCAGATATTAATTTAGTAATTATTACAGTCTGAAGGAGCACTTATCTGTACTTCAGTGACTTTTTCACATTGCTGTGTTTTCTCTATTTTTTTTTCAGGCTCCTGCTCTTCTTTGTCCTTATTTTCCTCTATGCTTTTCTTAAGTCCTCTTCTGTTTCTTTCCACTCACTGTTTTGGGGTTTTGTTTTGGTTTGTTTGCTTTTCTCATTTAGCTGTTCGTTTATTGAGCACCTATTGTGTACCATAATTGAAGGTGCTCTTGCTCCCTTTCCTCCTTCCAGCCGGCCTCCTTCTAAATTAGTGACTTCTACGTCTTTCTTCTTTCCCACTTATCTCCTACCCCTTTTCTCCCAAAACATACATGCACATCTACACACAGACAATCAAACACATCTCTTCTTCTGTGTTTGAAAACAGCTATCAGGGTTCAGCTGGCACTGAAATGAGGCATGCATAGGGAATGGCTGAGACCTGGAGAATAATCATTCCTTGCAGAGCTAGCCAACAGAAAGCAAAAAAGGCCATCAGGGCAGCTGGGTGACAAAGACTATTTGGAAAGCCCAAAGAACAGGCAGTAGTAATCAGATAAGTGTTTGTATTGCAATTTCAAAGAAGCATGGATTTAGGAAAATGGGGTAGGCTCTAGAAAGTAGCAACCAATGGGGATTTAACACTTTGAAATACATCTGGAACCCACCGTAGTGAGTAGATTCTCTGTGTTAATAGCTAGAGAAAGGGTCAGTAAAAGACTCCAACCTCAGAGAAATGAAGTTCTTATGAAGAAACCAACTCAAGAATAGAAGTAGATAAGAGAAAGCAAGGTATATAAATTGGGTTACTGGGGCCAAGGATGTTTGACCTCTAAGCTCTTGGCTTTTTCCTCTTTGTAAACCTAAACACAGTAAGAATGTGGGGCATGGGTAGGAGTTAAATGATCACTGCACAGCGATCAAAAAGGTGCTTTACCAGAGTGGGTGGTCACCAGCATACCTCTCTACTCCACTTGGATCCTAGCTGCTTTCTATTCCCAGGGAATGTCAGGTTGTTGCATCTATAGTGACCATCTTACTAGTGACCATCTTTGGAATCTGAAATGAATTTCTGACAAGGAAGAGGAGTGGCTTATGGAAACACATTCTGAGCAAGGAGTAGGGATATGTTCTGAAACTTTGAATTGCCAACTTCTTGAAAACCATCGTGACTCCAAATTCATACAGGAACCATTTTTCATAAAACATTGGATTTTACCTTTATGAGATTTACAGCTTGTCAGTGATGAATAAAAAACTATTGATATATGCAGACATAGGGATTTGGGGTGGTTCGGGAACATCACTTGTAAGCTAAATTAATATATGCAATACACCTTTGAATGGAAACACACTGTTAAATCCTTAAATGCTGGAAATACCTGTTCTCTTCAAGTGCCCACCTGCCCTGTCTGAATCACCTTGATCCACCAGGCACATGCATAGAAACTCAACTGGGGGTGTCAGTCTCTTCTGTTTCCAGAATTTGCCCAACCATTGCCCATTCTGCACACCTGGTCACCATATCCGTGGCTGTCATTCCCCTCAGGCTCTTGGACTCTGTGCAGGCTTAAAACTGGACTCCTCATTTTCAGTTCAGTTCTGAAGACCCACCCATTCATGAATAAGACTGGTCCATCCTCTGCCAGAACTCCTTGCTCCCTCATATCCGTACTTTGTGACTTTGGTGAAGAGACAATCTTGGTCCTCGGCCTTGGTTCATTGCTACGAAGTTTTTTGGTCCGTTCTCCTACAGTCATCCTTGACATGCCAAAAAAATTCAATAAATTCCTTACCTTTTAACAAATAATATAACAATTGGGGTAAATGGGTGAACTGTTTTTGTCATTTGTTTATTTTCAGCATAAATAAATTGAATTAAAATATGTCCACACAAAGATGTTTATGAAAATATTTATAGAAACTTTTTTCTCAATGCAGTAGTCCCATACTGGAAACAATCCAAAATGTTCACCCTCTGATGCATGGATAAAAAAATTATGTTATATTCCTATAATAGATACTCCTTAGCCATAAAAAGCAACACACTACTGATGTATGCAAAGACATAGGTGAATATCAAAATTATTTTGCTAAATAAAAGAAGTCAGACAGGTAAGGCTTCATACCATATGTCCATTTATATGACATTCTTAAAGTATTTAGCACCATGGAGTTTCTGGTATCAATTTCTTTGAAAAGAATCTTGAAAAGTAAAACTTATTTTTAAACTTATTTTATATGAACATTTATTAAGGTCAAAATATGTGACAAACCAACAAAATAACCTCTATATCCCAGATACTTTTGAATCCCAGAAACAAATGTTAGAAATGGAGGGGACCTTAGAGATGAACTTGCCCAGTGCCCACATTTTAAAATATAAATATATATTTTTATATATAAATATATATATAAAATATATTTAAAAATATAAAATAACTATATAGATATCTACATGTTTACTTATTTACAGTCCTATGTTTGCAAATATTCTTAATTTATGGTCTAGGCTTTGAGAAACTAAATGCTCCCTTTTTTTAATTCAGAGAGGCTCATAAAAAAACTTTTAAAGTAGGATGTTCAGTAGATTTTATTTCTGTACATGATTTTCATTTCAGTTATGGTTGCAAATTTTAACTTGGAAATTTAAATTGCATATAATACAAATAAATAATGAAAAACCAAAAAGATTTCTGGAAGAAATAAGTAATCCTTGTCATCACATGGGTGGGATGGTATATGTCTGGTGCTTCCTACCGGTACACAGTATAGGAGGTCTGTCTGGAAAAAGTCCAGCCATTGTTAATATAATGAGAATGATTCATGCAACATCCACGTACCTGGCAGCCAAGGAGAGTGGGCTAGAATGCGCATGAGTGAACAATGACAACTTTACTGTACTGGTTGGGTGGGCGGTAGATGCCGTTGAGTGAGCATGTGTACTGTGTGGTCATTGCACTGAAAATGACTGAGTGAATAAAACAATGAATCTGCATCAGATATTGCATTAAGCTTGAACATTCCTCTGCGGAAACTATTCCCATGATTCAGAAGGCTGCAGCTGTGGGCAACTGGTGATTGGCAGCTTCATCACAACAATGTGCCCATTTATGCATCATGTCTCATGCAGAGGTTTTGGGTAAACCATCAAATCACCCAGGTGGCTCAGCCCCTCTATAGCCCAGATTTGGTTTCCTGCGACTTCTGGCTTTTTCCAAAACTAAAATCACTTTTGAAAGGGAAGAGATTTCGGACTTTTCATGAGATTTAGGAAAATATGACAGGGTAGCTGATGACATTTGAGAGAACTGTGTGAGGTCCCAAGGTGCCTACTTTGAAGGTGACTGAAGCATCATTGCCCCATGTACGATATTTCTTGTACGTTGCACCTTCTTCGATAAATGTCGCTATTTTTCATATATCATGGCTAGATACCTTCTGGACAGACATTGTACACTCAGTATAAGGCTGCTAAGTGACTTAATGAATCAGAAAGCTATTTCTTGACAATTTCACAGAAAAGTTTTTCACAGAAGAAATAATTATGCTAATAAAAATTTACTTGGATTCAATACATCTTGGTTTCACTTCTGTTATTGGCTTTAATTATTTGTATCATGTGAGACCGTGTTTACATTTATACCTCAGTGGCTTCACCTGTCAAATAGTAATGAAAATGCTTATTTTCTCTAAAATAGATTTGGTAATGGAAAACAACATGAGTTAGTTAGAAACGTTTTGATAACATTTTGTATTTTTATAAGGCATGTGAGCTATTTAAGGCTTATATTAGAATGTTAATCACTAAGATTCCTTCTAACTCCGTGAGTTTATTTTAAAAGTAAATGTAAAATCTTGATTATTTATGCTCATAGAGTATTGTGACATTATTGCAAAAACAAAAATTTGCAGATAAAAATATAAAAATCAACACTACTATAAAAGCATATATATATGTGTGTGACTATACAGTGTATCACTTTTATATTTTTGATTTGCAACTGTCTACTAGGTGGATCGGAAGATGAATTCACATTTAATAACCAACTTATGTCATGGCTGGAGGCTCCTTGAACTAGGAAGGGGAAGGAAATCAACCTAACGCCTGACCCTGAGTGTGGAAAAGAAAAAGTTCTTGAATGGGATCCCAGGGGCCAAGATAGAAGGCAACCAATTTCTTAGCCACACACTATCGAAGGAGTAATTTGTGTTTAAACTCAATTATATTTAACTCTTGGGAAACCTACATCTATTTTAATATATTCTTATATAACTTCCCTGTGCTTCCTCTCCCTCCTTCAAATGTTAATACAGTGAACCATAGAAATACGGAAATGGCCCACGTTTCATTCTTCCCCCCCAAAACAAAGCAGGAACATGATAGTGACATTTATTGAATAGCAACTTTTTCTAGCCACTGGGCTAAGCATTTTGCATGCATCATTTTATTTAATCTCACTACCACCCCATGAACTGGGGATTACCATCATTTTACAGTTGAGCAAACTGACGTTCCCAGAGGTTAATAACTTTTTCAAGGTCACACAGCTGTTAAGGGGCAAAGCCAGGTCTAAAATGCAGGTAAATCCTTTTCATCCTCAGGGTTCTACATAACATACCAGTGGTTCTCAAAGTGTGGTCCTGAGACCAGCACCATCGGTATTCCGTGGAAACTTGCTGCATATACAAATGAGTGAGCTCCGTAATGGAACTACTAGATTAGAACCTTGGGGAAGAGGGAGTAGAACCTAGAATTCCATGTTTTAGCAACATTCCTGGGGATTTTCCTGCTAAAGTTTGAGACACATCAAATTGTACTGCATGTTCTCCAAAATAACAAAATGTTTGACATTCATAAACAATGCATATTCAAAAGGCTCCATAATGATTTAATCAGTGAATTTCTTGGGTAAGGAAGCTCAATAAATAATATCAATAGCACGTGTCCTTGTAAAAATGAAAGGCAAGAAGCTGCTTGGAATCCAACTGTCAGTTAGATTCTTTTGCACCTCATTTTATTCATTTATTCCATGGGACTCAAACTGCTTTCCCAAGGGGAAACAGGTTTCTTATCCAAAACTTATGGGAAACCAAAGTATACATCATTAGCTGATTGACTTGGCCTCAGCTAGCCTGGGTGTCATGAATGAAAAAGAGTCAAAACCAGGGAAGAATGTGCAGAAAGTAGATTCCCAATTGACCTGATTACTCAAATATTCATGATAGTGATAATTCCACATGGTAAGGGATGGGGGTGGGGCAGCGAGAATCCATATTAGAGAAGGTGGCAAGGTGAGGTGGGAAATACTTCCACACAAAATAAACTTCCAGCTTCCTTGTCTGGCACATGTGCCTCTGCACTGCCCATCACCCAGCACCTGCATACCAGGCTCTAGTTAATACACTGGAAATAACCTTTATTAATCTAGGAAATTTCACGCTATTGAAGTGGGTTTGGAGCAGCCAGTGTTTTGCATTTCAGCAAATAGCAGCGAGAGGGAACACCAGAACACAGTTTTAGTGAATCTGTGCTTCTTAATTCATATTAACTGTCTATTAGGATTGTGCTTACTGATGTGAAAGGTTTGGAAAAATTATGTGAGATATCACATTAAAACAGGAAACAGATGGTGCTTAACTGGGTATGCAGGTGCAGAGACGGAGCTTCCTCACCTGACTGTGGGATGCACGACAAGACAGCAGCGACCTGTTTGTTCTTTAGTCCGAGTCCGAGGAAAATATCAGCATGTTTGCGAATTGCCTTTCCTCATGTTTTAGATGTACTAATTTACTTACATAGAATCTAACATGATAACAAGAATATAATCTGACCACGCATTCAGTGAATTGTGGTATATTCTTGCTCTTACAATTCTTTCTGAATATCAAAACCGCCCCCTCTGACGTTATAAGACAGAGCATGCTGGGTTTCAGGGCATGAAAAGACTCAGTCTCAGTTTAACCATTTGCAAGTCAGGTGAATGCTGGAATAAACTAAAATAATTTATAGAATGTACTGCAAATGAATTGCAGAAAAATGTATGATATGTAGTCAAACAATAATAAAAAAACCAAAGATTAATTAATGTAAAAATTCTAGCTGTCATATTTCTCTAAGTAGAAAAAATTGTAATGCAATTTTATTTCACTGATTGAACCTCCAACCAGGTCCTTGGTAAAGTCAATATGAAAATGAAAGACTATGAAAGGCACCTTTCAGCCAGAAGGAAAACAGGACATGCTCTTGCCAGCCTCGGGATTAAAACCATGGAACTATTTGCTGTAGACACACGTGCGCACTCACGCATGCACAGACACTTTTAATAATATTCATATTGCTTCCAAAGAATGGGAAATTTGAAAGAAAAATGAATGAGACAAAAAAATCTGTCTAAAATATTTGGGGAAATGGCAAAATAACGAATGTCTTGAATTTCATTTAAAAAATCAAAACCGATTGCTCATTTCAGTAATTCTTAAAATATCAAAGCATTAAAAGCAAAACAGACTTCTCTTATAGAAACCTTAACCAAGAAATTAAATTAGTGAACAAAAATCAGTCATGTGTGATTTTTTTTTCATTTATAATGTGGGGAAATCACACTATAAGTGAAAGTTTGAATAGTTACAAAAAATATAGCCTTAGCTTTTCAAGCTAGAACTTTTAGGCACTGAACAAATGTCTAGGCTGCGGAAGGGACAGCATTCGCTGCCCACTTCCTCTTTGTATCCCTGGAACACAATGCCTGCTGCGCCGTAGCTGCTCAGTAAATGCCTGTCGGACTCAATGGAGTAGTTTTCTAAAGGCACATTGGCTGGGCCCATTACATGTAAGAGTGTAATGTTTCTGAATGAAGAGGGAAGCTCACCATTTGGGTATAATAGGCATTCATCCGAGGCTCATAAACACTATCTCAAGGACCTGGCTTTTCTCCTTTCATCTCCTCTAATGATGCTGAATCACACTGGTTTTCCAGACTTTTGCTTCGTGGAGGATGTAAACACATTTTTCTGTGTTTAGGATGACTTGTGATGTATTTGTGTGGTTTACGCACATCGTGAGCAATTGGCTGGTATTGCAGAAGTAGCCACTGGGAATAACCCACAAAAAAGATCCAGAATCTTGCAAATGTAAAGATAAGGCAGGTCCATACTTCTTTTGTGTTAGATAATAGCATAGCAATCACTATTTTAGCAATCATGTGTTTTTAAGTTAACTCTTATATTTATTTGTATAAATTCCTGAGAGCAGGACTTTATAAAATTTTAACTTTGAAAAAATAAGTGGTTAAAACTCAGTATTTACAGTGACATTTGCCTTTGTATGGTAACTGAAACAAATATTTTCTTCTCCACTCAATATCTCCCTTCCCCAAAAGCTTTAAATGCCAGTCTTCGATTCCAGTCCTGGATCTCGATGTCCTGGGCAAATCCGTTAATATCCCTGGACTTCTGTGATTTTCATCTTTAAAGCAATTCTAAAAAAAACCCCCATATATTATATGGTAATTATAAGATTTAAAAAGAATAAAATACTCTATATGAGAATGGTTAGGCACCTAGAATTTTACCTAAATGTAGTGTAACGGTTTGATCATAACATATTAAACCTTAATGTTTAGAACATCAGAGAAAAAAAAAAGTTTGTTTTCATTAATTTTTTAGTTAATAGAAGATGAAGGGAAACCATCTGTTTTTCAATCTTTATTTTTAAAACATATTTCTGAAATAAATCAGTTTGCTCCCTTGCTATTCTGATATAAAATCAAACCTTAAAATTAAATGAGATTTAAGAACCTGTTGAGCAGCGGTTCTAACTGTAATATTATTGTAGTTCCTGCTGCTGCAGTTGAGTCTGGAATTACCCTGACCTAGAATCCTGAGGAATTTTACTTTGATTTTGTAGTTAATTCCTGAAGTGAGCTGACTTTTTAGAACTTACTTTTTTTTCTACAAAAGCATAATGTAATGAAAAAAACCGTTAGTAATGTTTCTTTGTCTTGGGTTACCACAGGGTTTTATAGTGAAACCCCATTTTGTAAACATATCTGATTTATTTTTAAAGTATTGGAAAATATAAGACATTTCGGGCATTTTTGAATTTAGTTTCAGTTCAAAACAATGGGAAGAATAGACTTTTAAACACCTGTCTATCACTGCTGTTCAAGGACTTAGTAAATTCATGCCTAATTGGATTCAGTAATTTAAATCGCATTTTCTAAAGACAGAGAAAGCGCTCCGCTAAGCAAACTAAACTGAATGGACCTGTGCCTGAGCCTGAGGAACCTAGAGTCTTTATAACATCTTGTTTTCGCCAGAGGCAGTTTGTCCATTTGGGGGTAACATGATTTAATTGTGGGATATATGTAAACTTAATATAAGTAGATATGTTAAAAATGTGTTCTACTGTATTTAAAAAGGAGATGAATAATTTTTTATTTTTAAAATATTGACATGGTATTGACAATAGCATCATCTATTTTAAATTATTCATATAGATAAGGACAAGACAATATCTTTTATCATTAACTTTCTAAGATATTTTAAATAGATTTTTAAATCTTATGGAGATAGAGAGAAATTTTTACAAACATAAATATTTAAAGTATATTTTTTAGTAATATATGTCCGTTTGCTTTCCAAGGCTATGAGCAATTTAATGTCAGTCACCACATTCTATTTGTTTTTGTGTTCAGGAAGATATTCAAAATAGTTAACCAATAATATGGCATGGGCACTGACACATCAGGCCTGAGGATGGGCTTAGGTACTGGGTCAGGGGCCTGGAAGACTCCTGCTGTGTGCCTGGTATTAATCTTTTAGCTGCTGGACCATGGGGAAGTCTGCATTCCAGGGGACCGTACAAGGTGGGGTGAGAGGGGTGTCCAGGCAAGATTTTAGTAAATAGCATGGACATAATTCCCACACTGGCTGAACACCAGCTTCAGTGCTTAGCACAGTACCTGGCACATAGTAATACTCAATAACTTTGTGTTGAATAAAGAATAATAAATATATTCCACACTCACCAATTAAAGTTAAGATAAACCAGTCTGAGAGTATTCTTGGTGAGAACAGAAATACAGTCAGGTTTGGAAATATTGTAAATAATCCATGAAAGGAATATCACACAGTGCATATATGCACAGAGATACACAAACATTCTATTGAAAATAGGTGTGTATGAAGAGAAAAAAATGAGTATGCACCAATGATACCAATATCCTTTATTTTTACAGTATGGGGTCTGGCTAAAAGTGTCTGAAGAGCCAGAAAAATATCTCTAAAGCTGGGTGTGTTGTAGCCAGGATGGCTAAAAGTGTCTGGTTTCAAAATTGGGTGTCATATACCCAAATTTACTTTTTGTTAAGTCCCAGGAGAAAGGAGCAAAAAATCCTAGCTAACACTTAGCCAAAGTGAATCCCCAAAAGGTGAAATTTCCTAATACTTTAAGGTAGAGGCAGAGGGGGAACAGCTGACAAATAGAAATAGTAAAGGAGAACCATAGGCAAATAAGCAACAGAAAATTAATGTTTTTATTTTTATTTTTTACCCTTGTCCAAGGACTTTTTTTATTGCTTTTAGAGGGGTGTGGGGAGAGGGGGGGAGAGAGATGAGAAAGAAACATCAATTTTTTGCCACCTCATAGACTTTCCAACTGGGGACCGAACCCCCAGTCCAGGTGTATGCCCTGACCAGGGATCAAACTCGTGACCTTTTGGTCAATAGGATGATGCTCCAACCAACTGAGGCACACTGGCCAGGATGAAATTTAATGTTTTTACATAATACTTCAAAGAGAGGTGTAACTTGTGTTAAACTACCCTAATTTGGCTAAAAAGGACTCTAATTTTATTAAGGAGGAAGGGCTTTCTAAGGGTCAGCCACTTTGGTTGTATAAAGTCATTTGAGCAACACTTAGGAATTGAAGAATGTCTTGTAAAGGAATTATCAGTGTCAATAATAATTACGGCTCATTCATGAACATAAGGTCTCCATTTTCAGGGTAGAGTCAATGTTTTTTACATTCTCTAGGTGTCTTATGAGGCGACAGCTTCACAGACAACACGCTCACTCTAAGCCTTAGGGACAAGCTGGGTTTTACAAAAGGCACCTGCTTATCAAAGCCTTGGTAGGAAGTTTGAGATGCGCGCATCTAACTTGCGCATCTTCCTTCCACACTTTAGGCTTTCCTGCTACCTGCTCCTCCTAAGTAAGCTCTACACTCTTCATATTTCTGCTGAGAATCTTCTTTCTATCTAGAACCTCCTTCCCCATTGTTCTTCCTTATCCTTTGATCCTCCCTTTATTCACACTTATACTAGGGAAGCTTTCCTGCTTTCCCCAGTTGAAATGTGGCCCGACCACCCCTTTTTGTTTATCTAGGATATGACACACACCGTGCTCTGCTTCATGGTGCTCCTCTCTGATCTCCTTAACTTACAAAGGCCCTGAGGCCAGATCTTCTTTTTTCATGTTTGGGTCCTTCATTCCACCTAGCAGAGGGTTTATGCATAGAAGATCCTTGACCAGTTTGACCATTTTTAGTATTCGGAGTAGAGAGAAAAACAGCATGCAGCTTGGTTTCTACAACATGTGCAAAACAAGGATTTCAAAATTTCATGTATTTCTGCTCCAGGGGGGAGGTGCTGATATTTCCCATAGAATCTCACTGGAATAAACAGTGCTCAGGAAGATGGAGGGCCCCACAGCTCACGGCCTTACGGGGAGCTCATCCTGCAGCCCTGCGGCCACTCTCAGACTACGGCATTCAGTAAGTCACCTGCTGTCTATAGAATTGTGTATTTTTTTAAAGAATAATACCTAGGCTCCTTTCCTTGAATGATTTATGTTATCACTAATAATCACTGTCCATGTTTTTAAAAGCACTTCTGTAAGAGGCTTTGATCCAGAAATGAATAAATTCAAGGCTGCTTTCCACAGCTGACCCACATTTCAGTAACCCATCCCACTCTTTCATAGACTATACAAACAACTGTTTCGTACATTAGATAATAATATAAAAAACTGATATTAAAGAAGATATTACTGTTATATATATGATAGTTATGATTTCCAAACTAGTAATTCTTAATCAGGCTTGTTATCCTCTTTGTCTTCTTTAAAATCTCATTTATGCTTTTTACAAAATTAAAATTAAATTACAACAAAAAGTTAGTGATGGACTTAAATATTCAAATAGATCATATCTCAAATATGTAATTTTTTATACTTGCATGTAATTTAATTTGACAAATTAACAGCAGTTTTGATGTTTGAAAAGCACTAGTCAATGAATGCTAATCTTTTAAATCATAGATTTGTAAATAAATGGGGTAAGGTATCCAAAGAAGCCCATCTGCTTGTGGCATTTAAAAGAATCCTGCAAACAAGAAAAATAAAGGACAAGCAAGAGTAAATTGCAGGAAAATGACCATGCATTAAAATAATAATATAGAGTATACATTTGTGCATGGATGTGCCATCAAGGCTAATCTAGACACAATATACTCCTCCTAGCAATTCTATCTATACAAAAGCACATTGTATTTATAAATCTAGAAATCCAGAAATGATGAGTGTCATCAAAAGCTATGAGAATGGTCCTCATGTCAGTACTTCAAAACTTCGCCAAGAAATGTATTCCCCATATTGTCATAAACAATCTATCTGGCTTCATCATCTGTTGATAAACATTTCCCATCAATTCTTTTAAAAACATACTATTGACACACTTCCAGATAATAACAGAGAGCCTAAAATAACAGTTTTTAACCCTCTTCTTTGAGGTCTTCCTTCATAATAAAATAGACTTTTAAAATTCATGCAGAATCATATCATTGGAAATTTTATTTTAGCTGCAGGCTTCTAATAAATAAAGCTGTGTGTTAAGCAAATTTAGTCTTTTCAAATGCTTTCATACCAACCATCACATTTTTTTCTTTTGCAACAAAAAGCCACTGAACAAATTAGCAGGTCTGTCTGAAAAGCCTGTTCAGAAGCAGTATTTTATCAAGTAACATTTTTAAAAATTGACTTAACTGTTAAAGAGCACATCAGTGCTCCCACCTCCACCTCACCACTGGTTATCAGCAAACTACTAATCTATAAACTCATAGAGCCCTGGATCTCCAGACTCCATTTGTCAATCAATTTACCTACTTTGTATTAACCACAGGCTTTGTGGCCAATGTTTACCATGCCGAGGAATATTTACTGAATTAAGCAAGTTGTCAAAGTGATAATAACCTTGTGTCGTCAGTATTAATATTGACTCATCATACCCCCAAAACATATTTTAATAAATTACCTTTTCCTTGAGGAAAACAGAACACAGTATAAATTTAACGTAAAATCTAGACAATCCTCTTATGTTCCTTGTAAGCAAGCATCAGTGGCGCTATTCTCTAGGAAAAAGGCAGGGAAACATGCACTCTTGATTCTCTTCTACAGAGGGCTACTGCCACCCAGACTGCTGTCCCTCACTGAATGGTAAAAAAGGACACGTAATGCCTGCGTGGTCTACCATTCCTCATTGTGCACTTGGACTGTATTTACACAGAGTCGGGGGACCGGACTAAAGTCCTTAGTGAGAAATCCCATGATGTGGCTTACATAGGACTCTAGAAAAACCCAAAAGGCAACAGTCATAGCAGAGACCAAGTTTCTTCAGACAGGATCTACAGGAACTTCATTTCCCTGTGGAATTACCAGAACCCTTAACTTGCTGGTTAGGCATGGTGCCACTAAAGCCCAGGGTCCTTATTATGCACACCTTCTGGCATGTCAAAAGCAGAGACAGTCTAGTTTTGACTGTCTTCTAAGGTCATGACAGCCTGGTGGTGGTTAAGAGGATGCATTTGGGTATCAGACAGATCTGGGTGTTGGTACTCATTCTACCACCTACTAGCTGGGTGACCTTGGGTAATTTACATAATCTCTAGACTTAGTTTCCACATTTGTAAACTGGGAATAAAAAACAGCACCTAACTCACAGAACACCCTGTGAGATTAAATAGATACTGCACGCAAATCACTGTTATCAGAACCCAGAAAATTCTTGAAATATTGCTGGCAGTGAAAAGACACTAGAATGTTACTGGATTTTGGTTCAGCAAACTTGGTATTTGAGTTTGGCCTGGGAAAGAATTCAGAGCCTAGGAATTCAATTTGTAAGAGAAAGTTTATTTAAAAAGTCACAGAGGTAGAAAAGGTAAGCCAGCTGGACTGTATGGGCTCAGGAAACGAGTTACAGAGGCAAAAGAAGGGCCCTTGGAGCTCAGGAGAAAGAAAAGCAGAGAGAGCTCACCCTGAAAAAAGTAGGGGGTGGGGAAAGGCACAGGCTCAAGAGAAAGAAAGGTCAGGGACTGAGTCCTTTGTCTCGGGGCCTTTAATCTGGAGGTCTCAGGAGGATCTCAATAGAATATTTGTCAGCTTTCCAGGTGTGTCTCCTCGAGGTTGGGGTCTCCACTGGGTGGTTGGCACCAGGGCAGAGGATCATTAGTCATTGCAGCTGGTCCTGTTGTCAGCCACGGTGTCGCCCCCACCTGGCCTTGCTGCTTCTTTTGGCCTGGAGTAGAAACCCAGCTGAGGCCTAGCTGTTATCGCTAGGCGGAATGCTTCAGGGATTGGTCGTCCACAGGCTTGTTTGGGAGTCACAGGAGGCTATTCTCTGACCCCCTTGTTCCTTCTCTAAGGGGGTCTACCGCATGGCTGGTGATGTGTCATGGGAGGAAAGGTCAGGGGAGGGGGGTCCAAAGCAAATGACCAGCAATATGAAAAATCAGGAATCCTAAACTGCATGACCAGTGATCTGCTAGGGGAGGAAGTCATCCTGAGTGTGAGGTTCCACCCTACAATTGTACGTTGTTAGGCACCTGGAGCTCTCCACTCTGGTGGCCGTCCATACCTGGCCTAGTGGTCCTGCTCTGCTCACACCTAACTGCCTACTATATCACTATTGTTCAGCATGTAATGTCGAGGCCCCAATTTAAACTGCCATCTAATTCACAAAAGTATTTGTGCTGAAGTTTCATAATCTGTTTACTTTTACCTCATTGTGTCATAAGACTTAGAACAGGACACTGAAAGTCACAGAAAAGGGAAATACCAAGACAACATGGCAGGAGTTGTGATTTTAACAGTGAGTGAGATATTCAAAGCCATTCAGGACTTCCAGTCCTGTTTGGAGGAAGAGAGGTTTGGTCCATTTCAAAGCACTGTAATGATGATTAGCTCTGTACTGTTCGGACGCATATAACCCCAGCTCGGAGGGTCAACATGTGGAATGTTCTGAAAGGTTTACTGAGGAAGCGGTGCAAAGATGACTGAGACCTGAAACTTAGTGGATGTGAGATAAATATGCACGGTGGGGGGAAAGACAGGGATAAAGGGTAAAGGTGATGAGAGCGGGTTTACAGGGCAGGGAGCCACCATCACAGACACAAAGAATAGTACGTGCAAAACCCTGGAGGAAAAAAGATGACTGTCTGAGTGTGTGCAGTGGTGGGGAGAGTATACGCACAGTAGCAGAATTATGAACCTGAGTTTGCGGATAGCCTACTAAATGGCACTGTGATTATGTACAGGTTCTGGAGCCACAAGGCATGGAGTGAGTGTGGGGGAGGTCAGGTCAATGCTTGAGTTCCACCCCCAGAGATTCTTATTCGATTCGCTTTGGATAGGGTCTAAGTGCTGATATGGTTGAAAGGCTTTCTAGGCAATCAGTATTTAGATTTCAATTAAATCCAGATTGACCTGTCAAAAGAGACCAGTTGCATCTGGTAAAGGACTTGCATTCGGAATCAAGGAAAATGGGTTGTGACGTCAGATAGCTCTTTCAAGACTTTGCAATTAGACCCTTAGCAATTGCCTGTAGTTTTTTATTTTTTTGGAAATAAAATGGAAATATTTTAGAATAACTTTCCTAGATAATGATAATCCCATCGTTGGTTGATAGCACGTAGTTGTTCACTATATCAGTACACAGAAGAAAATTTAACAGAAAAGAGATGCAGAGCTTGAAATCACTATTTTTTTTTAATGTGGTCTATTTACTCTTTGTTTTTCCATGTTCAGGATACATGGACATGGGTTCGTGGATTGGCCATAGTTGGTAGCATGTCGCCTTGTAAAGGGAGCCCTGCTTTGGGTTTGGTGGGAAAAGTACCTCCAAACTTGTTTCTCCAGGCTACTCACCAGACTGGAGTTCCTGGTAATGAATAATTGCTAATGTAGTGAATAAATAGTAACATTCTTTTCTTATTCAAGTTATCACTGCGCTGCCACCTATGTGCCTTATATGAGTTAGAAGCAGTTTCGTGTGAGATTCAGCTTCCATCCAGACAAAATTATTTCGGCTATATTTTATATTTACTTTCCTTTTTCCTGGAAGTAAGAAAGAGCCCCTTGAGCTGTCTTCCACGATATTCTCGCCATTTATCCTCAGCCTTCAAGCCCCCACACACGTCAGTGCTCTACACCTTATAACCAGATGCTGCCAGCTCATGACTGCCCTTCAGAGAGTTGAAAATAGAGACCCTGTCATTCTGTGCAAAGTCATATTTGTTCACAATGGGGACCTGGGGCTTCATGTGAGCGAGGACAAATCCAAAGGCCATATGCAATCAAATTACTAATGAAGTTGGATCTCCTTCTTCTGGAATTTTTATAAATAAAGTATAACTATTTCTTTCAGCTAATAACTCTAAGTAATGATTCACGCAAGAGGAAAAAAAAGTATATTTTGTTGAATTTCTGTTAAGGGAGGAAGTAAAGCTGTATAAGTCACTTATTTCTAAGGTTTAAATAAAATTCAGTCAGAAGGAGGTGTTTCTCTAAGATCATAGCTTTAGTCATCAATAAATAAATAATAGTACGCATCCGCAGAACAGAATAAAAGCTCCAGCACTCACTGCTTAAGACCTGCCAGGAAACACATCCCCAAGGAAGAAAGGTAAAAATATCAGAGAGAAACTGGCAATATCTCCCTGGGATCTACAAGATGCCTAGAAGTGAATGTCATTTTCTCACCAATAATCTGCACTTTAATCTTACATGAAACAATTTTTCACAAAAAAGTCTCTGTTCCCTTGTATTTGAAAAAGAAAAAGAATTAGAAATAGGCCCAATTTCTTTTAGAAAAGTAGGTTTCTTCAGGTTTCGATTGGCCTTTCTCATGACCCCCTATACAAGAAGACAGATAATAAATATAATGATTTATACTGAAAAGAGAGCAGTGAGGATAATGGCCCAAACAGTGCTGTCTTTTATTATGTTACCATAGTAAATAATAGCAGTACCGCTCACACGGTTATACTTAAGGTTGTAGCAGCGATTCCATTATAATTCCTGTTTTTCAGAAGTTTATAACTTGGTCTTGACAATACACTGAAGCCTGAAACTAGCCTTTTTCTTCTTCTTCTTCGTCTTCTTTTTTTTTTTTCAGTAAAAGTCTGGTTTTCCTTGATTGTCATGCTTTTATTGAATTATCAAATTGGAAAATTAAATAGTACTTTCACTCTTTTTTCTCACTATATTTTGCACGTATATATTGAAAACCTATTCTACAACACACACACACAGTGGTTTGCCTGGATGTTCAACATTTGTATTTACAAAAATGGAGAGCATTCAATGTTTCTTAATTGGGATGACACTATAATAAGTTCCTACAAATTACCTAAAAGGGCATATGTTAAAAAGTTCTTATACACATTTGATAATTCTGTTGATAATAGGATATTTGTTTGATTAAAGTACATAGTCTCACTTGAAGATAGAAACACAATTCTGTGAAAAGGTAGGCAATCCAATGCAAGAAAAGACATTAACAAAGAGGAAATCTAACATATCAGTAAGCTAGAGTAAAAATGGGCAATTTTTCATTGTATCAATTTTGTACTACTAATATGAGGAGAGAGATGATATTTACACTCTAAATTTTTACTGTCCAAGTAATTAAATCAATGGGGAAAATTTTTTTTTAGTAAAAACAAAAAAGTTATTTGTTCAGTAGCAGAAGGAGAATTACGAACACATAGGAGGTAAAAAACGGTGCATAACCTGTGTTCCACAAAGTGGAACAAATTATTTTTTCTTTGGTTAAAAGAAAAACGTTTCATGAACAAATTATTAGGAGAAAAAATTCTGATTCCATAGCTCTTGTTTGGACCTAATAAAGCAAAGGCCTAAATCCACATAGTTCCCCATTGAAAAGAAATGTTCTCTTTCCCTTAGATTAGGAGCTACTGCAAGGATTCTGTCCTATTCACTCTACCTCCTCAGTGCTTAGAAAATAGCATTTTACCTTATGATGAATGAAAAATGGAACCTTGACTTTTATAGCAGATTGTCCAAGACTTAATTTGCAAATAGTTAACAACTTGTACTTAGTTTTCTGTCAAACAAAAAAAAAGGGGATGGGGGGAACTTTCTCAATTTCGAACAATACTTTGATATATTTTAAGTTGAAAGAAATTGGTTAATTTTATCTTTTTAATTCCAAACTCAAGAGGTCACTAACAATGGAGGAGAAATAATTAGCTTGGAAGGAGTGAAAAAAAAGTCTATTATAAAGGCAACATTCTTTTAGCTATTGTTTAGAATGCAAACTTACCATATCAGACCCTGGATTATAAGAACTATAAATATAAGTAATATTTGTATTTCATATAGAGCCTTACCAGAAGATGTAAAAAACGGAAACCAACATCTACTAGAGATTCTATTCACAGAGTGATCCAGAAAGTGGAAAAGATAATGGAGAGAAAATAAACGGTGCCTACAACGTCTGGATTAGAGCTATAGGCAAACCAAAAATTTGAAATCATAAATTTAAAAACTCTCATATTGTGAGAGTGTTTTATATAAAACTATAGGGTTCTAAAATAGGAGGGTGGACTGGTATTCAATAATAAGCAAAAGATATAAAATATCTATTTTTTATATCGGAAAGTCTCATTCACTTAACTTTGCCTTTTGCAACTACCCAAATCCACTGTGATCACCAAGAGTGGGAAACCATCAGGGGGTGCTTTGTCTGCCTCCGTGGTGCCAACACCAGAGCATGCAAAACAAATTAATGGCTATTAGGAGACTCAGGTGTGTTCCCAAATGTGGTTTTCAGTTTGGGAGTAAAAATGTGATTAAAAAAACAACGGTTAAGTCCTGACTGGTGTGGCTCAGCTGGTGGGGTGTCACCCTGAAAAGCAAAATATCTTGTGTTTGACTCCTGATCAAGGCCCGCGCTTGGGCTGCAGCTTCGGTTGGAGAGGCAACCGATAGATGTTTCTCTTTCACATCCATGTTTCTCTCCCTCTCTTTCTCTTTCCCTCTCTCTCTAAGAATACATAGATAAAAATTATTTTAAAAAACAGTTAAAACTAAAAAGCCAAAGCAGAGGATGGCTAGAAAGATGGTTCTCTTCCCAACAGGCATCGAAGAGAACAATCGCCTGCGTGACTCGGGCGATTATCAGGACAAACTGCAGCCCGGCTGCCTGCCCTCCGCGGCTTTCTACCCCTCCACGCGACTTCTTTGATTTGTGTTAGTCATCAGACACTTGGGAATTAACGAAAACGACCCTTGAAACGTTGTCTTCTTCAAAAGTTTGGGTGTAAGATGAGAAAATGACATGAATCGGAGGTTCACGAGACCCGAGTGAGGCTCCTGGAGGACCAGACAGCATTTCTCTCTCCCTGCCTGTCCTGAAGGACTGGCATGGAATGACCCCTGGACAACGGATCCGAGGCTCAGCGGGATGCAGCCTCCAACAATAAGGAGGCAAAAGCTGCCTTCCAAAGGGAGACTGCTAAATCACCGCTCTGTCTCCACAAATGACGATCTATTATTTTCTACTTAAGGCTGTGACCCTTATTAGTCACATGATACTCATCACACTCTTCACTGAAAGATATTATTTGCTTTAAAAATATATTTCCGCAGAGTAACCAATATCGGTTATGAATACATTTCTGTTATCACTTTGATTCTATCACGTGGTATTGTAATTCTTTAGGCAATACTGAAAAGGCGCACTGCATTTAGAAATGATCATTAAGACAGTATAATTACCAATTGTTTAAAGAAATGAACGGCTATTTATTATACAACACCCAGGCACATGAACATGTTTCCTTGTTCAGTGTGTGTTGATTCAAGTGCTTATTATAGATATAGGCTATTGATCAAGTACTTTTGCAAATTGCCTCAAAACATAGAAAGAATTCCCTTCTCCTTTTTTATTAACACAAATTTCAACATGAAATATTTTGCCAGTATGCCATGAACACCAATAGTATAACATAAACCATGGAAAAATTCCAGGGTGTGTTGACATATTTTATGAATGTTATGGGATGGCAGATTGGAGATGTACATCTGTGGGGGCTGGCCAGTCCTCCCACTGCCGTCTGTGTGTCTGTATGCTTAAATGAATTAGCTAATATAAAAACAGTGCATAAACAAGTTTAATGTCATAGAATTTCATTTATAGGGTAGAAAATATTCAAATCTGAGTAAAGAAGTGGAGAATTATTATGTTCAATTGCTATTACTTGAGAATAAGCACTGTATAATATGGAAAAACTGCAGCACCCAAAAAGAAATGCCTCCCATGTAGTGCTTGGCTGTTCTCCACTTTCTCCCTTTTATCATATCACCCTGTTTTCCTGGCAGTGGTGTTTTTTCAACCTAGTATAGTGAGCAATGATCTTTCATCAGGGGACTGGAGAAACCATGCCACACCTCAAGGTCATTTAATGACTCCTAAATCCCATTCGTCTTGAGCAAAAACAAAGCCATCATATGCAACCTTCAATCTTCAATTTTCATTTTGGAATTACTCTTCTTTATACAACACTTATCAAGAGAGGCCCCTCTAAGAAAAGGGTTGTAGCTGGTCTAAGAAAAGGGTTGCTTAGCAATAGGACATTCTTGTCCTATCCTTTACATACATATAACGTCCCCTCAATGATAAACCCCAGCTACAAGGCTTGATGTCAATAGCTTCACACTGAATTCTGTTCTTCCCCTTGTATGTAATTCCTTCATGAGGCCTCTTACTGGTTAAATAGTATAAATGATTTTGTCTGGTATATTGGCTGACTTCAACTTCCATTATGTCTTCTCCTAATTCTTAAATATTATTTTGCTTAAGTCATTGTTTATCTATGGGTTCATTGTCTGCTAAGCAATTCACTGTGTGTGTGTGTGTGCGTGTGTGTGTGTGTGTGCTACAAATGAATAAAAAGAAGCAACAAATGATCCCTCCGGGGAAACAATACATATGTATATACAATAGGTATAATTGGTGTTAATTTCAATGGTGGGATTTTTAAGTTAGGCAAGAAACAATAAAACTTTTTATTTTTAGCTAACAGTTTGTGGGCTAATTTAGTCCTTGAAATCTTTCCAAGCATGATAGCTTAAATTTGTCCCAGATGGACTTTCTCTTCTATTCAAATTGCTCGACAGCAACATAACAGCCATTTATAACAAAGTCTGCAGAAATGGGCTGGTGCTTCTAGTCTTCCAATACATTGGTCTGTTTGTAAGGAGAATGCCCCCATAAATCACCATGAATTAAAGAGGAATGCACACATCCCAATCAAAACATCAGGAAGAAACCGTTGCCCAATAGATAAGAACACAAACAAGTGCAAAGCATCACTTGAGTTTTTATAGAAGGCCCATATTTTTGGAAGGCAACCAGTGCTGTTTCACATGCTGTACTTTTTCTAATCTGACTGACTCACAGTCTTGTGATACTGAGATAAGCTAGGTAGGCAAATTTTTATAGAGTTGCAATTACTGAAATTGTCATTACGCTGCTCACTGTAAAATAAATATAGATAGAAGTGAAATTATGCACAGGCTAGAAGTAGAAAGTGTTTTGCTTCTGTTTGCTAAATTAATCTCTTCCTAAATGGCTGCAGGCCAGGTAGGTTAGCATTTGTGGTTTCAAAGGTTTTCAGCGCTTGCAATGAGCCATGAAATTACTGCATGCTGCTGAAAATGGCAGCTGATGAAAGGAAAAGAGTGAATCCCAAAGGCAGAAAGACAGGAGGAAGCAAAATTACAGGCAGAAAGTCTGATTTTTGATGTTGCTCATTGTGAAATGTACACCCAAACTTTTAATAAAACATAAAACATTAATAAACCTGCTAACAATTCCTTACAATTTCTTTTGAAGTCTGAGTATAATTTCTGAATACTTATTAAAACAGGCAATGATTCAGAGGGGGCTGAGCCGTTTTCTATCGACGGTGTGTGCTGTACTGGTAGATACTCGTGACTTTTGAAATAAGATTTTTATTGATGTTTTAATTGAATCACACAAAAGGATTGATTTTCAGTTAATAAAAGTACCCAGAACCTTTTAGGTTCCGTTAGGATTAACTAGTCTTAGTTTTGATACGGGCATCAGCATATACTATAACCTGTGCTGGAATCCTATTTGAACTCACCTGAACTTCCTCAGAATAAGGGGATGCCAGAGACTTGGTGTAGAGGTGTGAAAGCTCTCCAGGCCAGAGCGCTGTGTCTCAGCAGCTTTAACCCCCACTCTTGGGAAGAATGAGAATCCATCGGATTTTATAAAACCACAAATGCTACACCTTGCCATCTATGGAAAGGGAGGTGATCATGCAAAAAAGTAAATATTTTCCCAATCCCCAGGCTTTGTGTCTTGAGGACCAATTCCAAATGAAAGGTTGTAACAGTCCTTAACCATATTTGTCAAGGTGTTTCCCATCTTGTAATGAAAACCAGTCTTTAAACTTTCAGGGATTCCATAACCAGGAGAAGGTCCTGAAAAATGAAATGACCATCATTTAGAAATCCAAGTTTCTGGTTATTCCACAGACTCAGTCTCTGCGCACCTGGAGGTCATTCATAGTAAAATAATCATGCTACCGCTAAGGAATACAAAATAATTACACATTCTTAGGGATTCCAAGCACTTTCCCTTGCATGATTTTATAGATTAATTATTAGGAAGACAGGGGACTGTAAAAGTCTTTGGATTAAATTCCGTTATAGAAGGCATAAATAATCTAATGATTATTATGCATGCTTGGTCAAAGAGTTACTGTCACCAAGTTATTGGAGTGCCTTTTTCACTTCTAGCAAGGAAATGATCTGAACTGTAAATTGAGTTCAGCTGTAAGGCAGAGACGCTTCACTCTTAGCCCCCATACCTTCAACAAAGAGGGGAGCAGCCCAGTCGGTAACAAAATAGCACAGGAAGTATTCACTTATTCATGAGATATTTATAAATAAAACCCTCACAAGGGAAATACCTAACTACAATCTGGTCATTTTACATTCATTTTAAGTGGCCATAAAAAATATCTCCTTCCTGTATTCGTGGTATACCACTGGTTTAAAAAAAAAAAAAGTCACTCATGTGATTTTAAGCAGAAGTACTTTACTGGAAAGTATATTCAATGTGAAGTGGGAAAAACAGAGTTTAGCCACTTAATATCCATGTGACCATGTGGCCAAGGGCACTCACTACCTTCTTGACTCTGATTTTTGGGGATGGGGCATCTAAATCATGATAGCAACACTTACCTAATAGAATTAAATGAGTACACTTTCCACTTTGTAAACTAGAAACTTTTATACAACAGTGAGAGATGATTTGAAAATGAATGTTTGAGACATTGTTAGTTTTCAAATAAGATTGATGAGGAAGGCAGCCAAGAAGCCTGGAAAATTAATCAAGCTAAGGATATAGACTAAGTGGCCATGTGTAACAGAGCTCCTGGTGAGGAAAATCTGACACCCCGTCACATACCTGAACTGCTTCCTGATCTCTGGAAGAAATTATTTTCTTTTCTTCCTTATTCTTACTCCCACCTTACTTAATTCTTAATCGAGCTGCATTCTTAAGCAATTCAAATCAAATTTCATAAATTCTGTTTACCCTGATCTGTGTCAGCACCAAAGCTTCAGTGACGAAGGGAGGATGGAAAGAGAGGGCGAGAGAGAGAAGGGGAAGGAAGGAAGGAAGGAAGGAAGGAAGGAAGGAAGGAAGGAAGGAAGGAAGGAAGGAAGGAAGGAAGGAAGGAAGGAAGGGAGGAAAGAAAGAAAGAAAGAAAGAAAGAAAGAAAGAAAGAAAGAAAGAAAGAAAGAAAGAAAGAAAGAAAGAAAGAAAAAGAAAGAAAGAAAGAAAGAAAGAAAGAAAGAAAGAAACTAGAGGCCATGTCTGCCCTTTGCTCAAGCCAGCTTGAAAGTACATTTCCCAGTGTCGCATTCATGTATGGATCAGAAAAGATGTTGACCTTAGGAAAATAGGATATAAGTTTTACCATCTAGTTCAATTCAGTCACAGGCATGTACCTGCCATCAAGTTTGGTCTAAAGTCAAATTGTAAATTCAAGAGGAATGGAACTAGAGGATGCTAATTATATTGATGATGTTGAAGGTGTTTGAAAATACAGCCATTTCCCATTAATGCTTCTGTTGTAATTGCTATTGTTTGTAGTGATTCAACAGAATTCTGTTCTTAAAGAAAAAACAAAACATTTTGTTACAACAAGCCTTTAATATCCAAATAGTATCAGGAACAGAAATTTTCCTTAATAATCTTAGGACTGGTATAGTGACTAGCAAGTTAAAATGTTCATAAATAAATAATCCATAAATGCTTTATTAAAATGCTATGTAAATGTGAATAGTGTTTGAATCTGCTTTGAAAAATTTTTGTCTGAATTTATTATTTGTCCATTTCTTTAACAAATGTTTATTGAGTGTCTAGTATGTTCTAGGTATTGTTGTAAACACTAATAAGCAAGACAGACAAATCCATGCTCTGTTGGAGCTTAAATTCTAATGAGCCTGGGTACACGATGGGGACTGTAAATCAATTTCACTTGGATTATCTATGCACATTAATTAGAGATGAGCCTAGAGAACTCTGTTAAAAAGAACTGTGATCGTCACATGCAAGTTCAAGAGGAAAGACTGCCAGGAGTGCCGAGTGATGTCTGCCGTTGAAAGCAGAAGAGAGAAGTACTGGCAGGCACGCTGCACTTCTGCTGTTCCTACTGTCCAACAAATCACCGTGGGGCAATGCCGAAGTTTCTCTGCAGAAGTTTCCTATGGAAAATGTTGGTGCTAACTGCATATACCACCTTGTAGTTTGCCATCCTTTCTGAGGTAAATTAGAGAAAAGAACTTTCTATTTACATTTCCCTGTGCCCCAGAGTAGGCACTTGAGTTTTCACAAAAGATTAACATTTTACCCTCTTGGAGTTGTAATCAAAACATTAAGGTTGTGCTCATTAACACAAAATATTTGCCCTTCAGTGTCTTCGCAGATTATGCCAATTCAAACTTTCTTATTATTATCCTATCTTTCTGGTTATTATTATCTTATAATAACCATATCTTTAATCACACTTTCAGGTTAACCTTACCTGAAAGTTGGTGGGTAGCCACAAACCACATTTTGGCCAACATGACAAGAATAGGCCATTGAATACATACAGGCAAAGGATGTGAAATGACAATTCAAACAAGACATATGAACACAATGGAGCACATGAAAATCTTCAACCAAGTAATCAAGAAAATGCAAATTAAATAATAAAAAGTCACCATTTCCCCCTATCAAATTGGCAAGCATTTAAAAAGAATGGGTACATCGTGTTTGCAAGGCTATGAGGCAAAGGGCACACTCATACTTGGAATGAAGGATTACCACCTATTTGGAATGCAATTTCTCAGTGCTTAAGGACATTTAAAGTACATACACTCTTAGAAAGCATTTCCATTTTTGAGAAGTACTCACAGAGGTACGTCTGCACCAATATAGTTATTGTTATATAATTTATAAGAAAACCGACTTGTTCATCAATAGCAGACTGGTAAAACTGAGAAAAGATCCATGATATAGTACATCAAAGTAAAATGTGAATTATAGGATTTAGAATATTCTATCCATAGAATTATAGAATCATATTTGATACGACCACATTTTGTAGGAAAATATGTGCATATATGTGCACTATATGTCTGCATATCTATATGTATATAGAAAAATATCCAACAGCATATACACCAAACTGTTAGGCAATGTTTATCCTAAGAAATAAGCATCAGAGGGAGATAATCTTTGTTTTTGCTGCTTAAAATTTTGTATTATTAAATTTTAATAAGAATTTACTATCTTATAATAAAAAGGGAAGAGAAAGATGAACATAATTTGCCTGGAAATATTTAAATCAAATTAAAGTAATATGGCACTGTTAATTTGAGACAAAATAAAATTTTCCCCACCAAGCCCCGACAGAGGTTGGAAGTTCAGAATAATAAAAAGGACGTTAAAGGTATAACAAGTACTTGTGTACCAAAGAGTACTATATTAATGCTATTCAAGATATTTGAATAATTTGAATAGTAGTATATTGGTATTACTACTAATTTAGATCTAATGATCCAAATATAGGAAATACAGAGGACAGATGAAGAGTGTTTCATTAGTACCATAGAAATTTAAAAAAAACAAAAAACCTGTTAGAAAATTTTTAAAAGCATATAGAAGTACCATCTTCCCAGACTTTAGAGTCTCACTCAAACTTTCACATTTTAAACAGATCATAAATAGTGACATAGTAAATAAAAAAGTATTTACCATGATTTTCTTAGATGCATTTCACCTCAAGGTAATCAAAGGACAAATGAGAGAAATTTTCTCTTTATAAAAAGTAAACTCATAGGTGAAGAAGAAATTATGAAATAAAAATGTCACAAAATTAAAAAATAAAAGTTAAATAAATAAGGAAAGTAAAATAAAAAATCACCATTTTGGTGCTCCTGATGAAATACTGGCATCATGTGGTCCCTGATGGAAGAGCTTACCACCACTGGTGAAGCCATTTTGCTTGAAAAAGAAATGAATCTGATCAAGCATTTCTATCTAATTTCAAAATTTCAGGAAATCGAGGACAGGGGAACATTTTAAATTAGATCACAGGGATGCAATCAACAAAATCCAGGCTGCGTGATAGAAATACAAACATAATCAAAACATGTAACTGGCATAAGAATTAACAGGTAGATCAACAGAATAGAATAAATTACATCCAAATAGGCCTTAGTGTATAGAAGAATTTACTCTTTGATAAAGGCGTATGATTAATGGGGAAAGAAAGAAATAATTCAATAAAAATATTGAGAAAATCAACTATTCAGAAAAATAAAATCTGTGCAATATAAAACTAGCTGTGTTTTATGGTCTGCATATCACTCAACTCAGGGAAGCCGCCTTTGCACAAACAGCTGAATGTCCACAGTTACCTCTGTCCTGTGTGATCACGTTTCCCTTGGCCACCGTCTGTGCATCAGAATACAGGATTTATAAGATACATATTCTTCTACAGTCTGGGTACATCATTAGGTTCAAAAATACGAGCTTGACTATAAGAGCACCCTCTCAGGAATATAAAACCGAGGAACTGAAGAATTTCGGCAGTTTGCAGAGGGGCATAAAGAATTTCTAGAAGGGTATGATTGAATATTTATGTCATGTGATATTGTCAGGGCCAGGGTAATGTCTAAAACTCTCTTATGAATTAATAAATAAAAACTAAAATTCTATTATGCACTAGATAAATACTACAAATATTTCATTAAAAAAGACACATGACAATCATATGGAAGAAAAATGGTTAAACTTCTCTAATACCTATAGAAATGCAGATAAAAACAATAATGAGATCCTAACTCTACTATTAGGTTGAAAAGATACAAATCAATGCTGTACCTTTGAACACTGACAGGGTTGTGTTGAGTTAGGTCTCGGCTTGTCCCCTGCTGGTGGTAGTATAAATTGGTTAAGAATGAATCAATAACCAAATTTTCTGAAAGAAACTTGAGTATAATCTGTCAAGAGCCCTAAAATAATAAATATTCTTGTGTACTTTTTGATACAGAAATGTCACTTCTAGGGTTCTATGCTAATGAAATAATGAAATATGGGCCCAAATTTACATAAAATGTCTCTGCATCACTTTTTGTAGTAGTGAAAAATTGAGAAATGAGAGAATGTTAAATAATTATACCTTATAGTAATAATACAATTGATCACTAACATATAAGAGTGTTCTAAATGCCAGAAACTCTTACTGTGTATCCTGACTTATCTCACAACAACCCCTGGAGATGGGTACAACTATCACCTCTTTTTTCCAAATGAGTGAACTGAGACACAGAGAGGTCAAGACAGCTGGTAAACCGCCAAGCGGGAATATGAACATAAGCAGTCTGACTCCACAGTTGGCATTATAACAGCATTTGCTGAGTGTTTTACTATGCCAGATGCAATGCTAACATTTTACACTGCATTATTTAATACCAAGCAAAAGAAAATTCTGTTGATATTGCCATTATGAGCATCAAAAAGCCAAAGCAAAGAGAGTCAGTAATGAATTCAGCAAGGAATAGAGAGCAAAAAGTGACAGTTTCCAAGGAGATTTAATGCATGTACAAATAGTCATGTTATGTTATAACATAACATAACAAGCGTAATGCTAAATTGTAGGGCCTGGGGAAATTAACTTCATCATTGTGGGGAGTAAAAGTAGTTCAAACTTCTTGGAGTTTGACACTCTCTCTCAAGATTATGAATGCACAGAACCATTAGTCGGCAATCCCACTTCACACTCAATCCTGTTATAATGTCAGCCTGTGTACACCAAAATACGTGTGCAATGATGTCTGTGTCAGCACTGTTTGTAAACAACTTATGGGAAACAATTCCAATATCAATGAATAGGATGATAGTACAGTGGATTATATCAACAGAATTTAAGCCAAGCAATTGTGGAAATGAATGAGGTTGATTAACACGTAGAGGCCTGGGGAGAAAGCCATGACCTGTTATGTGAAAAGATGTGTTGTGACCTCCTCAAGATCAAAATGTTTGCCCCCAGTACATATAGTCTTAATCACCACATAATATTGCTTCTTTAAAAGCATGATTTTTATCTTTTATTTTTATTTCTGTATTTTTCAATTATAGTTGACATTCCACATACTAGTTTTGGGTATACCTCATGGTGGTTAGACATCCATATAACTTATGTAGCAACTCCCCCTGAGAAGTCTAGTATGCCCCTGACACCATGCATAGTTATTGCAATATTATCAACTAAATTCCCTATGCTGTACTTTATATCCCTGTGACTATTTTGTAACTGCAAAGTTGTACTTCTTAATTCCTTCACCTTTTTCACCCAGGCCTCCAACTCTCCTCCCACCTGACAACTGTCAGTTTGCTCTCTGTATCTATGAGTTTGTAAAAGCATGATTTTTAACAGATACATAACATTGCCTCATATCATTATTTAGTCAACCTTTGTCCTATTTTTTCAACATTCAGTTATTCTAAAATTTGAAGATGAACATCTTTATTCATCTTTGAATCGCTAATTTAGAATTAAACAATCCCGATGTTCTCTTGCTTAATTACAAAATAATTGTGTGATTGATAGCTCTTCCTAATATCCAGCTATTACAATAAAAGTAATATTTTGGTAAACACGGATCATTTGCAGATATAAAATAAAATTTTGGTTCTATTCCAACTTTCAAATATTACAAACCTCTGACAATTCTTTTACTGCAGTGAAAATTCTAACTTAGCATTGTGAGATATGCTCAGAGAATGCCAGCTCCGAGAGAGCAGGAATCTTTTCTATCTTATTCATTATTGCCACTGTCTCTATTGTCAAGGACCGTGTGTGCACAAAGTTGACAATCAATAAACACTGAAGGAGGAAAGGAAGGAAGGAAGGAAATCTGTACGGGAAAAATAATTTGAAATAATGACTCAGAAAATAGAGCTTACATTGCAGAGGAAGTTTATTCAGTTGCTGTGATGAAAAGAAAATACAACTGTTATGCTGGAAAAGGGCATACTCAGAATGTCTCAGGGAAATCCTTATTTAAAGGATGAAAGTATGTACCAAAAGGGCCAGTTTCACATTGAATCTTTTCGATCCAGCCTGCGCCATGATGCTAACCACAGCCACATCACGTTTACCTGTCCTGCCAGCCATGTGACAAAGACCCTTCTCATCATGTACCCTTCAGAACCACCTCATACGAAGCTCGTGCAAGAAGCTTTTTTAGTTCTGGCCTAACAACTGCGTGGACCTGCTATGCCATTGTTATCTCTGGCCACTTCACTGTGGCTGAAGACTGAAGGTTCTCCTCCAAGGTCAGCAGCAACAACCACGGGAGGACCTCTCTGCTGTCTCATCTCCATCACTGGTCATGCCTCCTCCCCTCCCATACCACCTGCTGACAGCACCATTCCTAACCTGGTGCTCGCCCACATCAGGCTTCTTATTATCAGCCACATACATGCTCCGTCAACAAGTATTTCCATGTTCTTCCACAAGGCTCGTAATTATTTGACCTGCTGAGCCGGTGGGAACTGCCATCTCAGAATTCCACTTAAACAATTGCCTGGAATTTGCTATACCATCTGTGAATTCTTTAGTCATCAGATGGTCACCAGTTCATGGCTTGAAGTCATGGCTTTCTATCCTCCTTACTATGGTCTACAATGAGCTAAATCATATATCTTCAGTTGAACTCTCCAAACTCATTTCAACCAGGTTTCCCTAATTCAAGCCATGTGGTCCAATGTTTCACTCCGAAAAGCTCTTTTCTTCCTTTAAAGTCCTCACACTGTATGAGTGTCCTATCTGGAAAGCTCTGTCCTTGGTTCTTTGCACAGCTGGCCTTTCTCTGGGTTTAAATGTTTTCTCTCTTTCAAAAACCTTCCTAAGACTCCTACCTAAGTAGAATTCCCCCTTCATTCCTAATCACAGAACCCAATATGAAGCTTTCCTGTTATCCGTCCAACTTTGTAATTATCTATTTGCTGATTTGCCTATTTTATACCTGACCACCCCCCCCAGGCAGTGAGTTTCATGAGAGTAAAAACTATGGCTCTTGTGCTCACTACTGTCCTCACAGCACGCCATTCAGTGTTAATACTTAATTCTCAATAAATAATTTTGAATCATGGTCTCCCACATATTATTATGGCATTCTGAATAAGAAGGCACAAGTAATAGATAAGATGTAAGAAAGAGAATCTTTAGCTTCTAGAACTTATATTGAAAGAAACCAGAATGGGATGACAAGAACTACAGGTTTTGAGATCGAGATTAAAATTCTGTCTCTTTGCTAACTTGAAAAGTTTTTGCTAGTGTGAACTTTGGTCAGTCTCTTGCCTTACGTAAGTCCAGTTACTGTTTGTAACAGTACTGTTTGTAAAGTGAAATGATTAGACTTTTTGATCTCATGCCTTCCTTTAGCTCTAACTGATCTTTTGAAGATTTTAAAATATAATCGAACACTTTAGATTTGTATTTTTCAAAGAACATTCCCAAATGAAGAAAGAAGGGTCCAAGTTCAAATAATTTTGAAACCATTTGAGTAAAACAAAGTTAAAAAGCTTTTTTTTTTTTTATGCTCCAGGATTTCTCTTGGCCTTTAATATGCTAAGGTTGGGAATCCCTGAGAGTGAAAGACATTTTAGAGTAATTCCCAAGAGCACTTGAGCACTGAAGCCTTGTTGGCATTACATGGGAATAATATATATGGGACCCTGGGAAAACACTACAGTACTGATGTTTAAGCAGAAAAAAATAGTATATGCAAGAAATGCTTATCTTATAGTGTAAGTATGATGCATCAGAAAAATTACAAATTGGGAAATACAATTAAGGGTTATTAAGAACCATGAGGAGGCACAGAAGAAAGTAACTTGAATCACACCTGTTTTAATTTGCTTCAACAACTCAAAGATAAGCCTTTCTTACTGTAGAAAAAAATTAGACATCAAGACCTAATCTGAGAGATTGTTCAAAAAAAATAAAAAAAGACAAATCAAGAACTGGGACAGAGATCCTATATTAATGCCTATAATCAGAAAGAATTTTGATATGTGTAGTTGACATATAGTCAGCCTACCCTTAAAAAAATACAAAAACAATTAGGTCTACTTTTTCTCCTTAGCTGACAGTTTCAGTCATCACAGATAAGAATAATACAATGTTTTATATTTCTAACATATTGGAGTTCAGAAAGTTATCAATGGACAATGTGATCATGTATCCACCTACTCAATTAATCATACTTTATTCAATTATGCCTTTTTCTGGTTAGTGTCTAATCGCTAAAAACATGCTTTTCAACTTTGTAACAATCTGTTAATGTTATTATCATCTTCCAGATTTTCTGGACCATCATCTCCTAGCTTTCCACACTACTGACCCAAATATTTAGCTGCCCACAGCACAAAGGAGCAAAGACAAGTCTTGAGGTAATGCCGTTTGAAATGTGAGTTCATACCTAGTTCCTCCCCCAACGCCTCCTAATCCAATGCTGGGAACATGTGCCCGCTCACAGCTGATGAACTCCCTTTCTTCTTTTATTGAATATGTTCCAAATCTCCATCTGTCCTGGGAATCCTAAATGCATCTTCTCAAATCATGGGGATGAAGCACAGCTTCTTTATTGATTCCTGGTCTAAATGCAGTTTATGCAGCAGGACATAAAGCAGACTTTAACATTTGGATGTTAAACTCATTGCTTTGATTGTGCTTTAGAAGCCAAGGCATTCTATTCACGTAGAGCCCAGCACGGTGCAGACATGCAGCACAGCCAGTGCTTCCTTAAAGAGCTTTCAAACCCACATGAGCCTTGGGGAAACTAGGTAGTGATGCTTCTATGAATATTTATTGGAAATCAGCTCTTTTCTTAGCTTTGAGAATGGGGGGGGGTGCTATTTAGTGGCATGAAGGCAATATTGTTTTCTGTAGTGGTGTTTTTTTAGCCTTGTTGTAAAACCGAACGCCAAAGGTGGATTCCGTCATGTCTTTGTAACATCTCACACCTCTTCCAGAAGCATGTAACAATGACAGTTGCTTTCACTGAACGAAGTTATTTGAGGAATATGCTAAGTTAGTGTCTTCTTCTGTATTATCTTTACATTCTATGATTTAAAATGCAAACATGATTACCCTACTATTGTCTGTGTCTATGAACTTTGTTTTTGCTTAATCCTTTCACCTTTTTCACCCAGCCCCTCAACTCCCCTCCCCTCTGACAACTGTCAGTTTTCCGTATCTATGAGTCTGTTTCTATTTTGTTTATTTATTTATTTTGTTTATTAGAGTCCACGTATAAGTAAAATCATATGGTATTTGTCTTTCTCTGACTGGCTTATTTCAATTAGCATAATACTGTCTAGGTCCAAACCTGCTGTTGCAAAAGGTAAGATTTTCTTCTTTTTTATGGCTGCATAGTATTCCATTGTGTAAGTGTACCATCGCTTTTCTATTTATTCATCTACTGATGGGCACCTGAGCTGCCACCAAAGCTTGGCTACTGTAAGTAATGCTACAATGAACATAGGGGTGCACACATTCTTTAGAATCAGTGTTTCTATCATTCAGTTCTGCTGGCCCATTGTCCGGAGCCAGTCTTCAGCTCAGCCACAAACCCCGAATCCCTGGTTTCTCTCGCCAATCCTAAGCTTGAATATAACACCACACTGAGAGACATAGGATCTGGATTCTGAACAGCTGTCTAAGGCATGTGTGTGTTGGGGATGGGGTAGTCTAATGGATAAAATTTGACCAATAAAAAAGAAGGGGAGATGCAGACGGTCGGACAGATAAAGTCTCTCTCCTTTGTCTTTCCCACTGACTGTTCTGAGGCTATTTCACCATGCGGGCTCCTCAGAAATTTGTTGTGTGGCCAAGTGAGTGCCCCTCCCAAGATACAGTCTTTATCTCATTTAGGTTTATTATAAAGCAGTGGCCAGTGAGGTAACACATCTGTTAATAATCTCACTTCCCCTTTTCTCAGTTTCGTTGCCTTGGAATTGTATGCCCTAAATAAAGTATCACCTTTTAATTCTTGACTGAGGCTCTGTTTTCCAGGGATTTTTGGATAAGACTATTTTTATTAATAATAAAATAGCCCCACCAATTTACATTCCCGTACCCAGATCTCAACAATTGAGCTGCCTGTCTTTGTTTTTAACTATAGTTAAACCAGTTAAAGCCATAAAATACCTGGTATGGCGTGACTCTATTGTTTCATGAGGCATTACAGTAGAATCTCACATTACAATCAACAAAAACAAAACTTCATTCTGCTTCAAAATATTTCTTTAAGGAGGCAAAAACCTTACTTCTCTTATATTCAGCTACCCTATTAATCCCTTCTGCTCTCTTAAACATGTTTTTCAAAGCCCTTTATTATCTCCCACCTTCGAGTCCCAGCTTCTGCAAGAAAAAATACCCCAGTCCTTCTCTGCCAGCTATCTCTCTCTCATCATTCAATCAGGCTGTGAGGGAGGATCTATTCCAGGAGACCTCCCCTAATACAAAGAATGATAGGAATTATGTAATCACTAGCCACGCTGCCTTTAGCACTAATTTATACTTTTTCTTTATATAATATACACATTGCATATGTACCTGATCCAGTACTTTGTCTTGATTCCAGTAGAAGAGAGAACAATAATTTTGTGGTTTCCACAGAAGTATACTGTATACTAAGATACTTATTTAATAGCTTCCCTGATCATTAGCACCTGAGCTACCTAGACCATGAGGATATGGGGGGGGAAATGGCTTCTCAAAAGAAAGAGAGAGAGATTCTGATTAAAATTCAGTGCATATACGCTAAGCAATCTTAATTCTTTCCTTGTTTATACTTTGAAGTATCTCTTTTCTGTTAGATGAACTCCTGACAGAGTAGAGATCAAACACAATCCAGGCTCTACCACTTATGAACTCCTTCCTGACAGAAGGCAAGTCACTCAACATTTTTCAGCCTCGGTTTCCGCCTTTGAATATAGGGGTGATTATACATGCATATGCACCTGTTGTGAGTCTTAAATATAAGGCACTTGGCAGTCATTTTTAGTGGTAGGAACAATAGCATCCTCAGAAATCCCCTAATTTCTTAATCATCACTTAAAATACAGTGACTTCATTTTGAAGCAATAGTCTAGCAAATACCCTATTTATCATTAGAATTTACATTGTGCTGGCCTTAAGTTGAAGGACAACTTATAGCTTATTTATTTTGATATGGTTTTTCAATGTAATCGATTCATATTCAATGAATTCGATAGTACTCGGAAGTGTAGGCTGTGTCTGCATCCACGGACAAACTACAGTGGTCACCGTTTCTGCCTGGACGTAATGATTCTTACTGACTGTTGGACTTGGAGAATCTGTAAGACAACTAAATACAAAATACTGGACTTTAAGAACCCATGAAGAAATAAAGCATGCTTGTTCATTCCCAAATCAGCCAAAAAGTTTTGTACAGAATCTGGCAGTTGTGTGCACAAATGATTAAAGAAAGAAAGAAGGGAAGGGAATGAACAATTTTTTAAGAAAACAACTCTCTTAAATGTAGTGGGAAAGAACTTTCACTTACTCAATTATTAATTTGTAACACTTTTTGTGATTTAGAATATCTACCAACTATCTAAATTCCAAAGTTATTTTTGAAACAAACTCCAATGCCACCGAAGTGTCCGTCAAAAAGAGTGATTGTCCAACAGACTCCTCGCTGAATGATACTGATCTCAACAAATTTTACTCACTGATCATAGCTTCAGATTCAGTGCACAGGAAAAAGTTGTGAAGCACTCTGCATTAACTTAAAACTTTTACTTGGCTTCCACTCAGGAATGTAGAGAATGGAAACCCCTGGCTCCTGTCTGAAGCCTTCCCTGACACACTCCCCCGCCCCCCCATTCCCCCATTCATCACAGCCCTGGCTTACTCTTATCATTGCGTGTATCATAAAGCATAAAAGCTATCTGCTACATGCTCTGTGTGAGGAACTGGAGGCCAGGAACTAACAACAAATCCATTTCTTTCTCCCTAGCACCTAGAATATACTCAGGGTTTTTTTTTAGGGGGGGGCAGGTAGAGTGGGAAAAATATTGACTTGGTCCTCCATAAACATAGCACTATTGAAACGATCAAGCTTATGACCTACTACTAATTCCACCTGTGTTTTAATGAAAGCTGAGCTTACTGCAGGGTGGGTCGGAATAGTAATTAAGCACGATTTCAATGGTTGAGCCCTTAAATCATACCCACCTGCAATTTAATTATATAAAAAACTTATTAACACTTGAGAGATGGTCTAAGAGATGAAGGCTGTTGGGACTCAATCTTTAAGATCTTCCCAAGGACCACTTCCTTCACAAAGCCCTTATAGACCAGCCCAACTATAGAGATTTTACTCATCTCTAAGTGCTTAACATGGAATCTTCACATATTTTACAATAAAAGGTTGTAAGTAAATAAGCAAATATGAAATAAGCACACACTGTTTATTTGACTCTTTAATTATATAGTCTCATGATGATTTTTCATTATTATTAATATATCTTTTAAAAATTGTTGGTATAATTAATTTTTGATATTTTAAGATCTCTGTTGCTAACTATAGGATTACTCTTTGAGGATAAGGACCATATGTCCTTTTACGATGTTTCCTTGCCTAAGGTTAGCTCAAAGCCTTGCATGTAGTAGGTTTTAAATTCACATTTATTGAAATAAAGACATATTTGGAAAAGCCCTCATTTTTTTAAAGTAATTCACATTGGATGGAAGAAACAGCCATGATGAAGAATTTTACATTCTTTTCCAAATTCCATTTCTATAGACAATACAAAGTGAAGAGATATTTGTCTCTAGCTCTTATGTTAGCAAGTCAAATTTAAGTAGTTGTCGAGTCCTTTGAAGGTTCACATAAGCAGTATAGCTAGTTTTATCCATGAGAAGAAAATGTACAGATCAGTAATAATGCATTAACAGCCAATGTACCTACTATGGATCAACACTTTATGTTTATTATTTCTGGTAAACTTTATAACAACCCTTTGAGATAAGCACTGTCATTGTTGTCATTTTCACATATGAAGAAACTAAGAGCCAGGGAGGTTAAGGAGTTTCTTTGAGACTACAGAGCTGGTGGTACCTGGTAGGGCTGTCATCGAAACACCAATAGTTACGCTTCAGCACCCTTGTTCTGAACACTGTGCCCAATTGCCTCTAAAAAGGATCATTCTTCACAGGTTATGCTGATCACGGTCACAGTTGCATTGAAAACTCCCAAATCAAATTTACAAAATCACTAATGTACCAGGCTGAATACCAGTGTTCACAGCTGTCTGGGTGGGGATGTTACATAAGGTTCGCAACTGCAAAACTAGCATGTGATATACATTCTGATTTAATAATCAAAAGTGAATGCAAGCTTATTCAGTTTAAATATATGTACCCCTTAATTAGATTTTAAAATTTTGGTAAATAAACATCTATAAGCACTTTTAAGTTTAGAAAGTCAGAGCAGTAATATAAATGAAATACTGGAAAGTTTATACAAATAAAATTATAAAGTATAAAACACATATGTCTTGATGAACAGTCTCCATAGTGACAATTTTGCAAAATACTGAAAAAGCATTCAAGGTATTTAGAAAGACTATAAAGATGTTTTATAAAGATGGCACAAAAAGTGCTTTCTCATGAGCAGAGAGGGAGACCAACTTGGAATTTCAAATTAACTTTTTGTATGATGCATTATTTAATAAATGTTAGCATTAATTTTTAAAGAGTTTAATTTGCATACCATTACTGGGCCAAATGGTTGACGAGGATCACAATTAAAGAAAGATGCACCATTCATTTTACTAAGAAGAAAAAAATCCACCAAAGTCAAACCTTCATCATTAAGCGGAACAAAGGCAGCCTAGAACTGCCAAAAATGCAGAACTCCCTGACAGATGCAATTGAACTCCCAAGATTTTTAAATCAAATTCCTTTATGTATGACCTTATGCAAAAGCTCAATATCCTCTCAAGGAACAAGTATTTTTTTTTAATATTATGGACTTCAGGGAGAAAAATAAGACATCAGAAAAGAAAAGCAAATCAGGGAATTGGGTTAGGAACATAAATATAATTTGAAGGAATATGTCATCACTTAATGTTACACCATGGACATCCAGCACTCATGCAAAATGGAAGACACTTTGCTAGCACATTAAGTAGCTTTTGGTTCCAACATAATTCAAGCTGTGTCCAGTCCAGAGAAGTTATACAGAAAATAGACATAGGACCCACTGTCATGTACTTTAGTACATAAATCAAATTGATTGTTTTCACATGCACCTGTCTCACAATTTTCTAAAGGAAAACGTACTGTTTACTGATTTACTACATGCTAGGCAAAGAATGTGCGGTCATGTGCTGATTATATATGATAAAGTCAGCGTATGAGCTGATTGTAATAACCTGCCAAAAAAGCATACCCGGAGTCCTGGGACAGGGTCTGGAAGCGCCCAGCAAGAATGGCGTCGGCCCTTCACAGAGATGATCGTTCACAGCCTGCTTTGAACATGGCTGGGGCTTTAAGTGCCCTGGCTTACTATAGGTATGCTTGTTTTTATCCTGAACTTTTTCGTAGTTGCTAGACTTGGAAACATGTCCTGCCATCAGCTGTGTCCATCAGAACACAGACTAGATGACCTTGCATCAAGTCCCTTGGGTCTTCACAAGTTCCAGCGGTGACCTAAGCTGTGGAAGCAAGTATCTCAGGCTCACCTCACACATAGGTGACATGGCCAATGACCCCATATTGGGGCCAAAAGCCCAGTATCTTTTGGAAAGAAGTTGAAGCAATCCTTTTTTGTTTTGAATAATATTAAACTGTAGTCCAAGTAATTCATATTTACTACAGAGAAATTAGAAAATAAATGTTTGGAGAAAAAACACAAATCATGATGACTGTTCGGAAATAACCACTAAAACCTTTTGGTGATAAGACTCCCAAACATGTACAGTAAAAGCCCTTCTAACCAGCAGTCTTTGGTTAATCAGAAAAGGTTTTATAAGATGCAGAATCTTTTAGAATGACACATACATAATGTGTAAGTTTAACTTAACTAGTATAATCACTTTCCCCTAATCTTTGATGGTTCTGAGAGTTTTTTCTGACTACAAATCTTTGTGAGGGAGATCCATGCTACCCTCATAACATAAGTCACATTCCTAATGAACTATAAATGCTTTCTAGACTGATTTTCCTCAAATTGAAATAATATAAAGATATATAAAGAAACCTCTATGTAGGATTTAGATTTTAATCATTTCCTGTTGCAGCTTTCTTGTCCACACCTAATTTGAGCAAAATCTCTTACCTATGCAAATATATTCACTTTTTTCTAAGAATTTTATCTAATCTATATACAAATGTATCAAATCTATATATGAATTTATGTAAATGCACATGAGTATGTATATCTTTATTGACATAAATATATTACTAAATGTATATATAATTTAACTTGTGCTGTATATGATTATAGATACTTTCCCTTCATTTTTAGCTTTGCATCATTTTCTATTGCATTATGCATGTACTCTCAACTTTTGTTCTCTTCGATAGATTGGAACCAATTTTCTTCGATGCTGGTTGTTTTCCTTGCTACTTCTAATGCCACCATTAGTAATGCTACTGCATCTGTAGATTCCTTAAGTTCTTTTCTTCATTTATAAATATCCCTCCTTGCCCATTTACTTCCTCTGAGCTGTTTTTTCTTTTTTTCCCTATCATATTTTCATGTATTAGTCCATAAATGCTATATTCATAAACTTAATAATCAAGAGCAGTTAATTTATTAATTTTTCTTCAAACTCCTGAGGAAAATTTTCAAAAATTATTTTTTCTCTGCACCTAGAGTGCTCTGAATAATTGTGACTTTCCAAACAGAGTTATAGGATACTTCTCCTGCTTGTTATTCACCATCAAAAACACTGGGGTATATCCAGTACTACCAATATTACTTGCCTTTAGAGGCTCTCTGATAGACACTAGAATTCAAACAGCTTAACCCAGAGCCAAGTGTGTTATACCTTATTATATTTAGTACATATATAATCTTAAGGAGAAATCTCTTGCCAGCTCCTCCCTGATTCTTGCTAATAAGAGTAGAATTTGTCCCTGGATAAGATTATTTATGAGTTTTTCTTTCCTTATTAAAAAGGTAAAATTACAACCCATCGAGCAAATAACTTCGTGGTTAAGAGTCTTTGCTTCTTATTCCTGCCTAACTCTTCAATGCTAACTTTAGAAATACAAAATCAAATCATTGTTTCTGTTCCCAGCCAAGCAGCCCTCTTGTGTCTTTTTGTGAAGGGTTGTGGTGGAAATACATTTTTTATTGGTGAGGTGAGGGGAGGAGATAAGAAACTAATATGGCCCTTCTCTCCTTGGAAAACAACCTCAGGAGAAAGGCCATTCTTCTTTCCCCACTGTAAAAACCTCATAAATATGCATTTTGTGTGGAAAGGTAGAAGGGAAGGAAAAATGTGACTCTTATGATCTTCCTACCTCATGGGCCATGTTCTTTGATAAGAAGAAAGTCTTCCTAGGTCCAACAAATAATTGACCATTATTTCTGTTTTACATGTCTTAAAACTTTGCATCTTACTTTTATGAGTATTCAGTGGAAAAGCATGATAGAAATCAGACATTTTGGTTATCATCATAATCCAGCATCATTTTTTAAGAGACCTTCTCTAATGTCAACGTAAATTACCTTTGTAAGGAAAGGCCTTTTTCCCTGCTAGTCTCTGTCCCAGCTTAATCTAGCCATGGGGTTAAAAGTAAGAGAAGTAGTTGCAGGAGTATTATCACTAGCATCACGGAAGGTAGAGGCAGGATCTCTCATCCAACACACATATAGGGGTAGTGGTTACGTGGTGTAAGCACCAGTACCCTCCAAGGTCAATAACTTTTTCTCTATAAACTTCATCCAGTAAGCTCACATTCCTACTATACCTTCAAGGCATAGTCTCAGAGAAAGTCCCAATGCAGTTATATTATGGTGGGAAAGAATTAAATTGTTCATAATCACTCCTTCCATAGTCTTTATTCCTTTATCTCTTCTACAAACATTTAAGAAATAATTTTCACATTATATGTTCTTCAGTACTTCCTTTATAATCTACTATTTATTCATGAGTAAAAAACGTAAGCAACATTTATGTTTCTTTCACCTATAGGAAATAAAAGTTAGAGTGATAATATAATAAAAAATACAATCCTTTGAATTTCATTCCTATACCTAAAAGATAAAAGACAAAATGCTCGCATATTTAAATTTAGGAGGCAGTATCTTAACTACTGATGGTCTCAACTTGCCAACAGCAGATGAGTAGACATGAGGAAATTCTGAATTAATAAAGACATAGCTCTTCAAAAGTAAAACATATTTTCCATAGTTCCTATGAGACTTACAATGGACACATTGGTATAAGATTAATATTAGGGGCATCAATGGAGCGTGAGTATTTTTTCTGAAGTCTGTCACACCAAAAGTTGTTCTCAATATATCTGTTGAAAAGTTTAATCCAAGTTACAAGTAACCAGCTTGAAAATAACATTTTTAAATTATTTTTTTCTATTTGCCCATGGGATGCTGTCTAACCAGCTTGAGCTTAAACATAGAAGTCAGCTTGTTTTAAGGCAGCTACTGTACAAATCAAGAATTGCTTTTGTATGTGTGTGTGACTTTATTCTATAGTTGATTGTATACTGTCAGAGAACCTATGAGGCCTGTCCAGAAGGTATCCAGCCATGTAATATGAAAAATAGAGGCATTTATTGAAGAAGTTACAAGATAGAAGAAACATCGTACATAGGACAATGATGCCTCAGTCCCCTTCAAAGCGGGCAACTTGGGACTTCACACAGTTTTCCCAATTGCCATCAGCTGTCCCATCATATTTTCCTGAATCTCATCAATGGTCTGACATTCCATCCCTTTCAAAGGTGATTTTAGTTTTGGAAAAAGCCAGAAGTCACAGGGTACCAAACCTAGGCTGTAGGGGGACTGTGCCACCTGGGTGATTTGATGTTTCCCCAAAACATTCTATACTGATGTGATGCATGAGTGGGTGTGTTGTCATGATGAAGCTGCTAATCACCGGCTGCCCATAGCTGTGGCCTTCTGAATCATCCTAATAGTTTCCAAGGAGGAATGTTCAATCTTCATGCAAAATTTGATGCAGATTCATTGCTCTACTTGCTCAGTCATTTTGAATGTGATGGCCACAAAGTACACATGCTCACTCAATGGCATCTACCGCCCCCACTGACTAGTACAGTGAAGTCTTCATTGTTCACACATGAGCATTCCAGTCTACCCTCCTTGGCTGCCAGGTTATATCGATGACATCCAAACCGTTCTCATTATATTAACAATGGTAGGACTTTTTCTGGACAGACTTTGTCATATGTTTTAAAATATGAAAGTAGAACAGCTACTCACTTTTACTTACCTCCATAAATTATTCATTTCAGCATGCTATTGTCTAAGTTTCTTGAATTTTAGTCAATTACATAATTGCAGCAGAGTTTACATATGGGCATGGAAATGTTTTTACTTCAAGCTAGCAGCTGGATCAAGGTGTTAGATGTCTCTAATATCACAGAGACAAAAATATATGACAAACACAAAATAAATTAAACTTTACCTTACTAAACTAAAGAGGTAGGTCACAAAATTACTAAAGTTGTAGTCTGGACATCTTTTCTTTAAAAAAACTGACAAGCCCCAGCTGGTATAGCTCAGTGGGTTGAGTGTCGGCCTGCAAACCAAAGGGTCACTGGTTCAATTCCCCAGTCAGGGCACACGCCTGGGTGACAGGCCAGGTCCCCAGTAGGGGGTGCGTGAGAGGCAACCACACATTGATGTTTCTCTCCCTCATTCTAACTCCCTTGCCCTATGTCTAAAAAGAAAAATAAATACATACATAGATAAATAAAATCTTTTAAAAATTAATTAATTAATTTTTAAAATAGCTGAACGTATATAACAGAGGGTAAAAATTCACACATTTCTGAACTGGCAGAGGTTCATTTCAATGAAATCAGGAGAGACAAATATTCAAACATCACCAATGCAAAGAGAGTTCTTCAATATTTGGCTTACAAATTTAAAACTGACTTTAAACATTTTTAAAATGCACAATAATTTTTACAAAAAATTAACTCTGAAGGAAAAGAATGGATGCCAGGAATTACATTCTTATTTTGGTACCAAAAATCTATGTGACTTTAGAAGATTTCTTAACAGATTTTGTTTTAACAAGTCTTTATCTGTATAACTAAATGATCTTTGATATATCAAAGCTTTCATGATCTTTAAGCTTTAATATATCATGATTATAACAACTTACACACATATAATGTAAAGAATATTTTGAAAATACAAATGACAACTAAGAAATATGTTCCATCTATTATGCTGACAAGATGGTTGTTTTTTGTTTAATGTAGATTCAGCGTTTGTGGGAGAATGGACAGGTATGTTATCTCATGCAAAAGTTGTAGAATTATAAATTGGTAAGAGTTTTCAGAAATGCAATTTTTCACATGTATTTAAAACAGCATTGTATTTAATAGTGAAACATTAGCAACTGTAAGAAATTGATTAAATAAATAAATGATGTAACGGCTACAGAGGAATTCTATGCAGCTACAGAAAACGAAGATGCATATTTATCCTTGTCAACACGGTAAAATGTTCATGGCACCTGTAAGAAAAGTATGTAAGAGTAAATTTATAGAATCTAATTATCATTAAATATGTATCAGTACCAAAGACTCCTTAATTATTACCCCTAGGTTGTAAAAACACATGGTTTTAATTTTTATTTTTCAGGTTTATACTGGGAGAATGAAATATGTATGATAAAAAAGAATTGCATGTGAAGATCTTATCATCTTCAACTTCAACTCTGCTTTACTAATAGTAGTGGGCTTGAGTTCAGATTGACATCCAACATAACAAGGTACCACTTATTTTACCTGGCACAGATTAGTAGACCTTGGTAAAGAAGAGCAAAAAAAGAAAATGCAAAACATGCAAAGTAATAGCCAAAAAAGAGGTCTGGTGACTTCCAGGAAGAGTATCTGATGTCTTGGTCATTCAACACTCAAGTTATTTATGTTCAAAATAGACGGAACTCATAGTGTGTGGATAAATAGAGGTCAAAGAGTACACGGGCTCTGGGGTAGCTTCAGATTTTGTATCTAGCTAGTCATGTAGCTCCCTCAAAGGTGCATAGCCAGCAGCCATTCTCCAATGTAGCTCCATCTTATCAATATTTGTCACTTGTTGCTAAATAAACATCTAGACAATGATGTACAGGTACCTCTTCTGATACATAACCCAGACGTTCTCATTCATCTGGGATCCAGTAAAGGTTAACACCTAACACTGACTTGAGTTAATGTAGCAAGGAGAATTCAAACTCTCTTATGTCCCTAAAGCTACCGAAAAAGCTACAGAACCAACTGCCTGCCCTTTCCTTCTGGTATGTCATTGAAGTCATTTGAAAAATCACATTTCACTCTTTCCCACACTCCCCACAGAACATGCATTCTAATGTGTGATTAGATTCTGGAGCCAGTCTCATGTGTCCAGGACATTTTCATGTTGCTCATTCTCCCAGGAATATTTTTCCATCTGATCATTAGCATGAACATCTGGCTTAAATCTGCCCTTGTTGGTGAACTCACCTCACCAAACTGTCACTTCCTATTCCATGTTCCCATAGTTTGCTGCTCATACTTTACATTGAGGCTAATTCATATTTCCACATAGCACCATCACACAACCTGGCATATAGTTCCATCAAAGTTTATTTTATAAATCATGGATGACAACAAAAAAAATAATGCCACGAATCCAAGCAATAATGTGCATATTCAATAAGTAGTGGTTTCAGAAGGATGTTGGTCTTTAAACCGTATTTTATACACATGCAGACAAGTTTTCTCAGCCTCTTCTACCCTGTGTCCTAGTTAGGAGTTCTCACAAAGCTATCAGGGTGATTGTGAAAGACACGCGAGGTTTCAAGGCTTCACATTCACTTACGCTGAAGCACACAATAAAAAATATAAAACAAAACAAAAACACAATTGCCTTGTATTCTTAGGCTGTGGTTTTACAGTCGTTACTTGGCCAGTGTTTCTAGTTTGATAGGAGTGAGGATTGCAAGACTGGGTCCAGGGAGGAAATGCATTTAGCTGAGGTCTGGAGAATCACTTAATGAAGCAGATAGTGGAGAAATCAGAAAGATTTTTTGTTGGGTTTTTTTTTTTTTGCCTTTGGCAAACATTCTAGTAGTAATAATAGTAATGCCATGTCTCAAAAAAATTCATAATTATGGCTCGTTTGTATTAACATCAACAGACGACAGGTCCCTGCCTGCCAGTGCTCATATACTCATAAGCACACTGGCAGCTGAGAGAAACCTTCTATTGGTTACTTAGTGATACTGCCTCTGGCAGGGTAGAAGCGAGTCTTTCTCAGGGGAAATTGCTGATGTTACTATTTTAATTTGCAAAGCACATTTCTCTGGATGATGATGAGATTTCAAATAACCTAGACAAAAACAGACCCTCGTTTAACAAGCTAAAAAGATACAAGCAAGAAAAGCAAACAAAAATATCTTTAGCCTTTCTCTCTAACTGTATAATTGAAATATCAAGTCTCCCAAAAGCATCTTCCAACTTTAATATCGAGATACAGGCACTGATTTAAAATGCCATCTAACCTGAGTCCCAATAGAATCCACTCCCATTTTTAACCCAATGTCACCAAGAACTGAAAGGTTTAGTACAAAGGAAAGATAATATTTAAGCATGATGAAGAAATATACATTTTAAAGAAAACTCAATTGTAATAGTTTCATTTGATATAACATTTTGGTGTCAATTGAATGGAAGATGTAAGAGCATTATGATATTTTACCTTTAAAATAAGAAGCAGTTTATGCATGGATATTATTCACAAAACACATCTTCTACCAAAACAAATTAAGCCATAATATGAAGTAGCCACATTTATGGGATGAAACACATATCTACAGACTAGTAAGTCCATCTGTCCAAACTTTATATTGAATAACCTTTGAGATAATGTAATTAAAAATGTACCTAACTCAAATAAGAAACAAAACAGTAAGATTAGTTATGGAAACAAAATACTGGTCAATTAAAGCTCAGAGCTGCATGCATTGGGCACGACACAACTGCGCCTTTATCATTATAAATAAAAATAAATAAAACCACATGCGATTGAACCTCCAGTTTTATTATTAAGAAGTTACCCCTCATCATTCATTTTCAGTGGACTTAGGAGACAGATTCGGGCATGAAATAACAGTTCAATACTACTTGGTATTTAACTCATGATCATCAGTAGGGCAAAGCAATTAGGTGCATCACTTTCTCTATGTTTTTACCTTGACAGTTGATCAACTATTTGAGAACCTGATGTCCATTCTGGAAATATACGTTTGACCAATTTTGTCTCAGTGAAGCAGATTGTTTCCCCACTGAGAGGAAACATTTTCTACAGATACCTGTACAATATTTACATGATTTATCATAATTGGAAATGCCCTTTCCAATATGGTTGGTTCTTCTTGGCTCTGTTCTGGGAAGAAACATTTCTCAGGTAGGAACTTTTGCCTTTTCCCAGATTCTTTTCTTAGTCCAGGCATATGTCCAGGTGAAAAGGACACTGCTTAGCTTCAGCTAGTCCCCATACAGTTATTCAGCTCTTCACATGCGAAGCTCTGCTGTCATTTCCCAACCACTTAGACCTATTAATCACTGCTTTCCAATTAGTGAGCTAGAGCTTCTTGGAAAGGCCTAAAGATTTAATTGATCAAATAACATGAATTTTCTCATTTTTCTAAGCTGATTCTTAAATTAGGGACATGAGAGATGATGTTGATGGAAAAGAGAGGAGGAAAACGGCTGGTGTGTACACACATGTACTTGTGTGTGCATGTGGGAGCATGTAAATTGGCTCCACATAGAATTTTGAATGCTCTCTATCTGCCTTCCCTGAAATTTCTTACCCCTTTCTGGCATTTTCAGGGAACTGGGGTCCTCATTGCCCTTAGCTCTTGGGTCTTACCACATAGTCCCTATACCTGGGATTGCCTTCCTGGGATGACTGAACTATAGATTTCATATATTCCTCTGTATTTATCTGTCCAGGAATTCTACTAACTGAAGTGGAAGAGTAAGGAAGATACACGTACCTGGGCATTTTATCCCTCCAATGTAAAAATCTATTTGTACATGGTTGACTCTGAATATAAATATATTTGCCTGAGAACAAGGACGTGGGAAAGCAGGATGAAGTCTGCAGAAACAGGATGTGAATGAGCATTGCGGAACAGAGCTGGGAAGGGTGGGATGATGCTACGCACCATCTCAGCATCTTCCTTGGGCTATGACTTCTGGAGCTTTTCAGATAAAATTGTCTTCCTTCCCCATGAACTCCTGTACCAGCCCCACCCCGAACTCTGCATCTCCTCAGACTGTACTTGTTTCCAGTTAGTGACCCCTGCCCTTGCTCAACTCCCAGGTGTATCTCTGCTCAGAGCCCAGGATGTGACAAATAAAGAAAACAAAATAGAAACAAAACTACTCAAATATGGTTGCAGATCTTAGGTGTGAAGAAAGAAAAACAATAATAGTAAGGGAAGTTAGCCTGTACTATGTCTATTTATTTTTCCATAGCTAACAATTTTCCTAAATAACCAATACTAATTCCATGCCTACAAATACAGTTTCTTGTAGTTTCTAACATTGTAATTGCAGTTTACAATGTGAATATAGTCATTGCTAAAATCCACAAAGCAAACCAGAGGCTCCTTGGAAAATCCTTAAGTAATTGAAAACCTGACCCTAGGATTAGGCCTCCGTGGTTGTGATAAACTCTATTTTTTATACTTGCAAAACTTGCAATCTAATAAGAAATTTGGAAATAAAAATATAAAGGGATTTTAATTAGCAGACTTGACTTTCTGAAAGAGAGCTCATTTCACTTTGTCCCTAAAGAACAATTAATTCTGAGGTTCCTATAGTTGGCATTTTAGCTTCAAAAATGCATTTCAACAGCACTCGCTTATTGAAACCCTGTGAGGTGTTACTCAAGTCTCTTCTAATCCATGGTGTCAGTTCTCCTCAGAAATATGTATCACTTCCCATCTTCAGAAGTTGACTATGTAGAATCACATTACTTTCTTCTCCCAAAATGTGTCATAGCTCATGCTGCCACTCAAATGGTTAAATTAGACTCTGTTTCCTGTGTCAGACAGAAGATAAGACAGGGGGAAGAAAATCACCCTCTTAAGCAACACATGCAACTTCTATCGGTGTCTGTGGGGGCTGCCCAAGCATAAGCGATGAATCCAAATTGGGCCATTTTATGAGAAATTAGCTACATTCTAATATAGAAATTTTACTATGGGTCAAATATAACAATTTTTCAGTGTATTTTTTCATTAAAGAATTTATCCAAAATAATATTTTATTATATCTTATTATTATTTCCAAAGATCTTATATAAATTAAAATCTAGGGTTATAAGTGAGATATCAATTAACATAAGAATCAATTTAATGGTAATTCAAAGAGCTAACTGTTATAATTTTTGCATAATGAAGCGGCCTCTGGGCTTGAAGTCCTAATCATGTCTAATTAATTTAAAGGATGTTACTTTTTATTATCAGTGAAATTTCTGGCAGGTGATAAAACATTTAGGGTTTTGCCATCACAAACTTTTTACATCAGCTATACTGTAAGTTGACAAGTCATAGATCATCCCTTTGAAAATGCCTATTTAAGAAAAAAAACCCTACATTTCTAAAGTTGTAACATGGAACTGCTATTTTACCCACAAAAAAGAAAGCAGCTTTATTCACTAAAATAATAAGAGTTGACATTTTATTTTCATGATCTCAATAGCTGTAATCAACCTTCATAGGGAATAATCAATTTCAATTTCAGAAAATAATCTTCATAACCTCTTGAGCTTATATAGTACTGATACAGTCAGAAACACAAGGATACTTTCCATTGTCAATTAAAAAAAAAATCTCTGGCTAGTGTGGCTCGGTGGATTGAGTGCCGGCCTGTGAACCAAAGGGTCACTGGTTCAGCTCCCAGTCAGGGCATATTACAGGGCTGCAGGCCAGCTCCCCAGTTGCGAATGCACGAGAGTCAACCGCACATTGATGTTTCTCTTCCTTTCTCCCTCCCTTCCCCCCTCTCTAAAAATAAATAAATAAATAAAATCTTTAAAAGAAAAAAGTGTGACCTATTGAGGTTCAGATAGCAAATAAATCTAATTGCAAACAGATTAGGTAAAGGGCTTGCCATTTTTTTAAAAATAGATCATTTAATCTACCATTAAAAGAGTCCTCAGTAATGTAAAGTGAAAAAAATTATTCTTTGGAGACCATAGATTCTATGGTCATAGAAAAAACAAACCCAAAGCATGTACAGACAAACCTAAAGAGATCAATCTAAAGCAGGTATAGGGTAACGCGCAATTCAAGCAATGGTGGAAAGTGGAAGGCTCTAGACAGCGTGACCCCACCATCTGGACTACAGGGCTGTTCTTTTAAAGGAAAAGAAAACTATCATTTTAGAAATCCCCAGGAGGGACTTTATGTAAGATAAGCACAGTCAGAACACAGAGTGAGCGGTGAAGAGCTGTAACCTGAAGGTCTATCTGCTGGACAGCATTTGGTAGGATGAGGGTAAAGGCTGAGGGAGAAGAGATGAAGAGAGCCACGCACGGGGCGGCATGCAAAGGAACTGGCTGTGGAACTTCAGCAGGTTATTCAACCTCTTTGTTTTTCAGTGTCTTGTTCTCTAAGGTATGACTCAGGTGATTATCGGGAGAATTCAATGAGTTAATATGTGTAAAGTACTTTTTGTAGATGATAAAGATCTCAAATATGTACTGCTTGGCACAGGATTTCTTTTTTGGGAAATTACTAGAGAACGTGCTCCACAAAAACAAGGGAGGAAGGAAACGTGGTTATAAAAGAAATGCAAACCTAGTATACTGCTTGACTGGTTGTGAGATACCTCTCTCCCCACCACCCCTCTCTCTGTCTCCATACATCTATTTTTCTATCTATACTTATATAATACTGAATATTGTGTTAACTAAAATTTTGATATAAATACTATAAGAATAAAGGTGTAGGGACAGTGTGAATGGAGTAGTGAAAAGGGAATTAAATCTTAAACTCCCCTTGCAGGAAATTTAAAATAATGTCAAACTAAAAACAAAAAACAAAAAAAACTCAAGGAATAGTAATATTAGCATATTATTCAGAAATATGGAGGAAATTCTGAAAGGAAGAGGGAAGAAAGTCAAAATTGGTGCCACCTTGGGACAGAAATCGGGGTTGGGAGGAGCAGTACAATGACCGGGGTCTGGGTTTTCATGAAAATTTCTGTGCAAAAATTTCTTATGTATTACCAATTTTGAAAACTCTTTTAACTGTGAAGGGACATAATAATAAAAAAATCCTTAACCTAATGAAAGATTTTTACTAAAGATAGTTTAAATGTGTATCTATATTCTTATTCCATTTAGAGAAACTATGTTCTCTTTCCCTTTCCTTAACATTGCACTGGAGTTTTTATTTATTCCATAAATAAGAAAAGAAATGACAGAGATTGATAAGAACAAGATACTATTTCATCATTTATAGATAGCATAATTGCCTGTGTAGAAATGCAATAAAAACCTGTAGTTAAAGAATTGAAATATCCAATAAATAGAGTTCATCAACATTTCTGTCTAAAATACCGATACACTGAGGATTTTTCTGTTTCAGGGTCTTCATATTTGCTGTTCTCTCTGCCAGGAACGTTCTTTCTCTAAGATATAGGAACAATTTTCTTTTTTACCATATTTATGTTCTTTCCCCTTGTAACCATTATTTCTATTCATAGCATTTATACATACTTACTAATATAAGACATATTTTCCCATTGACTAAAAGCTCATATATGAGAAACTCTCAAATATTTGTATAAAAGGTATAAGGATATTACTGTGGCATTACATTAAATAGTAAAAACTTGGAAACAGCTTAGTTGTCCATTCAAGGGTTAACTAACAATCATATCATGTAATGCTCATATGTTAGAATGTTATTCAATAATAAAATAACTGAGATTAATTGAGTTCTCAAACCCATAATACTGAGTGAAAAGAAATAAATAGCACAGCATTATGTATAGTATGATACTGATTATATGCACTTTAAATATTTACACAAACAGCTCAATAGAATATATTCATGGTACAAGGTAACATTGTGGACTGAATATACAAAGTCTGCCCAGAAAGTACTCAGCCCTTAATATGAAAAATAGAGACATTTATTGAAGAAGATGCAAGGTACGAGAAACATTGTACATAGGACAATGACACCACAGTTCCCTTCAAAGTGGGCACAGGGGCCCTCACACAGTTCTCTCAGTAGTTTTTGGAATCCTCAGATCAGCTTTTGGCTCTTGTACTGCTAGTCGCTGACCTTTGTTGATTGCCGTCCGTGCACGTTCAGCATTCTCAGGTGTTCTGCTTGTTGCAGGCCTTCCAGAATGTGGACCACTTTCAAAAGATTCTCAACCATCTTTGAAGCATTCGTGCCACATTTTATTTGTGCTGCACTCATTGTATCATCCCCAAAAACCTTCTAAATCATCCAGTAGTTTCTGTGAATGAGTGTTCAAGCTTAAAACACAATTTGATGCAGATTCATTGCTCTACTCGCTCAGTGATTTTGCATGTGACGACCGCACAGTACACACACTCACTCAATGGCATCTACCGCCCCCAGTGACTAGTACAGTGAAGTCATCATTGTTCACATATGCACATTCCAGTCCGCTCTCATTGGCTGCCAAGTTACATCGGTATTGTGCAAACTGTTCTCGCTTATTAACAATAGCTGGACTTTTTCTGGACAGACCTCATACACTGTCCTCTGGTGAGGGAAAGGAAGGGACCTAAGAAGGGAGTGTCAAGGACTTCAACATTGTCTCCAATGTTTTCATCCTTAAAGATGTTCTGAAGAAAACAGGACTAAATGTCAATGTTTATTCATTTGGGGTCTTATATAGTATTCTTTATATGTGTTTGTTTGGCTTGGATTTGGTTTGGTTGCAGAGTGGGTTTACTGTTGTTTTGTTTTTACTTCTTTGCCTTCCAACTTTAAAGTAAAGGAGTAAGCAGGATAAAAAGGCAGAATCCTAAATGCAGAAACAAGAACAGAAAAGGTACACACAAGGCAAAGAGGGGCACATGAGGAAGGGGGCCGGGTTGGGCAGATAAAAACCAATGGACACCTAGACTAAGATATAAATGTTCAAGAACTATTTTGAGATAATTTCTGCAACGATTACCACTCCCTTGTAATTAGCAAAATCTTATCATCTTCCATTTTATCTCAATCCACCAAAACATAGAAGAATGGGATGCTCTGGACCCTTAAGTTTTAGGAATTGACCTTGAGGTCCTGAACAAAGGGCACACTATGAAAATCAAATGCAATTATAAACTGTTTCATGGTTTAAAAGCATGAGCTTTATAGCCCCGGAGCCCACAGAATGAATCCAAGTTCTGTCATTTCATGGCTGAACAATTTCGAGATGGCTTTGCCCCTTCAAAACCTCCATTTCATCATGTAATAATAATGTTAGTATTCAAGCTCATCATCATAGTATTATTATATGGGAATAATAATATTTTCTACTTTATAGCATCATTGTGAAAATTAAATTTGATCATGCTTTTAAAGCTTCTAGCACAGTGCCCTGCTCAAAAGTAATAGCTCAATAATAACAGCTATTGTTATTATTTCACTGCATTTAGTGAAACCATTGTCCTTTCCTTTTTTGCTATAGCAGGTTTGATTTTCATGTAATCTGAGGATGTGACGAACATTAAGCGGGAGATGTTATTGGAAATACTTTTTGGTCATTTAAATATACCATCAATTTGTATACGCTTGCTTGTGCCTGTGTGTGAGTGGTAGACTGGGATGCCTGCCCAGAATTCCTATTCTTAAGACCACCTCTTTATAATCACAAATGTGCAATCAATCCACAAGATTGCGAACGGAGCTGCCAGGCTGTAATAAGGTGACTCCACCCCACGGAAATAGCTGACTGGTTGATTAAAGCGGAGTAAGGCAGAATGTGGAGGAAAAAAAAAAAAGAATGGAACAGAGAACAGGGAGAGAAAGAGAACCCAAATTAGTCGGTTTTGAGTACCTGGTCTCAATTCAGTTCTTAGGTTCAATTTCTTTCTTCTATTTGAGTTCTATATGAAACCTCAAATTCCCTAAACTAATTCATGTTTTTCTTTTGCTCATACTATTTGAATTGAGTTTTTGTTACTTGTGGCCCCCACAAGTTCAGGGTGATATAATGTGAATGCAACGCAGGCAAATATAGTTATTTTCCTACTCACCCATAGCTGCTATGTAAAAAAGGGATCTGACTTACAACTTAGGAAAAGTGATTGATAAAACCATATAACTTATTTCCAAAGCTATATCATGCATACATCTCATTGGTTTAAAGCTAATTACCACAAATATGAAGAAGTGGAAACTTCAGAAGGTTCAGAAAATAAGCAACTGAGTGAGTGAGGTGCATGTCTATAGATCATCACCTCACCCAATTCTGTTTATTTAGTCATCATAAAAGAACTTATAAAATAAGACAGAGTTCTTCTAGATTGAAAAAAAAAGGTAACAGAAATGACATGACTTGGCCTAAATACAGTTAAATAACACAAGGAGACAGAATGCAAATGAATATATTTTGTGTGTGGAATAGATATGCTGCTAATTGCATTCACTTATTATCATAGAAATGACATGTTTTCAGCTTTAGTTATATGCCACCACAGTTAATAATTGAAACACAAACACATGAAACAGTAATTTAGTGGCAGACTTTGTAATTACAAAAGTATAGTAAGGGTTTATTTTGTAAACATATGTGAAACTCCTTTGTACATGGTATAATTAACATGAACATAAAAATATAAGAAAAGCTTAAAGAAAAAATTCAGCCATATTATTACTAAAGCAATGGTTAAAATGAAGACATATAAATCTCTATAGATCCAAAGGTTTCACAAGGCTCTTGCTTGGGGACATAAAACTCATTAAAAGGTCTTGAAAGTACTATGTGTGCTTTGAACTATTTGTTTAATATTTATTTTAGAAATAAAAAACCACAATTCTGTACTTTGAGCTGTTCTTTAGTGCAACTCTATGTGTTTTTTAGCTTTTCTGATGGGTTGGCAGCTCAACGTCATGACTTAATTCAGACACTTACTTTAAATTCTTTCCATTAACTATTGACCATGGACAAGGTCCTCACCATTTATGAGCCTTGGGTTCCTCCTCTATAAAGAAAAGATGTGTGATTAGAAAGATTCGTTTAAATAATGTGTATCTTTTAAAAAACATATTACATGGGTTCCATAATAACTGAGACCTTTACTAAGACACAAATATTCCAAAACCACTGTGTTCTTATGAAATGTAGATAGTCCTTCTGAATACTTGTATTTGTAGACTAGATAACTAACTGATAATTGTAATACATTCTAGTACTAAATCCACATCATTTTCCCTTGCCCGCGTAAACACAAACAGTTAAGGGGAACATTCCTTAAAATGTAACTACTAGGCTCCATGCTAAGCCTCTTAGAGACCATCTCAATTCACTCTTAAAACACCACCATCAAATAACCATTATGCTCCCCCACTATGTAATAAAGAAAATAAGATACAGAAAAGCTAGACACCTTACCCATAATCAAACACAGTAACTAATGAAGTTAGAACTTGAAACTAGATATACCAAAAACCAAACAATTTAAAAAATTGATTTGATCATTGTTATGCTAGTTTTAATCACTTTCATAGTTTATTCATGTGCCAGACCATTCAAAAACATAAATATATTCTCATATAAAATAATATGATTTGAAGTAATGGTATTTGTTTTGAAAACAATAAAGGAAAAAAACAGAGAGGTTCAAGGGAATACTGGAAATTGAAGATGAAAAAGTAAAGTAGAGTTTATTATTTGGGGTTGCCTTCTCTGTGGCCCAAAGGAAACACGGTCAAATTTCTAAAAAAACTGAAAACAACCCTAAGCAGCAGCCTTCCAGTGTCCCAGGTTCACAGTTACGGAGGTGGAGGGTGAAATGTACTTCGGGTGGGCCAGCAGCTCGCCGGTCTGCTCAACGGAGAGTTAGGCTCTGCTGTCCCTGGGTCGGCCCAGCGATTCCAAAAAGACAAGCCTCATCACCACATATGAATCAAGGCAGCCCCAGCCTGGGAACCGTAAGTGGGTTATCTCAGCATGAGAACGCAGAGGAAAGGAAAACCATCAAGAAAGGTAGATGGTTTTTCAGCTAATCCAAGCAGAGCACATTATTATTTTTTGACAGAGATGAATATTAGCAAAGGAATATTTGGGAAACCTGAAAAGCCCTTCATTTTCTTTGGTGGGCACATGCACACGTCTTAAGCAAAGAGCACAGAAATCCCTATCTCCCAGCTCTACACTTCCGAACATGCTCAACAAAGGGTGCACTCAGATGAAACATCAGTTAGCTTTTTCTTTCATTGGGAATGTGCTTATTAACTGTCGTTCAAATAGTTTGTAGACATAACAGCCCTGAGAGTGAATGTGGCTTTGTATTTACAAGGTAGTCATTTGTTGTTATTTATAGTTCTTTTAATTTTCACCTTTTTACATTTAAATTTTCTTCCAAAGGTTATGATTAAAATAGGCACTACTTAAAAAAGGAAAAATTCCCTTTAATGTGCCTGCTTTTCATACAGATTTTCAAGTTTCAGAAAGAATCCAGGGGTGTCCAACTTGTTCCTTTGTCAACTTTATGGACGTTTATAATTTGTTTCTTAAGTAAAACAATCATGGTGTCATTATGCAAAACTAAGACAGAGACTCTTTTAGCAGAGGTCATCCTTCTAAACAGATGTTCTTCCTTTTGCCTGTTAACTAAATTGCTCCAAATAAGAGAAGTAAAAGGAACTAACATTTATATAAAATGTTAATGGTACAAAAGTCTCTGCTGGTTAATTGATGTTCCTTTTCATAAGTAGTTCTTAAACCAGTAATATGCGTGTTATTAGAGATTGCCGCATAGCTGAGTGGTTACAGATGAGTTTAACGTTGCACACCTTTGGGTTCGCCTCTGAACTCTGCCATTTACCAGCTTGATAACATTGGACAGGTTACTTAAGCTCTATCTCAATTGCATTTCCTTATTTTTAAAAATAGTGAAAATATTGGTAGATATAATAAAAACTTACTATAAAAATTAAATGAAAGAATCTAGGCAGAGCTCTTAACACAAGGCCCTAATATCCTCCCTATTACTGTTCTTCTCCTGCCTCAGGGTAACAAACTGAGGCACAGGGCGACCACCCAGCCAGTAATTGGCAGAGTGTTCTTGGAAACCGGGTCTTTTTTTTTTTACTCCAAAACCCAGTGTTCTTTGCACTACATTGAAATAAGATAAGTGGTGACCAAATGAGATTTTGTGCAAATTGACAGAGAACAATGTTTTGCAGACTAAAGAAACATCTTTTTCCTAGAAATTGCCGTGCCAAGTACACAATAGTCTCATCAAGATATTGTTAAAAATAGTAGAAATTTATTCAAAAGTCATGTCTCTAAAAACACCAGAGTACCCAAAACAAAAAACAAACAAACAAAAAACTGTACCAGAATACCCTCTGAAAGAAGTGAAGGGTCAAGGACAGAAATAAGACTCCTTTCAAGTGCCCCCACAAAACAACCATCTTATTCTAAGGGAGGGGAAACATCTCATGTTTCACCAACTCACTATCAATCGTGAGAATAGCTGGTGGTAGTCCAGGGTCCTGCCACAGAACAACATACGAAAAAAGGAACTTAGAAATATCTGTCTTAATGGGGAAGCCAAATCGAGTAAAAGACAGTATTGCCCTGCATGATCTGCACACGATGCACGAGTATGTCAAAGTAAGGCTCAGGTGCCCCTTCCTTCTGCTCCCTCAGCCATTATTAGGGCCAAACAGCATGTGCAGAGTCCAACTACTGCACAAACAGGCTGTTTGGAATTAGCAGCAGCATTTATGGAAAGCCCGATGTTGCCTGTGCATTGCCTAAAGGAAAAGAAAATTTTATTTTTTAGAAATAAAATGCAGACATTTAAAAACCAATCGGGTAAACTTTCATCTGGCCATTTTTCAAAATGAGAATTCCACCAGCCCCATCGTAGCTCTGCCTTCAGAGCTCAACTTCGGTCCCCGCACACCAACAGCACCCTCTGCTGTCACTGTGAAAATAGCATTGGTCACGGCTCTTGAAGCCACAGGTCATTTACATTTTTCAAATTAAAAGATTTTGTTAAGCACTAAAATTTCATTTTCTATATATATAGATATATACATATATCGGTGTGTGTGTATACATACGTACATACACACACACATACATATAGAGAAAGCAAATTGTTACCAGTTAACAACTAACAATCCATTCTGAAGAGAGAGGTTTCAAATTACCGAGGAAGGAGGCTAAGGAGGAGGGGAGATGTGGTAGGCAACTTCCAAGATGACCTTCAATGACCCCTGCCTCCTGGGATTCACATCCTTGTGTAGCCTCCTCCCCACTGTACCAAGGTTGGTCTGAGTGATCAATAAAGCACAGTAGAAGTGATGGTTTGTCATTTCTAATATTGAAATAGGAATGATGCTGTGGCTTCTATCTTCTCTGTGAGCTCTCTCACTCATTTTCTCTTTCCTCTCTCTCACGCACTCATTCTCTCCTCTCTCTCTCTTTCTCTCTCTCATCACTTGCTCTGAGGAAGGCCATGACATGAGCAGCCCTACAGAAGAGCCCACACAGTGAAGAGCTAAGCCTCCTGCCAGCAGCCACAAGTGAGCTTGGAGGGACATCCTCCAACCCCAGTCAACCCTTCAGATAACTGCAGCCTCATGGGACCCTTAGCCGCCAGTATGAGACTACGACTCCCTCAGGTTGCTGACTCTCAGACACTGTGAGAGAAAATAAGCATTTGTTGGTTTAAGCTTTTAAGGTCAGGGGTGATTTGTTCCATAACAACAGATAACTAAGACAATAAAGGAAGGTAGAGGAACAACATGATGAGGACATCATACAAGGATAATCAAGATAGGAGACTATAAGAATTACTTGCTTAAGTTTCCCCTTTCATTTTTTTTTTTTTTTATTTTGGGTTGTGCCGAGCTCCCTCCCTTTTTACATTATAGATTCTGACCTAAATGACAATATTTGTACCGATTGCATTCAGATACAGCCTTTCATTAACCTGGGACAAGCAATTATGAAGACTAATGATGACAGTGTTATTTATGAGAGGAGAGAATTGAGAAGGGTGTGTGTGCCTATTTACATATGTGTATATATATGCACTTGTACACATGCATACATATGTGCATGTATTCTTCTCAAGTTTAGAAATGTAAATTAAAATCAGTTTCACAAAGAAGCACAAAGCCACACTGAAAACTCCTCCACAAAACCTTAGCAAACTTTAACCAAACCCAATTAGAAATCCCTACTGAAATGTACATTTTACTCTGTGAAATGTAAATTTCTTGAACAATTTGCATGGGGAAAAAATAAGAGAAGCTAATAAGGCACAGTATATGTATTTGGTCAGCTGGAAGGTATTCTTTGACAAAAGATGAAGAGACTAGAAGTCTTGATTCTTGGGCACCAAACCTCTCTTGATTATTATCACTGCAGTGTCTTCATAGGTCAAAAGGGAAAATTAAATGAAATAATCTTGCCTTTCTCAGCCAAGTGTCTGTGAATTTGTATAAATGGAGAGGTAAGTCCAGCAACAATGTGGAAAATTAACAAGGAAAAAGTAAATCTCTCTTCTATCTTTGAGAGAACGCTTACTACCCCCTGTCATGGGTTTTCTATGGTATTAGAAACTTAAGGCTACCAATCTTCGTATCCTCATTATAGTATTTGGTTTAGGCCTTCTTTCTGTGCTCAGTCATGCAAGGTCCTATAGTAGATATATAAGAAGTATAAGGCCAGTTTCCTTCACTGAAGGAAATACCCATCTTATTTGGAGGCCACACCTCCAGGAAGCAACCAGAGAACATACCAGATATTGTGCAATTTACTGCCTTGATTCAATAGGAAAAGAGGTCATTGTTGGAAGAGATCAGTGGTGAGAACCTTCTTGAAAAGGATGACTCTAAAAAAGTGAGTTGAACTTGGAAAGGGAGGATATTTCAGGTTAACACAGCTTCATTCTACCTTGCAGTCCTGCTTGTGAGAGGCAAAGCCTCCGTCCAATCAAGATGGCCACATTCCTCCATCACTCTACAGAGAGGTGTAAAAGCATTTTCTGAATTGCCAAACACTGCAGCTGATGGCCCTTTACCCTGTGGCCGCCCATCATTCCTGCTTCACCTTTGTTCTTATTGTACTCTTTTCTTGTTATAAATATTCCCATGTATTAATCACCTACAGTGTGCTCTATATGTTTCATTGAATTCCCCCAAATATCCTCTGATGTAAGTTTTATTATCCTCACTTTGCAGATGAGACAAATGAGATACGGAGGCATAAGGTGCCCCTAGTCACTTCCCATCCCTGTCTGACTCCCTAGCTCATGCCCTTTCCTCCTTGTTAAATGCCCCACAGTCTGAAGACTTGTTTAATTGCTCTCACGCTCTTTCTCCCCATCTCCCTGTTCCATCACCAGTCCCGCAGAGCACAAACAAGCAAAAACACAGATAAGGAAGTGGAGAAGTTTGAGCAGGGAGAGAAACTCTTGCTCAAAACGGTCACAGTGGCTGGCATTACAATGGCAGCCAGAGGAGAAGCTGGTTAGAATGGAATAAAGGAGGGTACCTAATTTCAGGTTTTAAGGTGGAGTTAGAAACAGACACCAACCTCAGATTTCCTCACCAATGGTAACTGCAAGGGTGGAAATACTGTTGGAGCGATCAGGGCTCAGAGGACTTTTACCTTTATCCTTGGGGTCCTGGCTCTTCAACGGAGTGAAGGTCTTGCCAAGACATCCTGTTAGACACCCTGAATCACCAGAGATGTGAATGGGGCAGCCTTCCATAATTGGGGTTTCCTTAAAAATATTGAACATTTTTTACTGTTAAACACTATCTTCAAAGTCCTAGGGCAACGTTCCAAGAGCTTTGATTCACCCTGAAATGATTTGGTTCTCAGAATGTTTCAATTTCTGGATTTAGCAACTCTGAGCCATGGTGCAGAAAAATATATTTTGAAAAATCCTTGAAGCTAAGGGCTCAGAAGAGCCAAGTAGCCAGCTAGAAATTGCAGAATATTTTATTTCATTTTCTGTTTCAACATCGGGATTTCTGCATGATGAGCATCCAAACAAATATAAGACAAAAAAAATTATACAAATTAAATATCAGGATTCAACCTTTTTCATATTTATAATTTTACAGGTAATGAAACTGCTGCTGATGTCTGCTAATTACCATTCCTGTGTGAGCTGCAGGATCTCATTGTGCACGGAAACTCGTCTAGAGCCGTCCTCGGCACATCACATACCAAGTGCTCAATAACTGTGGTCATTTTTATTATTAAGATAAGAAAGTACTTTTATACTATTTGTGCATCAAAGAAACATTTATTTGGCCCTGACTAAGCAATAAAGTGGAAATCTATTTTCTAATCTAATTTGGGGGCGCAGTCTTTTATTTCTATAATTAACAAATTGAGTTGACATTACTCATTGATGCAAATTTCTCTTTTCTACTTTGCCATAAGCTTACTAAAATTGTGGTGTTGTCTCTAACACTCAATAAAACACCTCCCTCAAAAGACATAAAAAACTACCTGCAAAATCCAGTCAGTAGCTTAGTCATAGAATTTCAGTACAGTATTGAGAAAATGCCACTTTGTGCTCCCTTCTCATTTTGCTCACAAATAAACACCCACTACTACCATCTGATTGGTCATAAAACTCTCTCCCGATTTTGTCTCAGTATACTTTCTCCAATCTATCTCCTCCTTTCAGTTATCACTTTCTCTGCCCTAGTTGGAATCCTTATTATCTCTCATCCAAATAATGACAGTTCTTGCCTAACTGGTACCTAGGCTCTTTCCCTTCTGATACATCTAAGTGTTGCCACCAACATGATTTTTTTCTGAAACAGATCAAACCAATGTCACTCCACTGCTGGAAGCATTCAGTTCGTTTCTTTCACATGCTCCACAATGTCTCACCTGCTCAAATTGTTATTTAAATTCCTTAATAACACAGCCTTTATTTACTTTCTATATTGAACTCTCTATCTACAGCAATTTTTCTTATTGTTCTTAGAAAATGATGTGACTTGATTATGTTAACATCTAGATGGTTTATTTGTTTTAATCCACCAGGAAGCGCTTGCTGTCTCTCCCCATTCCCCTCCATTTTTTTCCCTCAATGTGCATTATTTTAGTTTTAACTCTAACCCATCTTCTTTCAAGAAGCCTTCCCAGATTCTCTCTCTTTTTCTCCCTCTCCCTCCCTCCCTGTCTCTCTCTCATACTCTCTCTCTTTTGCACTTGTTCTCTCTACCCACTAACTCCCAAAGTACGTCATTTATTACTGTGGCATCTACCTAGTTTTAAGAACAATTTGAAATATGCTTGAATCTGAGACCACATTATGGTCGCCTGGAAGGTGAGAAGCATCATGCACTCCTTTCATAGCACTCAATGCTATATCAAGCACTGTCTATGATTTCATAGAGTAGCTATCTCATAAATGCTTAATGAATTGAAATAACCTTATACTATTGTAACTGAAAGTCAAAAATTACTGTGTAATGTAGATACCCTGTTTAAGTTCCATGTTTAAGTTGTATTGCATCAGGTAAACTGCTTGTCATCTTCGTTGCTTATGTCCTTAGCAATTAGCACAAAACTTGCTAAGACATTTAAATATTCATTGAATGAATAACTGAGAGAATAAATAAACCAATGAATCACTAAAGTGAGGAACTAAGATTAATCATTGAATAATTTTAAGTAAACATGAATCCTCTCAATTGTAAAATTTAATATACCTCCTGAATCAGGATTCAATAATTTTCCCAAAAGGTCTACCTAAGAAAAAGATGCTAAAAGAAGCACTCAGAGTGGTTATTTTTAGTGGTAACCAGAAACAAAAATCCAAACTTCAACTGGTGAGTCAACAGTGAAGTAACGAGGCATACTGTGGTCTTTCCTGGGGGGTTGAAGCCTGGGTCTCTCAGGAAACAAAGGTAAGTATCGGGAGGCCAGTTTCAGAAACCAGTATTTGGCATCACTTTTCTGAGCAAAGAGGAAGCTCTTCCAGGTGTTCTCCTGAGAAAGAAAACCTTTGAGAATAAGTCGAGAGCAAGAATGGAGTATGCAGCTGTATCGAAGCACCATATACACACCTTCTGGCATGCTTCCCCAAAGCATCTAGTGTAATGCTCAGCACAGAAAGGGATAAAAAAAAGTGCTGTTGATATTTGCCTGGCCCAGTTTGATGTGGCCAAGAAAGGTGGGCAGACATTGGAAAGTATTCAAAAATGTCATTCACTGTCTGAAACTATAGGACTGATTCCCTTGAGAAACACAGATGTTTGGTCCACAGCTGCCTGAATTCCACCATGGGGAAGGTTTGAATCACTTCTTACATTTCCTTCTTTTGTTTGTTCTCACTTACTAACGGCATTTCAGTCAGCATAAATGTTTAAGATTTGAAAGATTAGCAGAAATTTCAAAAAATCCTTCCCTTTGTGGACAGGGTGACACTCACTTTGGGCTCAGTTTTGACATGAAAGCTTTGAGATAGAAAAATATTAAAGAAATTATCACAAAGACGTCAAAATGAAAAGAATGAAAAAATAGCAAGGGATTATTAGGGAAACAAACATTTCTCCATCATTCTTTTGCGCGGGTAGTCTCTAATATAATAAATCATGAAGCTCCTAAGTTTAATGTTTTATCCTTTCATTTTTCAACTACTTGAAAGCAGTGTGTGTACAGACTGGGGCACCCTGCTCGAGACTGAGAAGCTAAATGATCTTTCTCTAATTCTTCATTTTGTGTTCCAAGCAACATTTCATTTAATTTCCTACTGATAATAAAGAATTTGTTTCCTCCTCTTCCCCCCTTTTTTTTTTCTTGCCTTTTTAAAACAGAGCTGAAGCTCAAGTAAGATGATAATAGTCCTGCCAAACAGGCTAATACTGCAACAAGGTCAAGGTCAAGTCACACATAACATATGTTAAGTATGTTTCAACTTATACTCACCGTTAATATTTATTGATCATAAATAAAGTCAAGGAACTGGGCTATAATAAGAAGCTATCACTTCTCCCTCGGATGTTTTCATTTGCCTTTATCCTTTTTCATGGCTGTTTCCTGGAATTATTTTTTTTCCTTTCCTCATATCAAAATTTTAATATTCAGAAATTAAACAACAGATGAATTGGAAAACATTTTAATTTTTGATCTGCCCAATTTTATATCCAGATGCGATATACACAAATACAGAATTATGAGACTCATCGCCTCTATAAATGAGAGCCTAAATTACCTCTCCAAAGATTTTTTTTTTCTCCTCTAATATTATCAAGATGTATGTTCACTCTGGCAACAAGGGCATAATCACCAGAGAAGAAAGATCAATGTGACCCAGAGAAATTTGGGACAACTTTATGTTTCATGAAAGGGATAGGATTTGCGCCAGGTCTGAAGGACAGGTAAAATTGGGAGCAGCAGGATCAAATGGTTCAGGTGAGAGCTGACTCTTTAGACATGATGAGGCTGGGTTTTCCAGTGTGGCTTAAGATGGAAGATACGGGAAGATTCCAGACAGGACAAAAAGAGCACCAAGGGTAAAAAGAAAACATTTATAACAAAGATATCAAAATTGGCGTCACCTTCTGTGTAAACTCAGATCAGTTCAATAGCTTCCAAGAGCCAGCCAATACCTGGTTGCAGTGGCGACTGTGCTGTGATCATTTAGCCATGTCAGCCCCAGGTATAGAGAGGGAACAGCCTCCCACCTATCACAGCACTTGCCATCCTTAAGTTGGATGGACCTGTTGAGGGAACCAGGCTTTAAGACCTTGATAAGGGTGATCTGAAATAAATAAACAAGCCTGATTTCATGTAAGTCATTTAATTTTATTTGATTATTAAAGGCACACACACACACAAAAATAGCCAAAGGTATACTTTTGGTGAACAGGAAAGAACCCATTAAGAATAGCCTATCCAAGATGACCCATAGTGTGTTAGAAAAGTTAAAATCTCTTGTAGAACATTCATAGAAAAATTTAAAAAGTTGTTGGGAGAGAGGGCACAGACTGGCATGCTATGTTAAAATATTAATGTTAGTAAACATTCATTTGTTTAGATTTAATATAAAACATAGAAAAGAGATTGTAGAAATAGGAAAGAAGCTGTGTCCCTAAGGTAAAATGCAGTTTTATAGTTATGAAAATTTAATTTGACTGCTTTCCCAATAATTGCTCATATTTGTAGCAGCAGCATGCCAGCAAGATAACGGTCAATCAAACGGACATCACCCCGCAAATGCTCTTTAAAAGCCTGCACTGTGTTTCCTGATGGCAGAATGGCATTGCTTCCAATTGTTAAAAGACACCCAGTTGAAAAGCAGAATAAGAAATTGGACAGTAGGAAGTCTCTATACATTGCCATTTCCCTCCTTCTCTCAAATTAAATTTCTGCTGGGGGCAGGAACTATTTTTTTCCTTACTGAAAATGGAAAATCTGTCACATCATAAAATGAACCTTGAGCACAGAATATAAGAGGTTCTTTTTAAAATTCTGTTTGTGGTCAAGAAAAATTAGGATATGATACAAATACTGGCTGGAAAAATATTTCTTTCATAAGTGAATGAAGTATGGCAATAGGTCCCTCAATGTATGACAAATTTCCCTCGACCCTGGTTGAAGAACAGCAACAGAAATCTTCCTGTCTGTCTCTGTCTTCCTCCGAGCCTCCTCTAATTCCTCTCTTCCTTTTGTTCTCTTCTTCGTTCCTTATTTCCCACACTCTTCATGACTGTCGAGAAAATGCCATTAATAACTGGTACAAAGAATCGTGCTCGGTGCATGGAGATAAACTGGGGATGACAAAATATCAACTTCCTGCTGCTCAATTGAAAGCCCTATCTGTACAACTGGTAATTACTTTTAATTTAATTAGGACTCCTGGTATTGTTTCTATCTCATAGATTACATTATAACATGTAATGTGTTAAAGCAACAAGACAAATTGAGGCGAGAAAACACAGAAAATATTACCTTTTTTGTCTATAAATAATACCACAGTTTAACTCTTCAAAAAGCCCTCAAGTCGCTTTACTATGAGCTAATTATTATTTTTCATATTTCTTTGGCTTGAGTAAGCAAAAAACCTTACATAACCTAATGAAAAACTACATCTCATAGGATTTTGAAAAGAATTTTTAAAACTCTACACTTTCTCCTTTCCTCTCTCATGCAGAATAAATAAATGTTTTATGCTGATGCATGCTAAAACAAAATTCATGTAACTGAAAGAGCACTCATTGGCTCTGTAGAGAGGCTATGACCTTGATTCTTATATGTGACTTGGGAAAGGCATCGGTTTCAGACAGAAACAATCTGTAAGCAAGGCAAGGAAACCTGGTTGAGACTGTTGTTGACTCAGAGGAATAGGAGGGACCCCTTCCTTTGTGATAGACATGGACTTAATTTGAGTTTCCGTATAGAATTCACAAATTGTGAGTTACTAAATAATGTCAAGTGACTGTCTAAATAGTTAAATTATATAAAGAGTGTTGATTAGGACTCTGAAGATTCATCTTTCCCAATTGCTAAACTATGGGATAGTGAAATGAGGTGAGAGAAAGACACAGAGACAGGAGGTGGCGGGGGTAGGGAGAGAGAGAGAGAGAGAGAGAGAGAGAGAGAGGGAATATGAGAATATAAAAGCGCCAGTTCAAAGACAAAAATGCCTCATTTGGAAGGAGATAGCACGCACTGAACTTATAATTGCTGTCCAAATAAAATGAAAAAAAAAAAAACTCAATGAATGCAAGTAAAATGTGATAAAAAAAAACTCCTCTAGTAACATTTGATAGTCCCATCTCATAAATTAGACCTGGAAATTTAGAAGGTAGATTTACCATTTTAGCAAAAACTTACTCTGAAAATTAAATAGCACACAGAAAACAAATAAACTGACCACCCCCTCAAAAGATTGCCTTTTCTAAATTAGAGGTACATGTTCATAGATAATCTTAGAATCAAGAGACCTTAAATATCATTTTGTGCAATAGCTTCACTTTATGTAAGATAACACCAAATTCTTAAAAAGGAAATTAGTATATATATTCCAGAAATATTTATATATATATTTCTTTTTTATCCAGAAATTTTTTGTTTCCTACACAACATTGCCACTGCACATTGTCCTAACCAGAATTCAAACTAGTGAACTTCAGAGGCTCAACAAAAGTTACACAAAGTTAAATAATACCTGTTTTGTCCTATTTTTTGCCTGCTATTCTAAGAGATAAAAAACACTTAAGTTCACCTGGATGGCTGAGCTGATTATCACAGTGTCTCAGTTTCTAGAACAATGTCTCACTGGCAATCTCGTATCCACAGTCTGGTATAAAAGGGACAGCTGTTGCCCTATTTGCAGCCCAAGGAAATAGCACTGGCAGCCAGTGCTGCAAGACAGGAGACTCTTGGCAAAATGGCAGTGTTCTCTTACAAAAATAGCAAACCATCATCCGGGTAAACTCAGGAACGCTCATGACTTCTGTAGCAGTGAAATTTTGCAGTGCTGATGGCAAGTCAATACTGTCTGGGGATAGAGATCTAGATAAAGGTCAACACAGATTTAATGAACGTGCAGAGAGTGTTGGGTGCCAAACGTTTGAATTGAGAAATGATTGTTTGTTAAGCAAGTTGTGATGTTTTCTTTATCTACCATTCAAATAATTCTTATCAAATGTACAACTATAAAATTGTAACTTTTAAAATTTAATAATATTTTCAAACAAGACCATCTAGCTATACCCCATACTTCTGGGGATAATTATATGCCATTTTACCGAAAGGTAGGGTGGGGAGTGGGAGAAGGGTAATGGGAAGGAGAGGGGTTAGGGCTAGGTCATACACAAATATTGCTTTCACCAGTGTAGCTCAGTGACTTTGATGCAGATCTGGGGATAAAATTAATACAATACATGCCCTCATTGAGCAAACAGGCAGCAAGTTGAATAAGTAAAGCTGTTGGGGGTGGGGGATTATTAATTTAAAAAATTGTTGCCATAGCTGAGAAAGGAGAGTCTCACAGAATATGATTCTAATAAAATCCCATAAAGTTTTATGGAACTAGAACATAATGTTGAAATACATCCTAATTTCTTCATGTGAGATTGTATACAAGTCATACCAAGAATTAAAATGAAAGTTTCTGTATGTTTCTTGTTAGTCGTTGGGAGAGTAGTGAAGTTCTCACCTCCCATGCACTAGGAGAAGAGGGGAGTGAGAGTTCCCACTGAGAAGTCAAGAGCAAAATCAACAGTGGAGCAAAGGAGAGGTGAGCAAAGTCACTCCAAGGAGAAAAGGTGACCAGCAACTTAGCAAGACTGGACTGTGTCCCGTTTGAATAAACAAAAATATCTGAAAAAGAAAATGTCAACTAATAAAGATTCAGTCAGCAAAGAATGCATACAAAAGGAGAGTCACAGAGCCAATGCTGGCAGTGCCTTCTTACATACTGTCCAAAAAAAGGAGCTTTTGGATGTCAGCATGTCCTTTCCAGATGGGATGCAAAGCCATGGTGAGCGTGAGGATGGATGCATGGAGTTAAAAATCAAAAGCTTCAACAGATTTCTGGTCCCATTAGTGGTACAATCCTTATCCTGAAATGGATGCATCAGAATTTCTTATCTTGATTTCTTCAAAAATTCAGTTTATCTAACACTACATCTTCCTTATCTTCATTTCCTGTCCTCACCAAGTAACCTTCTGATACACAGTAGATGTGCCTGGAGAGATGGAATATACTGATATGCCATATCAAGTTTTCCCGTGCGTGTGACCCTTATATTTCTTCCAGTCTCCCTTTGGTCATAATGATCTGCTTTCTCCATGGGGGTGGAAACTGTGGGAAAGCAGGGACTACAATGAAAAAAAAGTGGAAGAGTAGTGATGAATTGATCTATTAAAAACTGTTCGGTGGAAGTAACACAATCTTGACCCTATCTGCTCACAATAATTTATATCGCTGAAGAATTTACCATATCTCTCTATCACCTACCTTTGATGATTAGAATCTTAGTGCTGAAAGACTCCCGTAATCATCTGGTAGGAACTCGTCACTCTTTGAAGGAAGAAACTGAGGCATGCCAAAGTAAAATCCTTCCCGTACAACAGAATTCTGTTCAGTCTAGAAACATCAGTCAGGGTTCTTTCAGCCCCTGGTACTGCTACCTTCAAAGCTTATTTTCCAGAAAACCTGAGCAAAAGCTGTGACAGATGAGAGGTGCTAGAAAAGGATCTATATGTGAAGTTGTAGAGGGTCACTTTGACTTTGGCTTCCAGGTTGGAAGAAAGCATCCACCTGCTCTTCAGCAGGTCAAAGATGCCTCTTTCTGGAGGTATGTCCAGACCAAGAAGATACCCCTCCGAAGTCAGCCTCTGTCTATAATTGCTTTCTTTGAATCAGTCAACCCTAGAAATTGATTTAGAACTTGCCTATCGAACCCCTGCTATGAGCCAGGAAGGGTGGAACCTGACTTCTGAAAGTGACAGGGGCTGATGAAGATATAGACAGAGAAACTCAGCACTTTGGGGACAGAATCAGCATTTAGAGGGGAAAAAATCTCTCATGGCTGAAAGCGAACTACCTGGAAGTTCTGCCAAGTCCCACTTAATGGAAAAGGAATAAAATGAACTTGAGAGTATCACCAAGGAAAAAGTTTTCAAAGAGAGGAATATCAGGGAACATATCTATACATACCACAAAAGAACAATAATATGTGTACAGGACTTCCAGCAATATCTGCAGATGTTATTAAATCTTTCAGTTCTGTCTGCACACGTGCACTGAAACGTGTACGTCCCAAATTCACTCTTCACTGGATGGATACTGTTGAGAAAAAATTGCTGGCATTCATGGCTACAAAAAATGACTTACTCTGCTATAGCGATGCTTCTTTGTGGCACAATTCTAAAGCCCTCTGCAGCCAGGAATGTACAGCTCCTAACATTGTCCAGCCAGTGCACCTCAGGCCACTCTCTATTCCTTCAAAGGACACTCATTCTCCAAATCCACAGCTTTTTTCCTCTGGCTTGAGCTTCTCAGTGGCAAGCACCAACTTTCATGGTACTCCATATACTTTTACGTGCAATTTACTTGTTTACATTATTTCTTCTTATTTTTTAGTAAATAGAGTTTAATAGAAGAAAAAGTTGCCTTTGCCACTGAATCAGTATCACAATGTTAAATCCTACTAAGACTTCAGTCTCAAATTCAAGAGGGCCTATTATCTTATCTTATCTCACTACTTGAATCATGTTTATTTTCTATTCCCCTAACCAATCTCATTGCCTCCTACAAAAGCTGTAATCACGAGAAATGGCCTCTTTTCTTCCTGTACCAATCGAAACCACTTCTCTCTGAAAGTGCCCTTCTTCTACGTAGATAACACTCCAGCTCAGCATGGCACCCGGCTCCCTACAGAATTACACCAACTGGCCTTTCTCATTTGTGTTGCCAGCCAGGTCTCATGGGTGTTTGACTCTGCGGTCCTTGGTCTCCTAGAGCAGTAATTTTCAAGCTATGCTTTCTCTGCAAATATAGCCAATTGGCCTAAATTTATCACCCTTACCAGAAAAAGAAATGACTCAAAAAAATTGTCTTGCTCAAAGCTCTATAGGTGAAGGGGAAGAAGGTTGTTTCAGTTTTAAAAGCTCTAAGCACCCCAACAAGCCGCACTGCCTGCAATCATTCTATCATAATAATGATAATGAAACTAATATAATAACAACAACAATAACTAAAACCTACTGATCATTTATTATGTGCAAGATCCCATACTAAGTATTTTTTCTTAACTCAATCATGATGAGACTCACGTGAAGTACGTACCATAATTATTGACATTTTATTGGTGAAGAAACAAAGTGCTACAATTAAAATTGCCTTACAAGTACCAACCTGTTAAGCAGGCCACTGCTTCTTTATACCCTAAAAAGAATTACCATAGCCAGGTGCTCATTTCTTATCAACAAGTTGTGATGAACATTCTGCAAGAAACGAGTTCTTATAGTTGGCAATGGAGGAGAGTCTGGCCCCGCCAGGGCCCCACCAGACTCCTTGACTCTACATCCCTCCTTCTAACAGCTTAAGCTCAGGGCTCCAAACGTGGTGGACTGCAAAATGGTCTCAGTTCTTTACTCTTCCCCTATACCCATGCTCTTTGCAATACAACTTTGCAACTCCTCATTAAAAGGTGGAGGCCATTTTCCCACCCTTTGAACCTAAGCTGTTCTTGTGACTTTGGCCAATAGAATGAGGGAGAAATAACGAAGTCATACTTCTAACCCTAGGCCTCAAAAACCCTTGCATACTTCTGTCTGTTCTCTTAGAAGTCAGTCCAGTGTCATGAGAACAAGGCTGAGCTAAGGCTGACGGGTGAGGAGGCATGTGTCCTAGTAGCCCCTCAGCCATGTAAGGCCGTTGTAAACTAGGCAGCCCCAGCCAGCCCCCATAAGTTCACTGCAGACTCGTAAGTAAGATCGGCTGCAATCAGACAAACTGGTCTGACTTAACAGAACCATAAACCCACCAGCAATAATAAGGGCTTATTTTTAAAGCCTCTTAGTTTTGGGCTGGTTTGATGTATGGCATTAGAAAGCTCATAAACTAACATAGAGGTTCCACCCCAACACTGTTTTAGGTCCAATCTTTACTTTGAGTGGATGGATACGCAGAACTACCAACAGTGCTTTGGGAAGGACTGTCACCTAAACACCCTTTAACCAGTTAGCACCAACCATGGTCCCAGTTATACCTGGGCTTTTCTCTGTGTTGAACTTCCTCTCTGGGTAGAACTTCCCAGTTACTCTAGATCTGGCACCTAAGCTTGCCATCTTCCGCAGCTCGGGACTAGACTCTGACCCAGTTAGTACAGCCATGGAGTTACAAACTGGAGCCGAGTTCATCTCAATGCACCATCTTCCCTCTTGGTTTTCATTGTAGCTCGCCCCTCAATTCCCTGCTGAAAATTTCCCCATATACCTCTTAGCCTTTCGACCTACTGGAAGCCAACTGCTTTCCTGACTTGCTCGTTGCCTTTACCTTTGTTCTGTAGATACTTGACTCTGCAGCCGGATTGGTCTTTCAGTGCCTGTAACACGACAGCAGAAGAAACCGGTTCTTGCAGCAGGTCCCAACCTATTTTTCTTCATGAAATTAAAGGATCACTTTCAGGCCTGTCCCAATGATTAACAAGAAATATTTAATTCTCCCCAGGAAAGATAGTGCTGGGTAAGAAAAAAGGTCTTGGGACCAGAGAGAGAGAACAAGAAAAAGGGTGACAAACAACTTATTTCATAATTTTCCAGAACTTCTTGAGTACCTTGCCTTATTCATCTCTATATGTACGTAAAAGAAGGCCACATGCATATTTTATATTCAATAGTTAAAAAAAAATAAAATTGACCAGTAGTATTGGTTTCTTATATGAAAGAGAACATATTTTCTTCCAAAGAGAATCCTATAATATGTCTTCTTCTTTAAAAAACACCTCATAGAAAAAGAAATCACATTTGTGGTTAGCAGAGGCAGAGGGTGTGGGAAAGGTGAAATGGAGGAAGATGGTCAAATGGTACAAAATTCTGGTTATACTATGAATGAGTAGTGGGGATGAAATGCACAGCATAATGAATACAGCTATCACTGATGTGTGGAATATAGGAAAGTTGTTAAGAGAGTAAGTCCTAAAAGTTTTCATTAGAAGGAGAAGTTCTCTCTTCTTCTTTTTCTTTTATTGCGTCTATATGAGAAGGTGGATGTTACCCCAACCCACTGTGGTCATCATTTCACAATATATATAATTCAAACCACCCTGCTGTATACTTCATAGAGTGATGTATGTCAATTATTTTTCAATAAACGTGGAAAATATACACTTCTACTTAGTAAGTCGGAAAAATCCACAATATCTTAGAGTCTTTTTGATAATTTTTTCAATGAAAATAACATAAACAAAACCAAAGGGGAAACAGACCTTGAAATCATGTGGAAAACAACATATTTTCTTTCATTCTTTCAATACAAAGAGAGTAAGTTCCTGCCCTTCAGAAACAATCTAATGATGGAGGGGAAAAAATTAAAAGCTGCCACCAAATTAAATATTTTGTATCTTAATCAAGTTGCCTGTCATCTTTCACCAACCAAATAGGAATAGCGAGAACTATTTTATTGAGTGGTTGCCAGGATTAAAGAAAATTGCATATTTGGAAATGCCATGTGCCTGACCCTTTGTAGGCACACAGAAAGTGAGTTTTAAAAACATTTTGTAAAGGTCAAGTGTTTACTACAAAGTTATTTACTACAGTAATGTTAGAAGTTTAGAAAAAAATAGGTGTATTTTAAAGTATTGTGTGTTTCGGGAATCTAACTGGGAACCTTCCCTTGAATATTCATTTTGTCACCTTGTTTATTACAGCTTTCACTAGTCATGAAATAGTCATGAGATTAGAAATGCACTGCCTTGTCTTAATTCTCTGGAACAGGTTTCATAAATGTAGAGACATATTACTTGGATAATTCTGCAACCTCACATTTTTATAAGTACATTTATAAAACTTAATTAGGAACAATATATACGGTTTGGCAGGTAGTTACTGAAACAGCTCTATAGTTCTGTGAAATATATTAGATTTGGTACACAAATAATGTAATCATTTAATGGGTCAATTTCAATTACACTTTTCCACTTGGCACCCTGGAAATCGATTTCTTTAACATAGAGACATTAGTCATTTTCATATTCCTACATATATTTCGGTCCCATGAATGGAACTGAAACTAAATTTAATAAATCTTTTCTTCATTTTCAGCCAAATGTCCTCCCTTTGATGGATATTAATGACAAAGCAGCTAATAACTATCACAAATGTTGAAAACTTAGGACAAAATACCTTGTTGTATGTTCACAATATTTTGAAAGGGCTTTCAGATTGTTATTAAAAATTGTGATGACATGTCTCAAAGGAGGACCCCATGAGACCTTAAGCATCCATCACATCGACTTACAAAATGAGAGCTTCACATGCAACGGCAGGAGATGTTCATCCTTTTCCAGCGCGCACCCCTCCGGTGGCGTGGATGTGGCAGAAGCTTCATAATGGATAAATGTACAACAGCAAATAGGGTTGCAGGTAAAGGACAGCCATACAAAAGAGAGAGATGGGTTTTATTTTTTCCATTCAATTTCTTGAGAACCAAGACACTATTCTTTCTTTCCTGCCATTTAAGGTGGGCCCCTGGAAACTGGGGTAATAGCTTACAAACAGGCTACCTCACATGCTAAATATGTACAGATTGTGTAAGTTCCACCAACGGGCCATGTTCCTCGTTCACTGTTTGTAGAGTACACAGGGAAAGATGCATTACTCAAGGTTCCACAACTAACAAAAAAAAGAAAAGAAAATGTTTACTTTGGCTTTCTTTTTATTTTTCATCTTTATGGCTGTGTGTGTAGGAAAAAAGGAGACTGCTTTTCCTCTCAGTCATACACTGACATTAGAGGTAAATGTTCATAAAAGAGGCTTGGTCCAACCCCAGGAAATCATTTGGGGGTAATTACCACTTGGCATTAAAATGATATTTAACAAGCCTGCCTTTTTTCTACTGTTAGATGAAATAGTCAAGCCTGGCTTTCATTGAATGCCAGACTGGACTTTCCTTATTCATGCAGGTTTTTACATTCGTTTAGATTCAGATTAGTGGGGGTGGCAATTCAGGAGGTAAGAAAGGACCGTTGGTAATTTAATGGAGTAGAAAATATTTATTCAACAATCATAAACTGTTATTTTGCAACAATTTGTGTGTATAACATTATATGGGGAAGGACTGCCTTCTCTAAAAAGGACCAAATACAAAACTGAAAGAAATTAACACATATCAACTAACCACATGTACTGGTGTTTATATATGTAATACACACACATATACAAATGCATACATCTTCTTTCTTACATGCACCATGTTCACTAATTTGAATCCTTAGGTGTTTGTTTTTTTCCAAAGTAGCCTTTCTTAATACTTCCTTTGTTGCTTTGGGTGTAACTCTTAAGACAGATAGTAATAGATTCAAAGTAGATCCGAGCATATGAAAAAGGGCAGGGAATCTTTAAAAGTGGCAGGGAAAAGGAAACAGAGTCAAAAGACAAGAAAACTGAGAAAGAAGATGGAGAGTAGATGGTAAACCAGCAAAGGAGGAAAAAGTGAAGAGGAGGTGGCTAGGGAGAGAGCCAGCCATGGTTATACAGTTTCCAAATGAACACAAAACTCCAGAGAAATCTCAGGACTGTGTTTTTCAGCAAGTCCAATCATGAGGATGGCAGCGGCTGAACTCTGTAATGTCAAATATTCAAAATCAGATGCAGTTTAACAAAGACAATACAGTCCTTTGCCTGATATTTACCAAGGAAAAGACTTCATAAAAAAACCATGAACAATGCATAACAGAGGAAGATATATGCTTATGTAAGCTCGCATGCTTGTGTCTATGAGGAAATTGTTGTGTCCAAGAGATTTCCTTCCTTGCATCCGCAGAACCCCTCCCTTCCTATCCATTGCACCCCCATCCAGATACGTGCCTTTTCCCTTTCCTTTTTCTTTGAAAAATGATGTTTGGGCAACATAGCTAGTCAGTAATCATTAATGGGTTAAGAGGGTTGGAAACTCATTTGATTTCATAGTTGACTGTTTGCATGACTACAGGTTAAGCTGTGATTAGATTTCCATTTACAGCTCCCTCATTTTCAGGCATTTAAAAATAACTCAGCCCTAAAAGTTCCTTCTAAATTGATTGAACTGGAGCTTGCCAATGAGTCATAGATAACCCTCAACCTCAAAAACACAAACAAAAAAGCAATACCCAAGTTGGAGGAGGGGAGTGTACCAACCCAAAGCTAAATTTTTCAAGCTTTTTTATTCTGAAAAAACACATCATTTTGGAAATGCAAGCTAATAAATGTCAGTTGCATATAACCATTTTAAAGTCATTTTGCAAGAACTCCAAATTAACTAAAACATTCAACTACTGCACTTGCAAAAGACAACATGGGGGCGCACACACACACACACACACATCCCACTTGTGTGTCTGTCTGCATATAAATAGATAAGAATTAAATGGCCTCATGGAGGTTGTGTAAGACACGTTCAAAGTTGAAATGGGTGTTTTGTGAGGGCCTGGTCTCTGAGGAAAATCCAAATAAGTTTACAAGACCTGATAAAGTATCCTTTCTCCCCTCCTTTTTCAGCCTTAAATTTAAGGCTAGTCAGGACTCTTGCCAATTTGCCAATCCGCAGCTGTAGAGTTAACCTAAAAGTGTGAGCGCTTTCAAAGCACTCACTAAGCGACACGGGCGTCGGCAGCAGAGCCCCCAGCGGTGGCGTCTCATTAGGGCCCCAGCGCAGTGCGGCTATTTTCCGTTCTAACCGGGCCCCTTCGAGGAGGAACTGGTCTCTTGACCCATCCTCTGACTTCCAGATTCCAATTTCCTAAAGCACTACAGCCTCTTATTATCGCATTTGAAAGACTTAACGTATTACTTTTCCTCGTGCCAAGGAACACAATGACGCCTTCAACAAAGTCAAGAACAATAGGAACCATTACTGTTTATAGGCATATTCTTTACGTTTTCTAGTCTTTCTGACATTTGGGGCACGGTCATCTGTTAAGTAATTTTACTTTGTAATGGAAGCGTTAATCCTTACCAAAAATAAGACTAATAAAGCTGGGTACAGTAAAAAAATAAGACGGGGATTTAGTCTGGTAGAATTTTATTAATTGGGCTTCCAGTAATGCATAATTCATGATATTACATCCTAGGATAGACCAACTGCTTCTGTTTGCTATTGATTACGAAAAAAATTGCTATGCAAATTAAAAACGACAGGAACACTGGGGTGGGGGTGCAGGGTTAGTGGAATGGGGAGATACAGTAAGCCTACTTACAAAACTTAAGAAAACATAAAGCCTCTTATAAGCAGCATGCTTCAAAATGCTTGTTACATGCTCAACACTCTTGCACATACTTTAGAATCTATCAAAGCAAGGTAAGGGTTGCCTTCAAGGAGTGTAGAATCCAGATGACTCTAGCCTAACATGGATACAAATGGTTCTGATATGCAGTTAAGTAGTTTCAGTAGAAGTTAGTTTGGGTATTGAATAGGAAACAATATTGGATTTAAATGTGTAACATATAACATTAAATATATATACATATATGCATGCGTATACACATACCACTTACTCTGTGCTAGGCATTATTCTAAGAGCTTTAAAAATATTATTTGATATCAGACCAACCCCATATGGAAGTTATTATTTTCCTCGACTTATAGATGAGGAAACTAAAACTCGGAAAACACGGGTGGCCTGCCCAACATTACACAGCCATTGACTGGCAGTGCTGGAACTCAAATGGGGCCATCCTGGCTGCAGAGTTGGGCCAGTTCTCAATTCAGCAGAAAACTGTTGGTTATTAACTCATTGACGTGCTCTGTTCTCAGGGCTTGTAATTCGTGGGCCTTCTCAGCTTTGTACTGAGGATTCGTGGTGATGGTATTTTTGCCATCAGGTAATATGTTTAGGTAACAGGTTTACCTCATACCCACTATGGTTAGAAAGTGGAATATATAGCAAAAATTAAGCCATTTGCTCATGTATGTTCTTGCCTTTTTAAAATAACATGCTGCCTAAGAGAAGGGAAACATGCCCGGCATCAGCTTTACTACATTTTTTTTCCCGGCTTTCGTGTTTCTCCACTGTGCCCACAGAAACTCAAGTTTACAGTGCTTCATTGGATGGGGAGTTTGTTCCATTCATCTTTTATGCCTGGTACTTAGCAGAGTTCTTGGCTCATAGTAGAAGCTCGATAAATATTGATTTGAAATAATGAATGAAATTAGGTGAAAACCCAAGAAAGGTTATCATGCTGAAACCTACTCTTCTGGTTTTTCATATAAAATAAATTAATATCTCTCAATTATTTACCAGAAATTAAATTCTATAATGTTTAATGAAGTAGAATGTATATCATATCTTGCCAAACTTCTGTACCATTTTTCCCTGTCCCTGGAATTTTCTTGGTTATTACTGACATTTTGCCTATTATAATATTCTCAACAAAGAAAACAGAATAGCCAAGCTGCTGTTAATAGCTTTTGAAGTGAATCAATTTATTGTCATAGCAACCAAAATTTACAAAACAGATCAATTAAAAAAAAGATTTAAATTCAAACTAGGAAGTGGGTGTTCCTAGAAAAAAGAAAGAAGATAAACTATTTCATTTTTCAAAAAGTAACAAAGACAGGCCTCTGACAGGTTTTCCAAGGTAAAGAAGGCAACCTCTTCAGAGTCTGAATTGCATAAAGGAGTTCAGGGAAGGTAAAGAGACAATAATGATGCCCAATTATCCAGCCAGTTGGTAGATGTAGGTCCCTGCTGCGCCCCTCTGACCACTTAACTCTCAGCTCTCAAATCGCTCTACAAATTCCAGAAAAGTCTCTCTGGCCTCTACTCCTCCCTGGGTTAGCAGAGGGCTCCTAGTATAAGAATTCATGGCATTGTGTATGACTTTTTTGTACCAATTATTAATTTGTAATCAAACATGTATTTTTTGTGATTACTTGATTAATGTCTGTCTCTCTTCCAGAATATGAGTTTCACGAGTTCAGCAACTGTGTCTGCCCTCACACTGTATACCCGGAGATTATCATGGGATCTGGAACACAGAATGTACTCAAAGGGAATATATGCCCTTAGGCTGAAAAACTTTATCTTGGGATGGAATTGAGATTCCTAAAGGTAATATTACTCATCCCTCAGATGGTGTTTTAATAAGAACTGATGACTTCATCCTCAGTCCATAGTGATACATATGAGAGATTCTCACTATGACACCTCCCCATTGGCCTATGGAGTGTGAACAATTCCATTCATTACCAGTCACTCCAGACTTCCTCTCCCACTTAAGAAAACCTATTTGCAACTGAGCGAATGTGAGTGACCTTACTGTAAGAGAGGGCCTTAGATCTGATTTAATTTATAAGAAAACATAGACCTTTCATAAACATTACTACTTTACAGAAACAAATCATTCATGTCACAACACTATCGATGGTCATGGACAAATGTGTCATAATGATTTATTGGAGAATGGCAGCACCAATGTGAGCTCCCAGGGTACCCATGGGAAAAGCCAAAATTTTCTTCAGAAAGCAGCTTGAATTCTGTTTAGGTATACAAACAACCATGCAAGCACAAAGCTTGCCATAATTTTGCATGAGGGCTTTTTTTTTTTTTTTGGTATATTTTATTGAGTATGCTATTTAGTTGTCTCATTTTTTCTCCCCTTTATCCCCTCCACCCTGCACCCCATCCCATCATCCCCACATCAACATTTTCCCACCACTACTTTTCCCAGCCCCACCCCTCCCCACCTTACACCCTCAATCCTTCCCCCATTTGGCTTTGTCAATGGGTCCTTTATGCACGTTCCTTGATTACCTTTCCCTTCCTTTTCCCCTGTTATCCCCCTCCCTCTTCCCCTCTGGTTATTGTCAGTTTGTTTTTTATTTCAGTGTTCCTGGTTATATTTTGCTTGCTTGTTTGGAAGCAACCTAAGTGCCCAATAGTAAATGAGTGGATCAAAAAACTATGGTACATTTACATAATGGAATACTATGCAGCGGAAAGGAAGAAGGAGGTATACCCTTCGCAACAGCATGGATGGAACTGGAGAACATTATGCTAAGTGAAATAAGCCAGGCAGTGAAAGACAGGTACCATATGATCTCACCTATAAGGGAATCCTATACTATTCTTAACCTCCTCCTGTCTATTTTTTTTTTGTTTTGTTTTGTCAACATTTTCCCACCACCACTTTCCCCAGCCCCACCCACCTCACCTTCCCACCTTCCACCCTCAATCCTTCCCCCATTTGGCTTTGTCAGTGGATCCTTTATGCATGTTCCTTGATGACCGTTCCCCTTCTTTTCCTCTGTTATCCCCCTCCCCACTCCCCTCTGGTTACTGTCAGTTTGTTTTTTATTTCAGTGTTGCTGGTTATACTTTGCTTGCTTGTTTGGTTGGTTGATCAGGTTTTCTTTAGCAGAAAAACTTTCTTGGGAGGTTACACAGTCAGTAAGAAGGGAAGAGAAGCAGGTTTATAAGGTTAGAACCTCAACAAACCTCTTAAGGGACCAAAAATGGAAAGAAGCTGTTTTCACTATACTTTTATTTACTCTTTCAGCTCACCTTTGCTCCAAGCTCAATGTCTAGACAGAGTCCAGTTGCTTATCTCATTGGGCCACATGCTCATACATGCTCACAGAGAAGGGCAGCAGAGACAGATTAGGGTTGGTTGAGGCCCTGGGTGCAGAAGAAAATATCGGGCCCCTTAAAAAAAAAAAGAGAGAGACAGGGAAAATAAAAATGCAAGCCTTCAGAAGTCGGGGCCCAGGGCATGTGCCCAGTGCATCCGCCGTTAAATCTGCCTCTGAAGGGCAGGATAATCTAGTTTGTAGTCCTACCAGAACTACACAGTAGATGAGGAAATTCCCATGTGAAAAACAGATTAATGCTACCTAAGGAAAGATATGTGAATGCTGCTCTTCATCCCTGGAAAGTCCAAGTTAGACCCCATCAAATAAAAGACCTACTGTTATGAAGGGGAGGACCCAAACTCATTGCTTCTGTAGATTTACTCTCTTTACATGGTCAACTACTGACTCCTTTCTCCTGCCTCTACTGAGTGAATCAATGAAGGAGGTGTCTAAGTATCTACTGTCATTTTGGCCATGATCCTAGTTTTGGTATCGCAGTCCAATCTGTGGATACTTGTAGGCTGGCTAGTTTTCACTGTTTCTTCTTGCTACACTTCCTTCACCAGCCATTTCCATATGGACAGATTTCTCAGAATTGTGACCTAAAGCTCCCTCCAAGTATCCACACAATGCCCAGACTTCCCTGAGAGCTGCTCTCACCCTGCACAGCATGCTCTGGAACTGACTGCAGTGAAGGTTGAGGCTACTTTACACACATCTCCACCTAACCCAAGATGGCGTCCGATGGTTAATGATTTTTTTTAATTTTAATTTTTTTAATTTATTGATTTTTAGAGAGAGAGAGAGGAACATCGATTGGTCGTTCCACCTATTTATGCATTCATTGGTTAATTCTTGTATGCACCCCTGACAGGGGAACAAACCCACAACCTTGATGTATTGAGATGACATTCTAACCAACTGAGCTACCTGGCCAAGGCCACTTTAAAAAACTGTTTTTATTTATTGATTTTTAGAGAGGCTAATGATTTCTAAACTCAATATTGTATAAGGTAGATATTGCCAATTGCATACTACCACCAAGACCCCTTAATAGTGCTTCTGTGCCTGCTACAAGAATTCCTGGTGAACCAATCTGAAAAAATTAGTTTCAAATTCAACTTCTCAAACTATATGAATTAGATACAAGTAATACAATCTTGTTAGATTTCAGTTTAATTGACTTCAGCCTATTATTCTATTTGGTCATGTTCTCTTTGATCCTGATTCTATCACCCTGTGTAGCAAAAGTTTCTTCCAGTCTCCGGTCACCTGGAAATTTGATCAGCACTATTAGATAAAGAAGTGGGTCAGGACAAGACAAAGAGGAAATTCCAGTTGCTCCACTGTAGGTCTCCCTCAGGCTGCCAGTCATCTTCTGATTCCTTGGCTCTGAACAGAGTCCTTCCATCACTGTCATCTCCTAGCCATGTTATATTATATTTCCTCCTCTTGTCCACCGGAATATCATAAGAGATAGGCTAAAATTTCCCTGATCATTTCTTATGGCTTCATAATCATACTAGAAAATGACAATTAGAAGAAGGATGTGAGGTTGCTTTGGTGTGTTTTCTAACTGATCACCGATTTTCTTTCTGAATGATTATAAATAATACATTTAATAATCCATTCCAGTGTTTCCCTAGGCATTGAATAAAATATACTGGTCTTTAATACGTAGAATTCAAAATCCCCTGTTTTGAAAATTTGAAAAAAGTGCTGCATCACTTTTTTCCATTTTCATCAATCTTCAGAGTTCATGCTAACTCTTCTTGAAACCCTTAGAACGAATTCATAAAATCTGGCCGAACTGAACTCCTAAAACACCTCAGCACTCTTCATCTGCATTGTTGCTTCATCCCTGCTGAACTGGGAGACTTCTGTTATTTCTAGCATAAAGAGCACTTTTCTTAACAGAAAGATGGAACAAGAATAGATTGGGGTAGTTGTCTGTCCACTTCACCCATTACCTAACACAAATTCTGCCATGGAAAAGACTAGCTCCCTCTCATTGTTTTCCTCTGAAGATATAAGAGAAACCCATTAATTATGTGACCTAGCTGTAGTAGTTTTTGGCTAAAGTGTGTATGTGTGTGTGTTTTATACTTAAATGATCTAGTGTACTTTGTTTCACCATTCCCTTGAAGCTGGGTGAAGGCTTTTTTTTTTAGTGCGAATTCCCTTCAGAGTTCTGTGGGGCTTCCTTGCATAAACCACACCTCCAAAACATGGGCTACAACCTTCCACTTTGGATCCCTTAAAGTGCAATAAAAACTTGAAACACTAGCAAAATGATCCAAGGGATGTAATCTTAGATTTTTTTAATTTTTCTCAATTTCTTTTGGTTATAATGCAAAGTGATTTATTTTATTATTACTTTTAGCAACCCATCGTTCTAGTCTTTCTAAAACATTTAATTTAGTACTAATTAAAAAAAAAAAACAACTTCTTTCCCAGTCACTTCATGAGTCTGCCTAATACTTAACTAGTACAACGTATAAAACTGGCATAAACAGAGCAGAAACGAGATTGAACAGTGGGATGTAAGCAGCTCTAACATCAGGTTTGCCTGGTACTCACAGGCATTCTAGAAAAAGCCTGGGAGCCATGAGGCATCAGTGGGCTGCAGCCTCTAGCAGAAATGTTTTAAAAGGAGAATGAAGAATGTCAGTCAGTCTGACACGTTAAGCGGAGCTCAGCTGGGAGCTTATTCTGTGACTTTTTGAAAGCCTTTGTGTGATTCTTAGCATTCACAAACCTCGGCATCTTAGATCTTTGTTGTATAACATAATGGAACTTTTACAGACTGTTCTTCTCTGTCGTTTTCTTTCTGGTCTGTGGGTGTTCCCTTCACTCTTTCTGTTTATTTATTTACTGGCTCACTTATTTATTTTATTGAGTTTATTGGGGTGGTAATGGTTAACACAGCCATATAGGTTTCAAGAGTACAACTCAACAAAAGAGCATCTGCACACTGTGTTGTGTACCCATTGCCCAACGTAAAGTCTCTTTCCATCTCCATTCATCCCTCACTTTGCCTTCCTCCACCTCTCCCCACCCCTTTTTTCCTTCTGGCAATCACCACACTGTTGGCTGCGTCTTTGTGTTATATATCATAATATATACATATTTTGCTTAATCTCTTCACCTTTTTCACCCTGACCCCCAACCCCCTCACATTTGATAGCTGTCAGTCTGGTTTCTATATCTATGCTCCTGTTTCTATTTTTCCTAGAATACTTAAAGACAGAGCTTCCTGCAGCCATCACCTCATCTTCCTTAAAAGTGTGCTCCTCATTAGTTCAGCAGATTCCCAATATTGTAAACATCTAGCATGGGGCTGGCACCGGGTGCTCAGTAAGCATCTGCTGAAGGAATAATGATTGCCTATCATAGCCATGCGCTGAACTAGGTGCTTTGTAGATCTCACCTCCAAAACCTGTACTAATTTAAGACTAGAACACCAGAGTTCAAAGAGTATCAGTTTCTCTTTTTTATTTCTCTGAATCAAATGGTGTTTTCTGCAAGCCCCAACTTCTGGGTTGGTGAGAATTTCTATCTTAGTCATTGGGACACCCCTCGCCACTTTACGTGTACCAGAAAAAACTAGTGAACTTGTGCAGTGCCTGAAAACTGGGTGAGAAGCAGCTGCGTTCACTCGTGGCGGCTGCTGTCTTTGTGATTCTCGGTTCACTGCACAGAGGTGAACATTTGCAAGTGCCGTCTGTCTTAATCGCCACCATTCCAGGGGAAAGCTCAAATAATTGCCCCAACAGCTGACTCCATACTCACACCCATTCTCCACTGGAGGGTACTTGTGCCACTAGCCCCTGTCACCCCACCCCCATCTGGGGAAGCACCGACTGTCCCTTAGGTACCACCACCTCTACCCCCACCACTCAAAGTACTTCTGACATCTGTGTGACAAACCATGTAATTCCCCTCAAGGAGCCATTCCTGGGAAGAAAGTGGGTAAAGGCCCAGTAACTTAACACAAGTTACTCTTACTTTTTAAGTTCATGACGCAATCTTTTATTTCATGGGTCTGTGTTTTATATAAGATAGTCCACAAAATGAGGGGTAATGAGCTGAAAAGTAGGTCTCTCTTACCCCTACTCAGCTAGTTCTGGCAGGTTCTGTACAGGTGTCCATAAGTCTTCCACATGTTCTCCACATTCTAGGTGAGGACAAAATGTGAAGTAGGTGTCCTGTCCCATGTGTCCCTCTTAACACCTCTTTTCCTTCCCTCATGCAATGAAGCAATACTAAGCACATACCCCTAATTAGCTGGGGAACAAAGTTTGTCCATCCAAACTGTATACCAGCATGAACACTGCTAACTAACTCCAATGGGCAGTCATTTGACTGACATCTTGACTGTTTTGGGTTGTATTTTTCTCCTACTTCAGTTGCTATTGGAAACTTCATCCCCAGTTTTGTTTTACCTCCCCAGTAATGTACCGATACCAGCTACCAGTATTCTATTTCTACAGATAACGAAAGAATCCTGCAGGTTCAATCACACTTCTACCCACAAAGCAACTAAACCTTTCTTTTCCAAGAAAGAAATCAACATGATCGTTTCTCCTCTAGCAGTGGGCACTAAATACAATATAAATCCAGCTTTAAGTCAAAATATGTAGCATATGAAACAGTTGGTTAATAATTATATTCACTAAGTACATTTATAGGAAAGGGGGAGAGTGAGAAGTTCATCATTTTTACTAGTCTATAGCAATCCTAAAATTTCATATTTTACACAGGAATTAAGAAAAAAACAGAGTCTTTGTTGTTGGTTTTTAATGCCTTGACAGGCTTATAAAGCTAAAGAGACGTGGTGGGGGTGCGCAGTAATCTGGCCAACCCAGGTCAGTCTAGACAGCTGTGTGAATTATCTAAGCACTCATACTCAAACCATCTAATTATCTAAATGAGCTGGATAATCTATGCAAGCTCGGGTCCAGTAAGGTACAGTCTTGGCTGACACACATCCTGGAAACAAAAAAGAAAAGAATAATGATGCTCAAGTTCACAAAATTAGTGTGGAATACTCACAGACATTCGCTGAGAGTATGTGGGCAATCCTTCCTTCCCTGTATATGTACTGGAAAGACACTAAGGAAAGATTTCACACTTTATCCTGGCACTTATAATATGGCCTAAAAAGAGTGCAAAGGGAAACAGAAATGGATAAAAAATATTTTTAAGTTCATCCAACTTCTATTTCAGATCAGCTTACTTTAGTGCTGAAGAAATATCTGGTCACTCACAGGATTTGTTGTTGTTTCCTTAGCTCCAGTTCTATGCACATAAATATGTTTATAGTTTTAACCATGTAGACCTTTGGTGTGAATATTAGAAACTCCTCCAGGACTTGGTATCTGAGGTTTCTATTGAAGGTTGGCTAGCACCATTTCGAAAGGAAGAGCCTTCCATGTGTGCTACCGTTAAGACCTGTTGTCGTCTTAGATAAGATGCACTCCTTCGTTAGCTCACTTCCTCCGCCTTCTAGGTTTATAAAGGTATGAATAGTCTTCATCCTCATTTTAAAACCCATTCAAAATTGCCTTGCATAAAGTAAGGCAACTAAATTTGAAGTTTAAAATAAGACAATCCTTGCAGGGAAAATCAGTCACTTATCAGTAGAGTTCCATGCAGCTCACTGGAAATTCAGAATTTGGAACACAAATTTAGAATATTAAACATGGCATTATTCATTGCCTGGCACAGAGTCATGCAAGGCAGTTAGCCAAACAAGCTATCTCTCTACTTACAGGTGAAACAACGGTTTGGAGAATCTTAAAAATTTGAAAACATTCATAAATCAAAATAGGAGGTTTTCTAAGGGAGAAGTGAACATTCTGCCAAGTTAAGCAAACTAAAGAAGAAAACAAGCCGGCCGTTAAAATGGTTTTTATGACAGACACTTAGACTTCCTCAAACAATATCAATTAGTGTCTTTAGAACAGACTTCCCAAAGATGATATTTCAATCAGTCTATTTTCTGGATGTAAAGAGCTTTCTTCCATTGTTTCAGACTGCAGAAAATAGGACAACGGGTAGTGTTGGCTACAGTGGCAGAGCTGGGGGGTTTTGTGTATGTAAATCCCAGGCCTGATGTAAAAATTACAGAGCTTCTAGAGCCTCAGATGAAAACTTTTCCCTATGCATCAACAGCAGAACTTGTTCATGTGTGGATGTTTTCAGCTAACATGTATATGACCCCCTTTATCAAAAATAATTTTGCTTTTCGAAGATCAGTTAAATTTCCCCCTTGCTTTCTAAGGAATGGCCTGTCATTGTCATTTATAGTTATGAGGCTATATCAAGAGAATAAATGAAGAAAAGTAGAATTCTAAAGAAAAGAAACTGGAAGGCAAATTCTTCCTCACTGGGTTAGTTTTTGAGTTCTCCTTTGTCATAGAAGGACCACTAGACAGGGAATCAAGCCAAGGAAATTAAGTTTATCTATAGGGAGAAGAGCAAACAGGGGTGTAACACAGAGAGCCCTTCTGGGTTTAGTTCTGGGAGAACTTTAAAGGTTCGGTGTTTGAAAAGATCCAGAGCCGCAGAGTTGGGGGAAAGAGATGAGACAATTAAGATGCGTAGGGCGCATTTTGAATTGAGTCCCTTCGATATGTAAAAGATGCAAGTAAAAAGCCTAAGTCCTTTGCTTGCATATCTGTTTCTTTGACTTCTCCTTTATAAAGAGCCTGTGCAGTGCAACACACTGGGACTTGTTCAGGTTACACCCATACTGTAAGCTAACTCACTCATGACCAAATAGAGAGTCACAGTTCTGAATCCTCAACAAATTGTTCCCAGAATAAGGCACAGAGATCCTCCTTCAATGACAATACAACCACAGCTTAAATTGTCATTGCAATTGGTTTCATTATTTGAGCATACCATTTGACATGGGTTTTGACAGGGGGTGATTGGCGATCTTTTTAGTCTTTCTTGAAGATTATAGTGGCTGTGGCATTTTAGAAATACTGTAGCATTCACTTAAAGTAATTCAATAATAGGGATAAAACAGAGCTTTTCTAAATCATCTGGTTAGCACTCCATATGTTCTCTTGCTTTAAAAAAAAAAAAAGCCTAAGAAAAAGAGCTGTTAGGCAGAGATATCATGGTTTTTCCTTTTGTGCTTTAAAGGAAATAGACATTAGCTTTTGGTAGAATTTGGCCCACTCCCAATCTCTGCAAGCTGCTGCTTGCTCCAGGGTCTAGCCTCCTTTGCTCTTCAGCAATGATGACAGCGGACTTGCATCCACATGATGGGTTTTTGTGACCTAGAGCTTCCCGTAGCCTGCTTCAGCCTGGGTGACAATTCTCCAGGCCTGCCTCGTACCAGATCCTGAGGCTTCCTCTGCTGCCTTTCTGAGGGGTTTTACTTATTGTGGTTTGCATCACTTTTATTTACCTAATTGCATCCCCTTTCTTGGTTTATTGCGTTGGTAAAACATATCGTTCAACTGCTCCCTAAGAAATGGACCTAAGTTTCCGTATAGAAGTGAGACCATGCAGTACTTGTCTTTCTGTGCCTGGCTTACTTCACTTAGCATAATGTCTTCCAGGTTTATACATGTTGTTGCAAATGTCAAGATTTCCTTCTCTTTTTTTAAGGCTGAATAAGGTTCCATTAAAAATTGAAACTCCACTCCTTGGTATTTATCCAAAGGATTTGAAAATATATGTCCACACAAAAATCTGCACATGATCTTTATAGCATCTTTATTCATAATTGACAAAACTTGGAAGCAACCAAGATGTCCTTTAGTAGGTAAATGGATAAATAACCTGTCCGGACAATGGAATATTATCCAGGGATAAAAAGAAATGAGCTGCCAAGCCATGAAGAGACAGGGAGGAGGCTTAAATGCATATCACTAAGTGAAATAAGCCAGTGTAAAAAGCTAAATACTGTATGATTCCCACGATATGACATTCTGGAAAAGGCAAAACTGTGGAAACAATAAGAAGATCCATGGCTGCCAGGGGGAAGGGGAGGGGTGGGGAGAGATAAACAGGCAGAGCCCAGAGGATTTCAGGGTTGTGAAAACTCTCTAAGATATTACAATAATGGAGACATGTTATGATACATTGTCCATACCCATAGAATGAACAAAAGCAAGAGTGAACTATGATAAAACTGTGGACCTGGAGTGATTATGAGGTGTCCATGTAAGTTCATCTTTGGTTTAAAAACTGTAAAAAAATTCAAACTCATAAAAGCAAAGAATATGAATAAGTTCCAGAGATCTTATGTACAACACTGTGGCTACAGTTAATAATACTATGTTGTCCACTTGAACTTTGCTAAGAGTAGATCTTAAATGTTTTGAACCACACACACACACGCACGCGCAGCACGTGAGGTGATGAACATGTTAAATAACTTCATTTTGGTGATCATGTCACAATGAATGTGTATATCAAATGATCACATTATATACCTTAATATATATCATTTTTATTTATCAATTATGCCTCAATAAAGGTGGGAAAAAAAGTTTATAAAAAAAGAAAAAAGAAATTGTACCGAGGGGTGAAGTTTCGGGAGCTTTGCTTGGCTAGGCATATTTTCATCCTGCCCCGACAGTTTTGGTGGGCACAGGTCTCTAGGCGGAGAACCGTTTTCCCTTAGACTTTTGTCAATGAGCTTCCAGAGTTGTTGAAAGGCCTGATGTCATTTTTATCACCACACTTTATATGTGACCACATGACCTATCCATTTGTATGTTTCTCTCTGGAATATGTTAGGATTTCCTCTTTATCTCAACTGTTCTGAATTTTGTAGAATGATGCTGAACATTTATTATTTTTATGGGTCTTTTCCATGATGAGCATTTTTAGTTGATAAGACTTAGATTAGAAATCATCATCCTTTAGTCCTGGAAAAAAAATTTTTTGTATTACTTCTTTGATAATTTCTTCCCCACCATTTCCTTTATTATCTTCTGTAGCAACTTCTACTTTTTTGAATATTAAAACTCCTAGCATGATCTGCTAATTTTCTTGTCCTTTTTTTTTTTTTGCCTATAGTTTTATATTTTTAACTTTTGTACTTTTTTCTGAAAGATTTGCTCAAGTATATTACTCAACCTTTTATTGAATTTTTAATGCTTCTCATTTTTTTTTAATTTCCAAAAGTCTGTTTTAATACCCTAACTCATTCTTACTTACAGCATCCTGGTTTCATTTCATGTATTCAGTATCTTCTCTCACCTCTCTTGGGGTAATAAATATAGTTTTTTTACATTTCTTCAGCTCCCTATATCGTCTCTGACAGGCTGGTTTCCTTTTGTCTTTTGTTTTGGTTGCTGTCTATGTTACTCTTACCCTGAGATTTTTTAAAGTCAGGTAATCCTCTGGTCCATTCTAACTTCAGCAAATTACTATAATTCTGATTTGACTACATCTGTGTACATAAGTAAGGTTTGTCAAAGAGTGAGGCCTCAGTAAGGGAAACTTGAAAAAAGAGTATTCTCCCAACTGCCAGTGTTACAGGGGAATCTTAAATGCCCATTTTTGTAAAACTTTTCTTTTAATAGGGCAATTTCCTCAGAGAGAAATCCTTCCTTCTCCTGTCTGACTGAAGGGGAAAAAAAGAATTCCTGTGTTCTGGGAGGTGAAAGTGGAAGAGAGGCATGGGGGCGGGTTTTGTGTCGAGTGAGAACATTCTCCCTTAATCCTTCTCTTTTTGTGTAGCACCTCCCTCTACTCCTGCTTCGTCTACTGGTGGAGATGCTGATTCTCTGTCATGCATCCCCTCCAGAAACTACACCTTCGATCTTCCACGTGAGTAGAGGAGGGCGTATGAATGGTCCCAGTCTCTCATTGAAAGACGTGCAACCAGCTCAATACTGAACTCATCCCTCTACTCTTCCCTTCAGATGTACGTTTTACCATCAATTCCTGACCCTCGGCGTTACATAAAATTTGTAGTGATTGCCCTTTTTTGCCTCTCCACTGTAGCCCTCAAACACTTAGCCATTAACTTTTTCTGTTCAGCATAACCCGTTTACCATTCACTCAACTGCTTGCCAAATCCCAACTTCTTTAACATGACTCCTCTGCTCTCATCTCTGCTTACAATCTTTTTCTCATGTGTTTATGTCTTTCCTGCCATTTAATGAGTTTTGTGAGAAAGTATAAATAAACACATGTGGTCAATCGGCCATGTTAAACTAGAAATATGTGGTAGCTTTTAAACAAGTCTGCCCTCCCACAAAGTGATACCTACAAAGAGACAGGAGGGTTTGATGTCAAGAGTGAAGTATCATTGTGTATGAGAGAAGTTCAGGTACAATCGAGTAATTTCATGTAGCTCTATCTGACGGCGATAACAATGAACTTCAGAGGCGGCGATGAGGATGTAGAGGAGGAAATGCTTGTAGAGATGTCACGTAAATGGTAAAACCTGTTAACCATCATCACCCTCATAGGTGGAAATAAACTTATATCAGCTCGCCTGCAATGTTAAGCTGAAACCCTTTTCTGGCTTTTGTCATCAGGCAGCACACTATCCAGTGCCAAAGGTAATGACATGTATGTGGCCAAGAAAAACAATGCCAGAATACAAAAGGGGTCACAATATATCTGAATCAAATTCAGTTTCCTGAATTTGATCTTATGTTTCCCTTCATCTCTGGGGCTTCACACATGCCATTCCTTCTTTCAGAACATTCTTTGCTACTTTATTTCACATTGCTTGACTTAACTCAGGATCGACTTCCTTGTCTCCATTTATTATTAATAATGATGATAAGAATACTAATCACACCTAAATTTATTGAGTCCTTACAATGAACAGATAGGTATATTATATTACGGTTTTACATATATTATCTCATTTACTGTTTAGAGCTACCCTATGCAGAAATTTATTTTTTCCCATTTTACAGATAAGAAAGCTGAGGCATAGTGTGTATGGCACCTTCTCAGAGAACGCTCTAGCCTCTCAGGTTTAACTCAGTTGTGTCTCCTACAATGCAGTAGTGAGGTATACACTCTGGAGCCAGAATTCCCTGGGGAAATAAAACTTAACTGCTCTGTTTTTTTAAAACTCTGTCAGAAAAATGAGCATAATCATAGTTTTCATCTTATATAGTTATTCTGAAGATTAAATTAATACTTGAGAAGCAGCTTGAACAGAACCTTGTGTGCAGTGAAGCAGTGAATACATGCCAGTTGTTACTATGTGTTTCCAGCGCCCCTGGTATATTTCCTTTAGTAACGCTTATTGCACTATATCAAAACTGAGTTGTGTCTTTTTAATACATCAGTTTAATATGTTAAACACACACACACTATTCCCATTAAACAAACAAGTTAGAAGCAAATTATTTAGCAATCGAAATGACAGTGCCACAGGTTCAAGGTCCTGGGTCCAACATAGCAGCCAAAAGCCATTTAGGTAATGGCCTGTGGATCACTCTCTCCCCCACGATGGGCTTACGTTGTAATTGCTGCTGCCCCCTCTGCAGCTCCTGGACATAATCTGAGTTTCTAATTTTCTGTGTCCCGCTCCTCACATCCCATAGGATTATGAGCCCCAAGAGGGCAACAGTCATGTTAGGCTAGTTAGTGTTGTACCCTACCACTCAGTACAGTGCCTAGAATGTAAAAATGTGCTTAATAAATAGTCTTGAAAAGGAGAACCAATGAATGCACGTAGGCAGGAGTTCAACTCCTTTGGGTAAACTTTACATGTACAGAAAATGGGTGAATGTAGAATACTCAACTAGCTTCTGGCACAAACATGGTCATTAGAAGTGGTAAAGGCAGATCCTGCAACAGCTCTCATTTGAAATCAGAAGTACAGTCCGTAGGAGCAGTGTTCATGACTTCCTGGCCATGAGATCCTGGGCAAGCCCATCAGTCCCTCTGAGCTTCAATCACCAAATAGGTTGGTGTGAAATCAAATGAGATACTGTACACGCAAGCATTCTGTAAACTAGATGTCCCTGTAAAGGGTTACTCTGAGACAGTTTTCCCCAGACCACAGGAATCTAGAAATACAGTTGGGATATTAGTTTAAGAAACCTGTCCTTCTCTGGGGTGTTCCACGAACTCTTGCTGTCCCCACCGTTCTAAGTGTCTGCTAGATTCCTTGTTGATGATGAATCTATATGCATTGTGTGAGCGTAAGAGGGGGGATCAGGAAGCATAGACTTACTCATGTGTCGCTCTGCCCCCAAGTTCCTAAAGGACAAAGAGAACTGGAATGTTCAGCAAAGTGTCACAACTGCCAAAGGTACATAAAGTCAGCTACAGAACCCGTAAAACAGAAGTAATGACTCAATTTGTGTCAGCAACGTTGCTGGGGGGAAAAAGTCTCAAATAACTCTTTAAGATATGGGGGGAAGAAATACAACAAGTTTTATCTTATATAAAGACCAAGCACCACATCCTCCCACCAACCAACCTGGTTGGTTGATTCATTATTAATTGAATAATTTGTTTATTTGTTCAACCAACATCCTAGATATTCACCATCTGCTATATGCTAGGCCTTAAGGCTATGTTGGTGCCAAAAGCACCAGCTATCTCCTCCCATAGCTCACAGCCTGAGGGGTGTAGTCAGCCACAACATGCCTCTGGTTTTGGGTTGGAACAACCCGAATATCTTAACTTGAGTGAATCTCTATTCATTAAATGAACCATAATGGTTAACATTGGGAGGGGGTGCCCTTTTTATAGAGAATATTAGAATGACATTTATTAGCATGTATGCCTAGTTCAGTATATCATTTCTGAAAGGGAAAACGAGTCCTGGAGGTAAGGATAAAAAATATTTAAATTAAAAAATATACATCATATACAGGAAAATAAAAGGATTTAAAAATCTAAACAGCAGAAACCAAAGCCTGATTTTAAAGGTTTTTATGTAGGAAATGAGCTTAAATAATGTAGACCCTCACCTAACCTAATGAAGAATTTCTCAGCATCGGATGATAAAGAGTTGGAATGGGCAGCAACAGAGGAATTTGAGAGAAGCATTTCCCGGAGATCCATGGATTACACCTCCAGTTGCTTCATGGCAGAAGCATAAGTGAAAGCATCTCTCCCTGTGCTTTTCAGCTTCATGGATAAGAGAGAGGCCAATTACAATAGATGGCTATTAATTCTATGTAGACAAAAAATAGAAAAAATGAATTTGTTTTGAACCTCTTTATACTTCGGTTGCAAAGACCAGACCAGCTCCGGTAAATCACGTCAACATTATTGAACCCTTTTTATGTGTCAGGCACTGTACTGAGTGATGAAAATATACAAAAATGTTTCTACCTCCAGTAAATATATAATGTACTAGGGAGACAGAGATAATAGGTATTGCCTGGCTAACAACCCTTTACTATGTACCAGGCATTTTGTTAAGTATTTTAAATGTCTGCTTTTATTTAATTTTTACAGCAATCCTAAGAGTTATACATTATCAGTTCATTATACAGATACAACAATGCAGACCCTCTGAGAGGTTAACTAAATCATCAAGGGCCCACGGTGAAAACGCGGAGCCCAGATTCAAAGTTAGCCTACCTGATCCAAAGCCTATGGGCTCTTGACTGCTGCTCCCCAACTTGGGCTGCACTCCAAAACGAGTGACGGTGATTGCAACTGCAATAATGACAGTAATAACAAATGATGATAACAAGGACAATAATAACAAACAATAGCAACAATGATGGAAACAACAATAACATAATGCTTATTATGAGTGGTATAAACAAAGGGCGTTGGGATTAGAGAAGATGGAGCAATTGATTTCGAATGGAGGTCATTGGAAATCTTTTACAGAAGGTCATTTTAGAAAGGAAACTGTATACCCTTGTAGGGCTGTCACCTGGGAGGAGCTGCCCAATCACAGGCTTTTCTCAGCCCCTCTGCCATGAGTGATTCTCACTGGTGGAATCTAAGTGAAAGTGACTTTCTTCCAGGATACGCATAGGGAAGCAAAACAGAAACTTTTATTCTGTTAAACTATTGACATTTGGGGATTTATTTCATAAAGTCATTAGCATTATACTAACTAATGTAGAAGGTATTCTAAGGAAAGAGCAGAATATAGGCAATGCCATGGATACAAGGGGAGTCCAGGGAGAGTGAATGATTCGCTGCTTTGGAGTATAGATGTGAAAGGGAAGGACGGCAAATGGAGAGAATTTGGGACCATGAATACCAGGCATGAAGTTCAGACTCTCGGTAACAGGGATCCCCAAGACCAGGCAGGTCATAAGTGAAACATATCCCATTTAAAACTAACAAAATGTTTGTATTTCCCATTAGAATTAGGGGAGGAAAGAAGCTAGGTAATGAACGGCTAATTGTTTTTCCTATGAAAGGCTATGTTTGGTTTTAGATGGGATATATATACTCACCCATGCTGATACACTCACTCACAAGCAGTGCACATCTACATTCACCCCTGAAAAGCACTGACATGCACACACATACAAGTGTGCACATACACACAGACATGCAAGTTCACATGTGTGTGCATGCATAATTCTTCCCCTCAAGCAGTTATTAGATGCTATCTAAATCATCCCATAACTGTATGTTTGTGTAGCTATCTATTCATTTCTAGAATTGCATCTGTTTGGACACCTGCCTTAATTATTTTTGTGAGGAAGGAAAATGGCAATTTATAAAAACATAGTGCATGGCCTAACGCTTGCATGCACATTGACTTTGTGGGCTACTTTCCTCTTCTTTGTCTCCCTGAAGTAAATCAGGGTGGGAGAGGTATAACTGAAGGGAAGACAGAAAGAACAACTCTTTCACTTCTCTCTCTCTCCTTTTCTTTCTATTCTTAAGATACTTTTTCTGTGGATCTCCACACACTCTCCTCAGGTGGGTTCAGAAGGTCCCAAGAGCTGCCAACACTTCTCCTCCAGTAGGAAACTTGTGCAAAAGGCCAGCTGCTACCCAGAGGGATGTGACAGATGGCAGGATCACCGTGCCGAGCGCGGATGGCTCACCCACGTAGAGAGGCATCAGGGAGCTGGAAGCAGAGCTCTGGAAATTATCCCTGGCCTGCTTCAGCTTCTCATATTGACAATTCCACACCCTTCTAATCTGTGAATTTTGGAGGTTGAAGAGCCCAGATGCGTGCTTTTTTTTTTTTTCTTTTCCTGAAAGAGCAAATTTGTTTGAGTTCTCCAGAGCCACCATTTAATTGGGGATATTATCTTTATTGCATTGTACACTATTTGCTAGTATTCTCTGATGGCTAACTCAGTCTAATTTTCTTACCTGGGTGTGATCCTGACTTACAAATGGCAACCCTAAAGTAACCTCTTCAAAATGTCTACAGGAGGCTCTTCAACAGCCATGGTGCAGCAAAGCTAAGAGGGCATGGAGTGACCTGCCGTGTGTGTGGCCTAAGGTGACAGTGGAGGCTTTGCAACTGGCCTGATGGAGGAATGGCAAGTGCAGAGTGGTCAGAAGACATAGCTTAGTTAAAGCTAGTAAATATTTCCCCTATAAGATACATTGTTTGTGGTTTTCCTTCCTCCCAAGAGCCACCAGGGCAGGCCGGGCAGGCAGCTTTGCTCTTAGATACCACTGCTGGATGGGAAAGCCTCAAAGGCAAAGGTTGAAGCTCCACAACTAATCTTGACCTTCAAACAACAGAAATTGTAGGAAATGCCAATCCTCTTATCTTCATAGGGTTGATTACGTTAACATTAACACCGTGCAAGTTGCTAGATTGAAGATGTTTACTTCTAGGAAGCAGGAATTCTCTTTTATCTGTTGCTTTCTTGTTAGTGAGATGCTGACTACCATAGTTTTGCTGTATTCAGTGGTTGTACCCTGTCTTTTTGTCACAGAAGGGACAGCGGCAGCAAAACAAGTGACTAAACACCTCCAGGAGAACAACTGGCAATTTCTGCCAAGATGATTACTTGCGTTAAATTGACACACCTTGTTATTTGAAGAAGCTCTGCAACGGGCCCTTTGATGCACCTTTTCCTGAAGTTGAGGGGACACTGCGCTAGAATGATGCACTGCACACATCTGAGTAGATTTTAGTAATACATGGCTCAGGAAGCCTGGTTAGGGCACAACTCATGGACCTGGAAAAGTTTTGTTTGTGTTAGACTGTTTTTATGCTCACCTATGTGGCCTCCAAGTGGATCAGATCCACACTTTTGGCAACAGTGTAATTATTCTGCCTCAAGAGTTTTCAAATCCTAATGTACAGAAAAGCCCCTGGCAAGCCTAATAAACTGCAGATTCCAGGGCCTCACCCCCAGAGACTCTGATTCAGTGAGTCTGAAATGGGGGCCAAGAATCTGAGTCTAAACGAGCCTCCCAGGTGATTCCGTGATGCAATGATCCTGAAACCAAACCAAGAAATAGAGCTGATTGAGCCAAAAGACACTTTAAAGTTTGACTCCTTTCTGGTTATAGATGAGACTATACTATATTGTCCTCATGGATTAGTCTCAATCACCATAGTGGAAGAAGGGAGGAGAAAGAAAAAGGGAAAATGGCAAACAGAGAAAGAGGGATGTCTTCTGTTGGGTTTCTCAGAGGCAGAAACTGAGACACGACTTCTCACGCAGTGATTTTTAAGGGAGCGATCTCCGCAGAAAGAGGGCGAGGGAAGCAGGCCAGGAGAGGAAAAGGAGCTAATCAGGGAGGGGTCCCACTGCAGTCTAGCCCCACCGGGATTCCTCAGGGAGCTCTAGAGCGTGAATCACACCACAGAACTGGTCCCACCTTGAGGCCGGGGGTCAGCACTTTGTATGCTCTTATCAGTCAGTCCTTGGCAGTGGGCCGCCCCTGGGTGGGGGGGGCGGGGGGCGTGGCTTAAGCCCCCAGCGTCTCTGGTGTGGTTTCTTCCAGCACAGAACACACTGGAGGAAGGAGCAGCTGTGGGTATACCCAGCCAAAGCTCCCAGCAGGCAGAGGAAGGATGCATCAGCCCAATAAAAGACACTTTGGTGGAGCACCAACAATATCAGCTACAGGGAGGAATGGAAGTGAGGGAAAGAGAGAAGGAATCCTAAACAGTTCTCAGCTGACAGTGATCTGAACAAACGAAGGTTCTACTGTTTCAGTCAACAACCTGAATAGCACTGAAAAGCCAGCAAGCCACTTCCTGTGGAAAATTCCTCCGAGTATTCCCAAGTTTCTGCATTCCTGTGCATCTACAGATTTGATGCTGGTGTCTAGACAGCTGCCTCTAGGCCAAGCTGTGTTTGTGAGCGTCAAGGCTACAAAGGTAAGAGGGAGGAAAAAACCACTGCATTTTAGAACCTTAGAACCGAGCGGCCGAGCAGCCTAACCACCTCTCCCCAATGCACAGACCACCGCACTCCACTTTGTACCACCTGCGAATCTAGCTAACACAAATATTCACCATGCTTAAACTAAAATACTGTCAGTCCATCAACCAAAGCTGCTGATCTAATCAAAATTTCAAAACCCTTTGTGCAGGATAAAGCACCACTAGGATAAATCCATCCAAGTCACATTTTCTGCCTTATTGAAAAATTCCATGAATTGTTTTCTTCGGTAAATACTTTCTGAAATCAAAGGTGCCAATTACTATCCCATTTCTCTCTATCTCGCCAATGGCCTTATTTTAGAAGGAAATTAATGAGATAGTGTCAGTGAATTGGCATTTGCTCCTAGTGTCACTGCTTTTTAAAAAATGGGTTAATAAACTATGTGTGCGATCATTTATTCCAAAAATGTTGTCAAGCTTTTATAGTACTTTACTGAACAATAAAATTTTAGAAACTCCATTTCCCCCTTTTTAAAAGCAGGTCATACACCCACCTGCAGTGCTTTGGGAAGTCTCGATCACCCTGATTTCTAAAACAGCACCTGCAGTAACGCCATGGTGTTCTCTGTATGATCTTCCAGCACCTTACAATTTAATTCATCTGAGCTTGCACTCACGTAAAGCTAAGAGATGCTTCTTTACAATTTATCTGTTCATCTAACCTGGACCCCTACATCTTCTTAATGATCTTTGTTCTAACTTGTCCAGCTTAAAGGTGATCTTCCTTGCTGGTAAACATATAATCAAAGTAGGGTCTAAGTAATTTTTCTATTACCTTGGGTGTATATCGATTGTAGCACATACAGGTCCATTTATTTGTTTATCATTCTCCTTGCTTTCCAGAAATCAACACGCCCTTTGGGCTGTATTCAGCCGTTACCGAAGCTTTCGTTTCACCCTGGACTTCGGCCTTCCTGTTATTATTCTACAGACCTACTCCCCTCTCCTGTGTCCATCTGGGCTAATACCTCCCTTCATCCACTTCTGTCGATGCCCTTCTACTAGGTGACTTTATTAGAAGACTTCTTCTGGCTGCATTGCTAACTTTAGATACCACATTTATGCTTAACTATGCTCATTTGTGATTAAATTGTTAGAAATTCTACTTTGAAAGATTCCCCCTTGAGCAGCATGAACTTTTGACCTCACTGACCATGGAATGGGGCTTGCCCTTGTTATAAACTCTAAGCAATGCATTTTCTAAAACCAAAGATACAGTATTGAGTGTTGTCTATGATTTTTTCTTACTTAAATATCTCAAATGATTTGACTACTTCCTACAAAGAGAGGTTTCTATCACGTCTCTATCACAAAACAGTTCTTTCATAACTCGGTACAGAATATTGTTTTCTTTCCTTGCTTCTTCATCTTTCTGAGTTGTCAGCAAGTCTAGAATTTATCAGATGCCCTGCCTTTTGTAGAATAAGACTTCAGCAGACATTCCGACGGGTGTATTTTTCCTTCTCTTCAAGGCCAGTTTTGTAATCTGTATTAGGAAACCTTTATCCATATCCTCTGTCTGGTCTGCTGGTCTGCAGAATACTTCAAGAATAATATCACTCCTAACTCTCTTTTATCTTATCCACTCTGAGAGGAAAATCTGCAATGTCCATTCTTTGTGCAGAAGGGAAAAGACTTTTTAAGTCACAACCGTCACCTGGGTTTCCATGCGGTACTGAAAGTTCGAATGCTCAAAAGGGAGGGAATTCAAAGGCCAATCAAAATACATTTTCTGACAAAGCAACAAAAAGGTCATTTGTCATTTTCTCTTGAATGCTCCCCATACCTAATGACATCACCAGCTTGTACTGAAACATACATTTCTGTATAGAAGGTAGAATTATTTGAACTGTTCATATATAGGAAAACAAAATTATTAAGAACAAGAGCTTTGAAGACTGAGCTGACTTGACATTGAAGCGCAGCTCCAGTGCCATGGTAACCATTCTGAGTCCCAGATGTTCACATTCATAAAATGGGTTTATTACTAGAACCTGTCTCACAGAAGTGGTGTGAAATTATTTCTCAGAAGCTAACCATGGTACCCGTATTTCAATAAATTTATTTATTTAATTAAAAAGGAAAAACAACAATTGCTTAGTATGTGCCAAGAAATAGTGTAGGCATTGTTATTACAACAAGGAACAAGTATAACAAAATTCCTGGCCTCGTTCGGGGGCAAGTCAGGTGCAAACTATAAAGTCATCCATATATAAAATATGTGTAAATTATGAACAGCAGTAAATGCCATGAAGTAAATAAAAATACATAAAACAGCAACCAGAAACTGACTGCGTATATGGGGACAGCCACCTTAAGCTAGAATGGTCAGGGAAAGCTTCTCTTAAGAGGTGACCTTTCAACTGAGCCAGAATGATGAGAAAGTACCAGCAATACAAAAATCTGGGCGAGAAGTGTGTTCTAGGGAGAGGAATGAGCAAGTGTAGATATTCATAAACTACTTCTCAATACAAATGTTTCCCTTAAATAGATTTTGGACAAGTGTTTGGTAGGATTTTATATGATTTTATCATTATCAATTTATATTTTAAAATACAAATTTCTTTTGATAATTTTCTGTAATGCCATTCAATCAATCATTAATATTTTAAGCTTTTGCAAAGTGAAAGTTGATGTTTTACACATCCATGTTTTATCACCGAGAGGCTGTGGCTGAATGCCATGTAGATGAATTTGACTCTGGGAAGCATGTCCCTTCAATTATCTGTTAAATGCCTCTTTTTACACCCAACCTGCTGACAAAAATGAGAAAGCAAACAAATGAGATGAGTTGCAGTGAGGACACCAGAAGCCAAGAGAGCAGAGTATCTAATTGGAAGAGCACAGGAGAATGTTTAAAATAAGTTTCAGAACAGCGATAAGGATGAAGATGATGTTATCTCTTGGATAGAAGAAGCTATTAAAATACACCAGAGTGTTTTCAATCACTTAATCAGAAAGCCCTTTTCCTGAGAACTGTCTTTTGTCCGTGTGCCATGAACAAACATAAATATTTTGGATTTCCTGCATCCTTCACCCTGATAATGGGCTCTTAACTAGAAGCTCTTCCCACCTCAAAGAAAAAGCTAAAAACAGTGATAAAACATAAAAGATATGATGTCTTTTCCAGATGAATTATTGAATCCCACAAATAGTGTTTAGTGTTATTCCTTCTCTAGTTCTTGCTCTTTTCCTAGGATATTTATGTGATTTTATATGTAATATATTATGCATCCTGAAACTGTTAGAGCATAACACAATGTAAACATGTACACAAGAGCTGAACGTAGGTAAAATAAATAAGCTTTTTGAACAGTTGCATGTGAATTTCTTTTAAGATGCTACAATTGTAAGCTCTCATTTGCACATAAATTTTCATCTCACATTTAATATTTGAAAAATTCTTTAAAAAATAATTTTATAAGATAATATTATGAAATGTTTACATAAGGCTTAAATAAATATTTTAAATTCTTAACATCAATATGAGTAACTGTGTCTACACATGTAACAAAATCATTTCTGTTAAAATCAAAACATTTTTTAAAACCTCTGTTAACAGACCTATTTAGGAAAAAAATTTAAACTATGATTTTTTTAAAAGTTATAATAAAACAAATAATTTGGCAGAAAATTCTCTTACTGATATGGGAATAAAGTTTCATGCAATGGTCACATTCTTATAAGATTTTAAATAACATTTTCTGGAGCCAAATAGTGATGTGTCAATCATTTGAGTCGTAATAAACCAGAAGTTCTCTTGTGCTCAACAAATAAATCAAAACAAAATTTTACTTGGGCAAAAGGTGAAATTAAATTAAAGTGACCATATTCGTAAGTAAAGCCACTTGAAGTACAATTAAATACATTTTTGCTACTATTATAAATGACAAATTTCTCCATTATACCTATATTTTAATTCATAATTGGAAACAGAAATCCTAGTACTCAAATTGGCCCATCTAGAGTTTTACTTTGAAGTTTGACCTCAGAATTTGTGCAATAATATCAAGCCGATGATAACATTTCCGGGGAAATCGTGTAATGAGAGCGCTCCGGGAGAGTTCTCCCTGCACAGCCAGGCGTCTTGTACACCAACCTAGCTCTGCTTTACGTAAGGATGTGAGACCCCAATCTGTTGGAGCCTCGTGTTACCAAAGCACTAAAAATACAAATCTAGTTTAATTAAACAGTCAAGACCAACAGAAAGGATCCAATAAATATGAATAATATTTCTGCTTCTCTTTCGGAAACCAAATAGACTGCTTTAGTGCTTTACGTTCGGGTGCAGCGAGCCAGTGCGTGCTGGGTGCCGTGTCAGATGATAATTCGAGGGTTAAAAAGGACAAAATTATCACTCACATATGAGAGAAGCTGCTATCGGCTTGCTTATTGACCTCATGTGTGCTCATGGGTAAGATGCACTGTTACTTATAAAAAGATGAGAAATGGATATGTCTGGATAAACCTTTAGAGGCATCTGATGGTCTCATTAGTGAGGTGGCTTCCTGGCCGTCAGCGCGGCCTCCCCTTACCAAGGAAGCCGCTGCTGAGCAAGTGCACTCCTCAACACCTGCAGCAGGATTTGGCACTAAATTTCCAGATAATGATGGTCGAGTGGGCTTGATATATGCTACGCCTTGTTTTTATTCTCCTTATTGATTCCTACCAAATAAAGATGGCCGTGCCTGTTACAGAATTTGAAATAATTGGAATCTGTGTTATTTACGTATGATTTCATTTTCGCGGAAGTTGGGGAGTGCGTGGGAAGGGGGTGGTAGGCAAGGGGGGAAGCGTCCTCTAACAGCTGCTTTGGGAAGAAATGTTCCGGTAATAAACTGCCTCCAGCGTTTGTCTAAAATAAAGAAATAAATAAATGCCGTGTCGGGTGAATCACATCAAAATCTCAAGACAATTCCAAGATGAACCAACTCGGAGAGTAAATGACCTCTTCATCTGGGTGATAAAGTTCCAGCCAAAATATTCTCTGGGCCCGAGACGTGATTCATTAGAAATATGTGCATGGCGGGGCGCTCCTTTCTCTATCTGGCAGAGTCCAGTCTGCACACCGATAAGAAGCAAATGCAAATGTCCTGATAAGAACTGAATGCAAATATTTATGATATGATATTCCCTGGGAATTATGTGCAGATAAAACAAAGTGTATTATTTTCCTGCTTCTCTTTCAGGTTTGCCAAAATGCCCTTTTTCGCTTTTGGAATTTGCATTTCTTCAAAATTGATTCGGCTTGCGTATTATGTTAAGCTATTTGTTTGCTAAGGATGGTAATTAGTTACTGTAATTACAGCAATGACAGTTGCTAAATTGTTTTTAAAGCATTACAGTGGGCCTGTGCCAGAAGATTGCAGTATTTTTTTGGATTTAAGCAGAGGCTGGAAAAACTCCCACTCTAGGGCCAGCATGGGATTTTCAACTACAAAGCTGCTTTTTCTGATTGAAAATTTTTTTAAAGTCATTAATTTGCATTGATTGCAAGTGCTAACTTTACATTTAGGTTTATTCACATATCACAGAAATATTAGTGATAGTGGACCTTGGCATGAAAGGAGACACAGGGGACATGCATCGTAAATAAAAGTGAAAGCTGATAGCAGAGGAAAAATGGTATAACTATTACTCGGAGCCTGTTAATTAAACTTTTTAGCCTGTTTTTAGATAAATTAAAAACAATTAAAAATGTTTCTCTGAAAGTCATTCCCAAACTTTTCTGAACCCTCCTGGTTTCAAATGAGTAATGTGGAAAAACATAGTTTGGCTATACTCTATTTTTGACATGTGGAAAGTAACAAATAAAGGAGAAAGGTTATTTATCCAAATACTTATTACAGATTTAGTTTAAAAAAAAATAATTGAGGAGGAGAGACTTGAGCTATTGTGCATGCCCGAGATGGTTTATGTGATTTATGTTTTATATCAGCTGTGACTCAGGGGTTAAAGGCAGTTCTCAGTGCCGTCTGTTGCCCCAAGAATGCCTTCTAATATACTTTCCGAAGTCTCAAAAATTCAGGTGAGCTCAGAGTTTGTTGCCAGCCACTTGAAGTCAAGGGAATCCAAAATCGAGCACATACTTTAAGGTGGCAGGGTCTTATAAATCCATACTCGCAGATGCTTCACAAATAATAAATACTTCCATACTTAAATATTGAGCTACCTCTGCACAATAATAATAATAACATCAGCTAACATCTCTTGAGATCTTTCCACATTCCAGGCACAGGACCAATCACTCTGCATACATTCTTTCAACAGCTAATGCAGCATTATTAGTAGTAGTATCATTATTATCATCAACATTATTATCTCCGTTTTACAGAAAGAGCTACTGAAGCTTAGAGACGTTAGAACTTGCAGAGGTCACCCTTTTGGTAAAAATTGAACGTGGAATTCAAACCCAGGCAGCCTGACTCCATAGCCTGTTCTCTTAACTTGAGAGAATGCGACTTTGTATTTGAATGTGAGCAAATAAATAATATTTTTAAAACCCCGATTTCTTCCTCTAATTTAAAGCTAAATTGAAAGCTAAACCACCTAGTTAAGATGTCAGAAATTGAATTTTTATCTCAAAGCTTGTCCTCCTGATATATTATTTTATTTACTTGTTATAGATGTAAATATAATTCCCTTGATTATGCCTCTAATAGTACTAGTTGTAGATGAGAAATCTGGCTTTTTACTCCCCCCCCAAAAACAGCTCCTAGGAATTGACTGCTTTTGCTCCAAAAAGACTCAACAAATTTAGTTCGTATATTTATCATTATTCGAAAACTATAAATCCCACTTTGTTCAATATGGCTTTTATGGTTGTATAAATGTAGATGAAATTGGTAAATGGGCATTTTATGACATTTTGAAATTATTTTGAAAATCATCTCATGCCGTGCATACTTACACATTGCCCTCATGCTAGACCATACAGCTACCTCATGCAGAACCCATGCAGAACCCAAAGTACACATCCCCGGTGTGGGGGGCAAGGGTCTCAAGTGTGCACACACACACGGAGACGTAGACCACTGCAATTTATACAAGCAATGTCTCCAATTAATGCATTCAGCAATCCCTCTTTATAAAGTCATTCCTGCTACACTCTTACCTCCTCCAAGCTGGACATTCCTGATCTCTTCAGCCTTGATGAGACAACTCCTTTCCCCCTTATTGTAGTTAATACAGGACCGATGGTGCCTTGCATGAGCCTGGCTCAGTGTGCACCTACCTGTCTCCTCCAACAGACTAGAAGTTTTTGAAAGTCTAGACCTTTTACATCTCCTGTATCTAGCACAGGGCCTGGCACATTGTAAATCACAACTAAAGTCTTATTGAATGAATAAGACTTAGTGAACTCATACAAAATTTCAGCAGCATGCAGCAAAAAGCCTTTATTTCTCATGTATGGGTCTACTCACCACCTAGGACACATTTGCTCCAGGCTGTGAATCAGTTGAGGCTATAGCACTTGTCTCGGTTTGGGTCCAGTCTAGAGGACTGGAGCATGTTTTTCTCATGGTAGGATCAAGTGAAAACACATAATGTCTTTTAAGACCTACACTCAAAACTGTCATATTTCACTTTTATCCAGATTTTATTTCCCAAAGCAAGTCAAGCACCAAGACCAATATCAATGTGGGGGCAAAATATACTCTCACCATGGATGGGTGGAGGGTAGAGAGTGGAGGAGTAAATATTTTCTGAATAATAATATAATCTACCAAAACCAACAAATATTCATATAATAAAGGGTATAGAAAATTGCCCTTTCTTTAATGTAAAGCACCTAAAATATTTAAAAGAAGTAATATGGATAATTGCTTCCTCATCAAGACCCTAGAAAACATTTCATGATTTTCCTTGATAATTTTTTTGTTAGTTCAGTAAACTTAACAGATGAAAACATTCTTCAAGGGCTCAGCATTAACATAATCAGCTTCAGCTTAGAGCTTTTCTCATTTTTATCCTTTGAATGTCTGGAGAAGTGTTCCATCCTCTTCTTCCATGCTTGAAGACCATTAGTCAAGTGTTCCTATGTTCTTTTCTCTAGACTGACATTTCTTTCATCTTGCCCTCTATATGTCACAATATATCACTTGTCAAACCAAATTCTACCTTTGTGACTCTTCTCTCAGGCTCTCCCCAATCTGTTGAGAGCCAAAAGCTATAATGAAATCTCTTCCTACCATCGATCAGTCAAAACTGGAAAGGGAATCTTAATTCCTTAGAAGAAAAATATTGGCAAATTCCCAGCTGAAGAGAAACATATGGATTCACACACCCACTCCCACATTTTCCTAAGCCCCACTCCAATCTGCAAACACATCAGAGTCCATTTGACTAAACTGTATTGGATCAAAGAAGAGCTCTGAGGAGTGTGAAGTCAGGCTTCAAATATCAGCTAAGCACAGTTTGGTTACAGAAAGGAAAACATCTCTCCCGGAGTGAGACATCTTTCTTGTCCAGACGTTCAAAGAATGTTATTCATTACTAAGTTTATGGTACCCACACTGGGAGCACAGTTCATTGCTTCAGAATTCTTGCCCAGTTTACAAGCAAGGTCTCCTGTTAGCTGCCTAATGCTGTCCATGGCAGATTGAGTCTTAGTGAGTATAAAATAGATCATTACTTTCTCTAGCGATGCTCAGTCATATGGTGATTGCGAACACTTAACCTGGAGCCTGAAACTTCGAAAATTTTCACTTAAGTTTTCAAATTAGAAAGATAATTTATTTTGTATTCGAGAAAGTAAGATTTAGTCACACTTTCTTCATTTAATTCATCTGCTTAACTAAATGCCACTAAAATAAAGAAAGTTGATTGTGTTAGTATCAACATGTAGGAAAAAAAAATCACTTTTTGGAACATAATTTAGCAAAATCCATGTTGAGAAGAAGTGAAATAAAACAGTGTCCAAAACTCTGACTTATACCAGTAACTCACATATTCAAGTTCCTGATCATAAGATGGGGATAACATTGTCTATCAGTCAGGGTTCTCCAGAGAAACAGAATGAATAGGATGTATAATATTGGATTGTCCAAAAAAAGTCCATTTGGTTTTTTCCATAAAATAAAAGATACATTTTTCATTTTCACCAATAATTTTTTTGATTTGGATACTATGAGTATGTCGGCTATCTCCAGCTATTGGCTTCTAGTGGGAAGAGGCCAGGGGTGCTGCTAAACATCTTCCAATGCATAAGACAGCTCGCAGCAAAGAATTATTTGGCCAAAATGTCTATAGTACTAAGAAACTTTGCAAGCCACTTTTGACACATTCAATCAGTCACAGCCCCTTCTCCATACACTGCACAAATCTTTTTTTATGTTTCAGTTGTATTTTTACCTTTCTTGGAATAATACATCATAGTATGCCGAAAATGTTGTGCCCTTTTTCCATCTTCAATATTAAAATGACTACATGAAAATTCACCAATTTTGATAAATTTTTGATAACTTTTTTTAAAGGCACGATGATATGATAGCTGTCATAATACAGTCTAATAAAATTTTCTGAATGAAGTTAAAGGCAACTAAGCACTATTAGAGCCATCGTATGGAAAAAACTATGCGAACTTTTTGGCCAACCCAACGTTAATATATATAAACAGAAAGATTTGTTTTAAGGAATCGACCCATGAAATTGTGAGGGCTGGCAAGCTTGAGGCCTGTGGGGTAGGCAAGCAGGCTGGAGACCCAGGGAGGTGGCGATGCTACAGCTCTAATCAAAGGTGGTGAAGAAGCAGGAGTCCCCCTGTTTGGGGGACCTCGGTGTTTTTTTTAAGGATGAGACTGCCAACGTTATTTAGAGCACACTGCTTTACTCTAAGCCTACTGATTTCAATGTTAATTTCTTCTTTAAAAATACCTCTACAGATACATCTAGGCTGGTTTTTCACCAAATACCTGGGTACCGTGGCCTAGCCAAGCTGACAGCTAAAATTAACCATCACACATGGCATACAATTCTCTTTGTTCTATCACTTATTCTATCAAGAACCATATACTGAAGAGCTACTGCATACATGCAGTCCCCACGTTTCCTGGGAAGCTTGCAAAGTCAATGAATTATGAATTATTGTTTAATCATATTGATTCTCAGGAACATCAGAAATAGACTCGGAATCATACCTAAATTGAGTCTTTCCTAAAATATCAAAGAAATTAGCACAAACATGCAACAAATTAGTCAAGGATGCTAAAAGAAACTTATCAAAGTCTACCTAAGAAGGATGTATCCATTTTACAGGCTATATTCCATAATATTCGGCAGGGTAGAAGCAGGAGAAATTTAATTATAATAGCTAGTGAAAAACAAGCCAGCAGCTTGTGGGCTGGTGAAGAATTTTCTTGGGTCACACATTTTTGTAAGGCTCCTTAAGCTAAATGAGCATACATCCTTATTAACCAAATCACAAATTAGCCAGTCTATTGCCGCATGATTACAGAGTCTCCATGCACCACACTGAGTCTGAGAACCTCAGACTAAGTGCTGTATGGGGAAGGATAACCTATCCTGATACAAAGCTCATCTTGACATTCATGAAAAAGAAGGAGTCAAACAGGTAGTAGCCTAATTTGGTAAAGGCTCACCTGACTTTTCCACACAGGGCCAAATGCAAGTCCAAATATCAATTACATGTGGAATGTTGCTTTAAAGGCTGCTCTGGCATTTGGTGAATTCACAGACTTTCATGGTCGCTCACACAAGTTAACTGCCTAGACCATGAAGATATCAGGCTTCTCAGAGACAACCTCCTCAAAAAAGTTAAAACAATTCAGGCAGCTTCCTATTCAGCACAGAACGTTTCACATTCACTAAAGAAATCTCAAGGGGGTTGAAAATTTGTGAGTCCTCTTCATTAAAAAAATTCTTGCGCCTTTAGATAATTCCGATTTTAATATATACACAAGCTTAACATCATCACTTCCCAAATGATTGCATTAAAATCCCACAAACAGTAGTTCTAGGTCTTCATGGTCCTTACAACCTGAGCCATCTTACACATTGCTCATGGGCACCGTCAACTGCCACAGGGCTTTCCGGGCCTGGAAGGAAGCTAGAACTATGGGAGCAGACATACTCAGGCATCTTAGCTCTTCGGACACAGTCACCTGCTCCTCTTAACATGCCGTTCAACTTTTATCCATTCGATTTTCTAATGCAGTTTTAGGACTTCGTATAGAAATCAGAGATCCCTTGTCATATCTCCTGGACTGGTTTTCTATTTTATATGTGCGTATTATGTGTGTGGACTGAATGTTTGTGTCCCCCCAAATTTCAAGTGTTGCAAACCTAACTCTCAAAGTCATGGTATTGGGAAGTGGGGCCTTGAAGAGGACTAGTTCCTGAGGGCAGAGCCCTCGTGAATTGGATTGGTGCCTCTATGAAAGAGCCCCCTGATGGCGTGCTTGTTCTTTCTACCATGTGAAGTCACGGCAAGAAGACAGTGATCCATTAACCAGGAAGCAAGTCCTCACCAGACACCAAATCTGCCAGCATCTTGATCTTGTTCTCCCTAGCCTCCAAAAACATAAATGCTTGTTGTTTAAGCCACCTAATCTATCTTATTTTTGTTATAATAGCCAGAAGAGGCTAAGACAATATGTGTGTGTAATATCAATGTACATGTGTGTGTTTAATAAAACGTTCAACAAAAATTCACCGAGGGATTGCTATGTTTGAGATATTGGGTTAGCCAAAAAATTCATTTGTTTTTTCTGTAAATGACTCTAGTAGTGCTTAGTTGTCTTCAACTTCATTTGAAATAATTTTGTTAGATTGTATTGTGACAGCTGTTATCAGCATGCATTTAAAACAATATATCAAAATTGGTGAATTTTGTGTAGTCATTTTAATAGTGAAGATGGAATAAAATATGTGATATTTTCAGCATATCATGCTTTATTTTTTCAAGAAAGGTAAAAATGCAATTGAAATGCAGAAAATGATTTGTGCAGTGTATGGAGAAGGTGCTGTGACTCATTGAATGTGTCAAAAGTGGTTTGAGAAGTTTCGTACTGGAGACTTCTTGCTGGACAAAGCTTCACAGTCAAGTAGACCAGTTGAAGTTGATAGCAATAAAACTGAGACATTAATTGAGAACAATCAATGTTATACCACACAGGAGATAGCCGGTATAATCAAAATATCCAAATCAATAAAGTTATTGTTGAAAATGAAAAATGTGTCCTTTATTTTACGGAAGAAAAGCATACAGAATTTTTGGCCAACCCATTACTTTCTAGACACTGACAGCCTAGTGGTAGACCAAAAATCATAGCCTTAGTTCTCAGGAATTTAACAGTCTCATGTGGGAGAGAGGGAATAAAATTTATATTACATTTAAAATTATGATAAGGTATCTATGAGAGAAGGAACAAATGCTGAAAATGCATTTAGCAATGGAACCTAACTTAGCCAGGGGAGTTAGAACAGGCTTCCTTGAAAAAGTGATGTATTGATTCTGTCTTGAAATTTAAAGAATAATTGTCAGGTGATAAAGAAGTCCAGGGGTAGTTTATTCTAGGTGGTTGGAAAAGCATATGAAAGACAGTTTTGAGAAATACAGAAAAATCCAGTATATCCTCAAAAGGCCTTTTGGGTCATGATAATAATTTTAGAATTCATCCGAAGTGCACCGTGTATTTATTGGAGGGTTTTACCCTAGTGAGTAAGGCCATAATATCTGCACTCTTTCATGACCATGCTAGCTGCTGTATGAAGAATGATTTTCGAGAGGAGCAAAAATGGGTACTGACAGGCCAGTTAGGAGGCTAATGCAAAGTTCAGATAAAATTTGGTGGTAGCAATAGAAATAAAAAAGAAAACAACGGAACGGTTGTGACATGTATTAGCTTGGTCAAATTTGTTATAGGTAGGTAATTCTTGAATGAGGGAGATGTTAAAGGTGCTCCCTGGATTCTGGCCTGAGCAACTGAGACAGAGAACCCTGACAAGGAGCAATGCTGCAAACAATGAGTTTAGCTTTAAAAATGTTCAGTTTGAGATGCTTGTGAGGCATCCGAGAGAAAGGAAAGAATAATTGGTTAGGAAAAATTCCGGAGACAGCTGAGAGATATGAATTTATGATTATAAGTTTGGAGGTCATCAAATAATATTTAAAGACATGAGAAAGCAGTAGCTTCTGTTGAGTGAGAACTGAAGGTCTGGGGATATCTCTGTGAAATTCAGGTGAAGAATGAAGAAGACCCACAGAGGAGGAAAAAGAAAGAAAAAACAAGAGAGAGTGGCAATTCAGAAGCCAACAGAAGAATATTTCCAAAGGAGGACTGACAAATCATACCAACTGGGGGTAAGAAGGAAAGAAGGGATAGCAGATGACAGGTGTGTCACCAAACCTGCCTTCCAGAATGGAACCGGCTTCTTGCAACAAACAGCTCTCAGTTGGCCCCTCTCTGAGAATGGCCATCAAATAGAGAGAAGCACTTATTAAGACCATAGCCTCTTGTCTGGGTAGCCGGCCTCTGACGGCTGGTGAACAAGGGGGAAGGAAAGGTCCCACCCTCTCTCACCCCAGTTCAGAACCACTCTGAATGGCAATCTGAGCTCCAGAGCTCCCCCTTTTTTTATTTTCTATTTTTTATTTTAAAAAATTTTAATCACAGTTTACATTCAACATTATCTTTATTATTTTCAGGTGTACAGCATAGTGGTTAGATAATCATATACTTTACCAAGTGTTCTCCTGGTATTTTCAGTACCCAACTGACATAATACATAGTTATTATAACATTGTTGACTGTATTTCCTATGCTGTACTTTACATCCCCGTGACTATTTTGTAATTACCAATCTGTACCTCTCAACCCTTTTACCTGTTTCACCCCATCCCCTAAACCTCCGCCCCTCTGCCAGTCATCAGCTTATTCTCTGTATTTATTAGTCTGTTTCTCTTTTGTTTATTTGTTTATATTGTTCTTTAAATTCCACATATAAGTGATATTATGGGGTATTTGTTTTTCTCTGACTGACTTACTTCACATAGCATGATATCCTCTAGCTCCATCCACGCTATTGCAAATGGTAAGGTTTTGTTCTTTTTAATGGCCAACTAATCTATCATTGTGTAGGTGTACTACAGTTTTTTTATCCCCTTGTGTATTGTGGACACTTGGGTTGCTTCAGTAGCTTGGCTATTGTAAATAACACAGCAATGAATATAGGGGTGCATATAGCCTTTTGAATTAGTGTTCTGTGTTCCTTCAGATATATACCCAGAAAGGGAACCTCTGGATCATAAGACAGATCCATTTTAAGTTTTTGAGGAACCTCCATACTGTTGACCACAGTGAATGCACCAGTCTGCATTCCCACCAACAGGGCACGAGGGCTCCTTTTTCTCCACATCCTTACTGGCATTTGTTTGTTGATGTATTGATGATAGCATTCTGACAGGTGTGAGGTGATATATCATTGTGGTTTTAGTGTGCATTTCTCTGATGGTTAGCGATGTTGAGCATCTTTTCATACGTCTATTGGCCATCTGTATGTCCTCTTTGGAGAAGTGTCTATTTAGGTCCTTTGCCCATTTTTTAATTGGAGAGAGAGAGAGTGTCTCTCTATGTGTGTGTGTGTTGAGTTTTATGAGTTCTTTATAAATTTTGGATAGTAAGCTCGTACTAGATGTATCATTGGCAGATATGTTCTCCAATTCAATGGATTGTCTTTTCATTTTGTTGATGGTTTCTTCTGCTGTGCAAAAAAAAAAAAAAAAAAAAAATTTGTTTAATGTGGTACCATTTGTTCATTTTTCCTTTTGTTTCCCTTGCCCAAGGAGATGCATCAGAAATCCAAAGCTTTCCTTTTGGATCGGCCGCAGCCTTTGTTAAGGCTGTGATACAGCCTGGCTCTCCCACCTGCACCATCTTACTGCCTTCACTCTGGTACTGTTGTTGATTCTGTGAGTGTTTCCTACTGCTCTTCCTCCATGCAAATATTTATTTTAAATTCTGTTTCTCAGGGAACTGACCTCCCACGGTAGGATATGTACTTTAAAAAACTGTCCACTGGACTTATCAACATGGCAGACATTGATATTCTTAGCAAGAGCAATATCTTCTTGGAAATACAGCCAAAATGATGCTACAGTTGCATTATATTTCATGGTAGGAGTGGAATGTAATGTTTAATTGATGGTTCTTTAGGCTCTTATTATTTTTATAATTGTAAACCATGTTGTGATACATATCCCCATACAATTTTTTTACTAGAATAACATTTCAAATCTTGAAGAACTAACCTTGCCCCAAGCAGTACTATAATTTGTAGACAACGTGTCCCCAACCAGCCACTTTTTAGCCAAAACATGAGGAAAATCTCTGTCTTAACATAGAACTCTCAGATGCTTCTATTAATCCTGTTCTTGAGCACTAAGGTCTACTTTAAATCCACCAAGCAGATTAATAGAGAACAAAATGTTTTCTTTACCTTCTCAAGAAATGCAAGCACTTTTATTTCTTTTGGATGATTTAACTTTTATACCACTAAAAGCTTTAAAACAATATATTCTCAGTATAACAACCACGCTGAGGGTAGAAGTGCTCAGATAGCTTTTTAAAAAATGCAAATAGAGTTGCTTCGGGTTTTGTATGTATTTGTCATAGTTTTCTTTCCATGCATTGAGCATACAGAACCTTATTATGTATCCATCCAGCGGTTTTCTTCTCAGAGAGAAAAAAAAAAGAGAGCGTGAGAGAATGATCACAACTAATGCCTGACATGTACCAGGCATTGTGTGAAGCACTCTGCATATATTGTATTACTGATATTCACCAATATTCTATGTGATATGTGTACAGTACATGGGTCCAATATTTGTTTGGCTGCCCATTATCTATGCATGAGGGTATCATATAAGTCAAAAGGTCAAACACTCTCCCTAACACATGTAGGCATGGCCTCGGCTAACTGGATGCTCCTGCTTGGAACTTGGATTTGGAGTGTGTTATCAAAGAAGCCAACATACCTTAGAGCTCACCCGAAGGCTGCAAGGGGCACCTTAGCCAGACCATTGCAATGTTATTGTATCTGCTGCTCCTGTATAATATGGCTCTAGCCCAATTTCTGAGCTCAGGTTTTCAGACTTCTAATGAGTCCTGTGAACTCTCCTTCCAATATATACTTTTTTTGCCTAAGTTTACAACAACAAACCTGGCTAGTGAGCAGATACAATTACTACGTATATTTTATAGATGAAGTAAATTAAAGGTCAGAGAAGTAAAGTGACATGCAGGTCTGTTCAGAATCAAAGCTGTTGCTATTAAGCAATGTCCTATGATGTCTCTTCAGTTTGATTCTTTTTCACCATATTTATTTTTATTGGCTTCATATTTAAAATCAAAAGGTCAATACCTGAAGCTATATCTATAAAAAACATACATAACAGACTCTTTCCTTGTAAATATTTGGAAACTGGTATTTACTAACATTAAATAATCATGTACTCAATACTTTTTTCATCTGGTTTATATTTGTTAATAACAATTAGCTTACGTCTTAGCGGATGCATACAAAAATTTGAATTTTACAATGTATAAAATAAAGCCAATCAGGCAAATACGTCTAGTCCAGATTAGTCCCTAACTGTCAACACAGCCCCTGACGAGCCCTGGCTTGCTTCTGCCGCATCGTGCAGGGCGAGCGCGCTTGCTGCTCAGAGAGGCCTCTGCTCGCTCTCTTTCTCGGGGGCATTTGCAGCCCGGATAGAAAAACAGTGACTTGGGGCACAGGCGGCGTGTTTATCTCTAATCCTTGTATAAGGTCATGGCTTTGGAGGGAAAAAAAGAGTTTCAGCTGGACATCGGGTGGTGCCGAAGTTCAGAATTGGTTCTCAGACCATGGTTTACAGCATGAGAACCATGAGCTCCAAGCGATGCATTCAGTGTCCTGTCGTCTGAAGACAGAAAAAATGACTCTGACAGCAGGCTGGCTGAGGTCACCAAGATGTCTCTAATCAGAAAGGGGGAAGGAGAAAAATTCACTGATTACACTCTAAAGCTTCTATTATGCAGGTCAAAAATCTGTTAAATGAAATGCAATAATATTAGAAAGACTACAAATCCATTTTCAAGTGAATAATGCAGAGAAGTAGATTTGGAGCAATATTTAAATCTCATATATCTATATTAAATTTACAAAGAATGAACTAAGCCATACCAAGTCTTAATAAATTCAGAAGGATTGAAATCCTTTTAATTTTAACAAGGTATGTTCTCTGACCATGGTGGAGTGAAATCAGAAATCAACAACAGAAGGAACTTTGGAAATTCACAAATATTTGGACGTTAAACAACAGATTTTTAAATAACCCATAGGTCAAAGAAGAAATTACAAGGGAAATTAGGAAGCATTTTGATCTGCATGAAAACAAATTCACAGAGAATGAATAACACAGTGATAAAATAACATCCCAGACAATAACCAACTGTTTCGAGTATTTGCTGTGTGTCTTGTGTTTGCCCACGTTTTCTCCTTTAACTCTCCCCACAGACCAGGGAGGTATGTGCTATCAGTGCCCGTCTTCAGATGACATGGACGATGAAACTCGGGGAGGCGGCACATTAGAGAAGTGGTGGAGTGAGTCTTCCACTCGGGTCTGCCACCGGATTCTTGTTTCCAATCACTAAGCTATGCTGCCAACACAAGATTAATGTGAACTATGATAATTGCCTTAATTTTGCCTAAAACCTAGTAATTAATTGAAGAATGTGCAAAATAAGGAGGAGTGGCATTTTGTTGCAAGAAGGACCCTTGATTTGTAAACCACGTTCCTGACCATGAGGCTAGACTGAATACGATTTTGGTGAGAATATGGGAAAAGAGTCAGATGGTAGTTTACAGAAATGTATTACCCACTGCCCAGTTAGGGGAAAGATAGGTAATTTGCTAAGATTCATTTCAAAATCCCTCACAAAGGTAAGATATGAAAACATTCATAGGACAACCGCTGCTTTTGAAGTATAAAGATGAGTAAGACCAAACCTGTGCCCTTCAGGTGCTAACAATCTGCTAGAATCAGGTGATGGGGGTGAAAACACAAAGATTTAAATAAGGTTGCCCAGGAAACAGACACTGGGACACACCAGCGAGCAAGAGTTTTACTTGGGGGTGCTCTCGGGAACACCTGTGAGAGAATGAAGCGAGTAGGGTTGGCCATGGTCAGGTTGATGTGGTCATCACGCGTCTTCTGAGGATGAGGACTGTGAAACACAAGAAGCCACACACTACAGCATTGGGGGAGTAAGGCTTCGCTTTAGGTCTGCCTGACACCCAAATCTTGTTTTCAGTCACTGCACAGAAAAATATATATCCTCTGTCTAATGCACACAATGGCTGACCATTTTTACCTTTTGTAACCTTTCATTCTATTTCACTAAATGTTAATGAAACCTGAATCAGCATCTCTTTAGCTTTAAACCACTGGTTTTTGTTTTGCCTCCAGAAGTTCTATAGAATTTAAAGCCTTCTTCTTCTACTATAACACAGAGATTCAACGATTTGAAGCTATTCTTCAGGTCTTTTCTAGATCTTATCTAGCTAAACATTGCCATTTTCTTCTGCCTCTCTACATATCAACTGCTTTCCAGAAAGACATTATCTTTCTGGTTCTCTTGCTGGTTAAGACATAAATGGGTGATACCCAGTTACATGTACCAGGGCGGTTCAAGCATGAAGGGGCCTCTCTGCCACGAGACCTGCCCACCAAGGGGCAGCAGGCCCTATAGAAAAAGCATGGGAGGAAGTGTAGTCTGGAAGACACAGCAGTGTCCTGACAGTTTAGCAGCAGGTAAGATGCAGAGTGAGGTTTTAAACAACCAATTAAATAAATAGCTGGCTTAGCATACGCAGGTGGAGTTGGAGCAAAGTTAATTGGGGTGGCCTGACAGACTAGGGTAAGAAGGAAGTTTTAAATTCTATAAACCTTGGTGTTCATCGATAGACAAATGGATAAAGAAGATGTAATATATACATACATACATAAATGTGTAAACAATAAAATATTACTCAGCAATAAAAATATTTTTTGCCATTTGTGACAACATGAATGGACCTAGAAGGTATTATGCTAAGTGAAATAAGTTAGACAGAAAAAGATAAATAATGTATGATTCACTTATATATGAAATCTAACAAAACAAAACAAATGAACAAATAAAATAAAACAGAAATAGACACAGAGAACAAGCTGATGGTTGCCAGAGAGGATGGGGGTAGGGATGGGTAAAAACTGTGAAGGGGAGTAATAGGTACAAACTTTCAGTAATAAAATAATTAGGTCATAGGGATATAATGTACAGCACAGGTAATATAGTCAATATTATTGTAACAATTTTGTAAGGTAACAATTGGGTACTAGCTGTATTGTGACAATCACATCATAAGCTATTAAATGTTGAATCACTGTTTTGTACACCTGAAACTAATATAACATTATATGCAGAGTATATTTTAATAAAAAATAGTAAATAAAAACAAGTAAAAAATCCACAGACCTTTAAATATTTCAGAAAAAAAATCAGCACACAGGATCATCTAGGCAGTCGGACATTGTTTCTACATGATAAAAGTGAGAAAACCAGTTAAGATAAAGTTGATTTGTGAGCACTAAGTAATTAGTATTTTATCCCATTCAAGAATTTATAAAACTACTATTGCTGAAAAATTGCATGTAGTAATGCAAACACATTTTTTAAAATACCATGTTGGGTCAGCATAGTGTCCATCCAATATACTTTTCTACCTTTGGAACTGCCCCTTGGAAAATGTGTTCTTAAAGATGAAGGTTTTATGAAGCTCAGTTTCAATAGCACCAATAAAAGAAATAAATTTGATATGAAAAAGATAGACTAGGGAAGGCAAAGAATCTGATGATGGCTCTAGAAATTCACTCTTCCACTGGATTTTTCTCCTATTTACATTGCAATTGGAGGCTGAATATATGAAAAACTAAATGTAAAATTCCCCCAATTTTGTGTGATTTTCAACCACCTCTGCCAACTTAATCATCTGTAGTTACAACTTCTCCCTGATTCCAGATTTGTATATGGCAAGCTATTGGATATTTTCACTTGATTGTCCCATAAACATCTGAACTCATAGAATTCAATGACAATAAACACATTGTCTTCAGGCCCAAACCTGACCTTCCTCAAGTTTCCTATTTCTACCAATGGTACCATCGTATGCCAAAGCCAAAACCTTTCCCTATTTCTCACATTCTCAATAACACTTACAGATTTGCCATAATTATTATGTCTTATTGAGTCCTATTTTCTTGGTTCCCACTGCTCCAAATTTAATTCAAGACCCTATATTCCACATCTATCTTAGGTCCATAATTGCTACCATTTTCTAACTGCTCTTTCTTCTTCATTTCTGGTCCCACTCCGGCATTTCTCTAACCAGAGTTAAGATTTGAACTACCGATATGACCCTACATACAACTCATTCAATAGCCTTCACTGCCCAGGAAATGCAGTTCACATTCTCAGGATATCATGCAGAATTTAGATGCCCTGCCCCTCCCCACCATGCCCCTCCCCAGTCATATCTGCTACTCTTCCACCCTGTGGTCTACTCTAAAGCTATTCCAGAACATAAATGTTCCCCAAGAAAGTATCTTACCTCAAATGTCTGTCCCTTTGAATGGAACATACTCCATCCCCTTCTTTTACCAGGATGGTTCAGGTTTGTTCTTTAAGACTGACTCAGCTTAAATGTCAACCAGCCAAGAAGACTAAAAAATGTAGTTTGCAGGCCAACATTATAGTACAATTGCTATTTCTACTTTGATTTCTTTTAAAGTGGTTCAGTCCCCGCCACCTCCAGGCTGGGCAGCACCGTCTCCCAGCAGCTTCCCTTTTCTGTTCTGCAAAAACACCAAGGCAGAGGATTGCCAAGGATTTGTCTCACTACTTGAAATCATGAAGCAGAGAAAATGACAAAGAATATTGTATCTCAAAAAAAGTAGCCTTTGTAGTGGCGCTGAGGCAAAGTAGAAGAGTAGCATGAGCATGGGATTTGGTCAAAGAAATTGTAATACACACCTGTGGCATGTCGGTAGAGTTTATAAACCAATGCCTATTCCTGTCTTTTGAACTCCTCCCAACCAGCGTGGTTGTGATGTACTGAAGGGGTAAGATTCCAGCAGCCATGTTTGTGGGGCGTTACCACCTCTCTTGGCAACAGTTGATTGCTCCAGAGGTGGGAATTTTACTAACATTGAGCCAACTGAGATCTCTTCCCTGAGAATTTGGAATTAAGATGAAGAGAGACTTAACTTGGAATACATGAACTCAGGAGTTGTGTGGACCTCTGTTTTCCACCATAGTCCTGAAAGCAAAGAAAACTGGTCTGAAGAAAGGGGTTATAAAAAATGAAGCAAACACACACACACACACACACGCAGAAAGAGAGAGAGAGACTTTCTCAGTTTACCAATACCTTCCAGTTTTCATTTTCATTTTTTAAGACTAGTACAACTTTCATAACCTTAGGTTCTATATATTTATAATACTACCTCTACATTTTGTTTACTTTTGTTACTTGCAACCAAAATAGTCTTAAACAATACAGAAATAATTGGCTATAGTTCCAGAATTTATTAGCTTAAACCACACTCATTCCTTTAATAAGCATTCTTTTCGTGTGTTCTCTGTGCCAAACACTATGCTGAGCACTCGGGATGTGTAGAAGGACTAACTCATCACCATCCATGTACAAATCTCTAAATCTGAGCCTCAGAGTCCCCTTCTGTTTAATAAGGAGACTGGCAACAACAGTGGTAATGTCAGACTCAGGCAAGGGTCAAATGAGATCATATGTATGAAAGATCTTTGCAAACAGTTGGTACCAAACAAATATTATTTTACATTCATTATGACACAATTTTGGCCTTCTATCTTTTTTGTTATTGTTGCAATTTCTAGGAGGAAGATGTTCCCAGTTTGACTTTTATCTCTAAAACTTGTTCTTACTTATAAGGTATGTTACTAGTGTATTCCAAGGTCAGTTGACTCCAGGTTAGAAAGCTACTTTACTGAAAATGTGAGGAACCCGTCAGGTGTTGGGGATCCACAAATCATCAAGGCAAGACACAGAAAAAAGTTACCAAACCCAGCTTCATGCAGTTTCAGATAAATCTTTCTAGAGGTCTCTCTGCTCTCCACATTTCCACCCAGTTATCTTCTTCCCCTTCAAGGCCACCCAAACAATTTGTCTGAATTTTCTTCTTCATTCCAAACAATTTTATTTCCAGCCCAACCTACATATTTATACCATTTGTACACATGTGCACATTTACATACATACATATGTATGTATATATTTAGTATTAAGTTGGTCAAATTGCCATCATCAATAATGAAGCAGATGACACTTCCTTGTTTTCCTGGTCCCATACCTACTTCAAGTCCAGCCTCACCCCAGCATTGAGTGAAAAGATTCTCTGAGAGCAATTGTCTTCGCCAGTTGTAGAAATCTCATCATTCACACACAAATTTTTCCTGTTATTTCTTTTCTTCTCTTTTTACTATATTGCTTTAGTATATGTGGGAAAGAGGGTCAACTCTTTAATAAACTCTATAGCACAGTCATTCTATCTACATACCACTCCTTTACACAACTGATAAATAGATGCACAGGGTTTTGCATATGGCAGAAGGTAGACTATATTTAACAAAGAGATAATTAAGGTTATAGTACAGTACTATAAATCTGTTCCATGATTGGTTAATGAAAATATGAAGGTATAACTGAGTTTATTTAAGAAGTTCTTGGAGATTCCTAACTCTAATAACATTGGATGTGTCTGAAACTCTGTTATAACATAACTACACAGTACTGTTGTTATTATTATTACCAATATATATCCCCATCCTACATGTCACTTTTTTCCCAAATATCACCCTATAAATTAATTGTAATCAAAAAACAAATCAAGTGTTTACTAGGCAGCTAAGCAATGTACTTACTAATGGTCTAGTTCTTTTCTAGGAAGGTTATCAGCCTTCACTTTTCTTTCAAGTCTTAGGACTTTTATCTATGGAATACATTTTAGCCACAGCATTAATGAAAAATATATAGAAGACTCATACAGATTTCAGATTACTAATGAACACACATAATTCATCACCAAGTACTAACCTAGCCTATCTTCCTAATGTACAACTTAGTTAAAACAAGAACTAAAGTGTATATTAACTCCAAAGGGTTACTGCATCTCCAAAGTAGGATGGTTGTATACAATTTATTGACAATAGGTTGCTGATTCCCAAATGGTGTGTTACTAATCATAAAACAATTTGTGATCATCCTGTTGCAGTGCTTACAGCAATGCACATTAACAGAAGAGGAATTCTTTTTTTCCCTCTAGTATAGCTAAATGGTATAAATGTAAACACTGAAAATTCCCCAGACTGATACAAAACAAATATCAGGCTCTTTACTGGGTAAAGATTCTTCATAGGGAACTTTGATGTGCACTGAAAACTTAAGTGCCACAACATAACACTCAAGTTGGCTTTCTGGAGAATATATCAGAGGATATGGTAAGACACAGTGTCTAGCGAAATACACTCTCATTCTGTACTCTGAAAGTACACAACCCCACTGGTTTATACTGCATTAGAAAGATCATTTAAGGCAAGGAATGGTTAAATCACTTTCAAATAAAAATGATTCTACAAAATTTTACCATTGGCCCTGGCCAGTGTGGCCCACAGTTGGTTGGAGCATTGTCCCATACACCTAAAGGTTGCAGGTTCGATCCCTGGTCAGGGCACATGCCTAGGTTGTGGGTTCGATCCCTGGTTGGGCCTCATACAGGAGGCAACCAATGAATGTCTCTCTCTCACATCAATGTTTCTCTCTATCTCCTCCTTACTCTCTCTCTAAAGGCAATGAAAAAATGTCCATGGGTGATGATTTAAAAACAAAATGTACCGTTGTTTCTGGGCACTTGTGTTATCGTATCTGGGTACCAGTTATGCAACTACCAATCCCAGTCCTAGACATAGGGAGAAAATTCAGCAGTGCTATTTTTTCCTTATTATAGTTTCCATCTGAATCCTAACCTCCAGGAACCTCCTCTGTGATTGCTATTCTTAGAAGCCTGGGGTCCCTGAAATACCTCCAGGACCACCCATGACCTCAGGGAAGCTGAGCAGGGTGGAGGGAGGATTCTCAGTGACCTTCAAGTAAGAAATCTCCACTTTCATAAACTGTAAGTATTTAGTTTGTTTGTTTTCTCTGTCAAATAAGTTTGAAATCTGTTCCTCTAAATAATAAGAGAGGAAGGGGAGGAGAAAACATAGTCTGGTTAATATTCATTGGACAAATATTTATTATTTACCTACCACATATCAACCACTATTCTAGATACTATGTTTCAAATGATTACTCTGCTACGTCAGTAAATATAAATTTGTTTCTTCTTAAATTTTATAGATCTGAAATTTGGAGGCATGCCAAAAATATATTATTTATTTTTTAATCCAAAGTTTTCTATCTACCTTCATAGATTTAAAGTGTAAATTAATTCAAGCTCAAGATGTTAAGAGATACTCCCTAGTTACCTAATTAACTTCATTCCAAAACAGGACCTTCAGCTATAGAATGTTATTAAAAAAACAAAAGCCTGCCCTAAAATATGGACAGGATTAAAAATCTATAAACTCTATGGGGCAGGAGTTACCCAGGGACGGTACTCGGCATCCCTCCTTTTCTTTGCTGTAATGAACTTTGCTGTTACCTGCTAACTGCCTCCCTACGGAACATCATGCCCAGTCTTTAGGTTCTGTGCAGTAAATTGTTCTGAAAAAAATGAAGAGATGTTTTATAAGTTTTTATAAATAATCTTTATCAGTAATTTCTTGAAATTGCATCTTTATTTGGGAGAAAATGAACTCTACCTAAGATAGATTTGCCTGCAAGTCTTTCCCTGACAGCACTCACTTTGGAAAGGTTCTAGTCCTTTCTTCTAACAGTAAGAAGACATTGTCCTTTCAGGGCTGTTAGAACAAAGAGATTGTTTTGCCATCCTGGGAAGCCACTCAGACAGGATTAAGTGGCACAATCCCATGGCCATAACAGAGACAGATGTGTGGACCATAGACAACAGATGAACTGGCTTAATGCTTGGAGAGGCCATGTCTATCACCCGTGATAGAGAATGTTTGACTGTTCTCAGAAGGAAACTAAAGAAATCTGACAATTACTCACATCAAGAAAGACTTCGGCCACTTTCTACTATACAGGCAAGCTGAAGCAATGCTGGAGAATTACTGATGATATCTCACTGGCTAAATCTATACACAAAATTCTAATAACTTGTAATAAGGGTTGTTATAGAATAGCAATTTTCAAATATTTCCATTCATGACTTATAAAGCCTCCTTACTTAAATCCCCTCTAAATGTAAATTTTCTACCAAGCTGATTGTATCTTTTAGAAATAAGACAATTTTGAACATTCATTTTCTTGAATGTATGGTCAGTGCTCAGAATTATTTGTTAAATTGCTCTCAAATTCCTCAAATTTTTCTCCCACATTGTTGACTGTCCTCCACTGAAATTTGAACTCTCTTTTTACATCTCTTATTATCATTTTTGGGTCAAGGGACTTATTCCAAGTTATTGGAGTCCCAGGAAGTCAGGGTCTGAGCTGCTATGGCTAAAGATGCCCTCTCTGTAAAATCATTATACTAATATTTTGTTACATAAATTGCTTTCAGTGTGCATAGGATCTGTATAGAATACGATGCAAGAGTTAAACACTAAATGCATGGAATTCAAGTCATGGAAGATGTTAAAGTTGTCTTCTTAGTGTAACCTTCTTGCAAAGTGGTTTCCTTGAAATAAATCTGAACCTAAAAATGTTGTAACAGAACTTTTTAGTTGTCATAAAAGGTTGTAACCTTAGTAGCTGTGAGACTCTTATCGCTAGATAATTTAACAAAAGGCCCTAACTTCTTTTTCCCAAAAGTAAATGAGCATCTCCATCAGTAACATTTCTCTTTTCCATGCTGTATTTGCATAAATAAAATGTCCTGATTACTTGTTAAGAAAACTGATTACAAAAGCTGTAACATGAAGTTAGTTGTTGGACCTTATAATAGCACAGTACAATGTTGAAACCAATTTAAATACTAAATGTCTTCAAGTTAGATTGATACTTGCAATATCTTATTTGATAGCTAGAAGAGTTCATTAATTGAACAACTGTTTACCGAGTAGCTAGAGCTAGGCATATAAGCTAGATGCTACTTGATTATAGTGAGCAATGAAACAAAGTCTCTGTCCTCAGTAATTTGACTTGCTAGAGTTGGGGCAAGGTAAAAACAAGAAACCATAAGAATAGTCCATAACATGAGATAATAATTGATGTGCTGAATAGAGATATTAAATGAAGTGTTATTTACTGTTAAAATGAAGACATGCAGAGTTTTAAAGGAAAGGTTAAAATTATGAAAAGTTTCATATAGTAAGTGACATTTAAATTACACATTGAAAGATATTAAACATAGTGTCTATCATACATTAGGAGCTTAATCATCAAAAATGAATGAATGAAATTTTGATAGGAAGAGAGATAGGGATGGAAATTTCTAGGCAGAAGTAACAGTATGAGAAAGAGCACAGGAGCAGGAAATGGCAAAGTAAAACCAGGACACAGGAACAGTTGAGACTATATTTATGATACATAAAAAGAGTAAATTATATAACTCTAGAAATGGATGTTAGTGCAGTATAACATAGGGCTTTTAATAATAATTTGGGGAATTTTTACTTAATTTGAGGGGTAATCATCACAAGAATACAAAGATAGAAAAACTAAAAAATATAAAATATTTCCAGAACTCCAAATTACTTCCCAGTTTGCTCATGTTTAGTATTGTAAATTGTAATATGTATCTGAAACACTATGCAGTTAAAACTCTCTCTGAATGTTCTCAAATTTAAGTGTTACAGCTTATCCATGCTGCCCTGCCAATGAGTTTTACTGTGCTCCTGAAATGTTTGCTCACTCGTTAAAATCCATGTCACAAATCTTCAGTGCAACAGCTAATATTTTACAATTGATCAAATAGTCTTGGATACATATTCCAAATATGTGACTTAATGAAAACAACATAAAGATTTATGCTCCATTTAATGTACTTAGCTAAACTCACAGGATTTCAAAAGAAGATAAAAAACAAAAGGCAACATGGGTTAATGCTCAGTTATCTTTTGGTTAACTTATAAAGCTTAGCAATCGAAGAACATGAAAGAGGAACCTTTGATAAAACTCAGTTGCTTTTTAAAATCCATAAAAGGCAGCTGCTTTTCCAGGAAAGACCATATTAACATTGGTATGCACAACTTTTAAACAAAAGCTCTAGCTAAGCTTCATTTGTAATTGACAGCCAAGACACAATTTTTTAAGCAATTGCCACTTAATAATGCCAACAAGATGAACCTAGAGTAGGAACACCTTTTTTCTTTACTTATCACATAAATGAAACTTCAGAGCCTTCCTCCACATTTCTTTAGGGACTTCAGTGGCACGCATGAGTTTGTGGGCTCACTGATGAGAAGTGCGGGCTTAACGGAACCGAAGGCGTGACTGAAAGCCTGATGGCTGTCTGAGAGTGTCCATTTAGTCTTGAGGTGCCCTCTGAAGATAATTTAAGTCAAATATTAAAGTTTTCATAACTTTCTCAAATATGTATCAGCATATTGATCAGTCCAAAATTTCTTTTAGCAGTATGAGCATGAAATCCTATACTCCCAGCAACTCCAGAAGTCCATGAATCTCTCTGGAAACCCACAGGAGGGTGAAGTAACACGATCTGAGCTGTGACAAGGTGTGACAGATGCAGAGTCAGGAGAAAACACAGAGCGGCTTGATGTTAGAAGAGCACTGTCAAAGTTTCATGTCATTCCAAGGGTTGGGACAGGATAATGGTAGCTGATGATAGGACGTGGTCACCAGTTATCACAAATTCAGTAGGTACAGGCTCACCTATGCCCTGGAAGGTAAAATTAATCCTATTCTTAAACAGAAGAAATAAAGGAAGCCTGGAGCTATAACTGAACCTTTGGATTTGCTAATTAGTCCTTGTGCAGCAGTTACGCCCTAACACATTCCTCAACCACTTTGTCTGTTGCATTCCCTAGGACCTTTAAAGCTGCCTTGCCCTAGATGTCCAAAAGCCCAAAGTTCTTCCAACGGAATTAGATCTCAGTATAAGATCTCCGGTAGAGATGCCCAATGCGGAAAAGGCCACATGTCTAAAGAACTTCTAACTATTGTCTTTTAGGAACTTTGTCTGGGCCACTCTAAAGCTTATTAACCTGCATTCTGTACAGATAAGTGATATGCCCTCTAGCGAATATACAACTAATTAAGGAGGGAACTGGTGACATTATTGTATGCAAATACCAGTGATAAGAGGCAGTGTTGGGGGCCATGGCCAGCTTGGCTCAGCTGGTGTGCCTCATCCCAAAAAGCCAAAGGTTGCCAATTCATTTCCTAGTCAGGGCACGTGCCTTGGTTGCAAGCCTTGTCCCTGATTGGGGTGCAGGTAGGAAGCAATTGATCGATGTTTCTCTCCCTTCCTTTTTCTCTCTCTTCCCCTCTCTCTAAAAATAAATAAAATCTTTTTTAAAAATAGGGGAGGAAAAAGATGGTATAGGAAATACTGTGTAGATGGAACTAATCAGTCTTTGATGGGTACAAATTTCCTAGTCATACAATCAGCAAACTCATATCTACAAAAAATGTCTTTATTTTTCCATATGGTAAACTTAACCTAGTCACTTCCAAACAGGTTCATCAAATTCAGTGTCTTTTCAGTCACTTTGGCTTTAAAATTCACCCGTATTCAATAGTGCCCCTGAACCTCACCCCTTTCCCCCTGGAGTTGATGTTATGCTTCGGTGACCTTTGTGAACACAGACCCTGGGAGACTTCTTGGTCTATTTTTCAAACTCAGATTTATCTCAGTCCTACGTGGACCTCATTCTCCAGGGTGATCCTTAGGTGTGACCCCTTCCTCACAAGCAATCCTTTCAAATGTAGCAATCCCCATCTTGGCTTCCTTTGCCCTGGGCCACCCTTACTCAGCACTGAGGTCCTCTGCACACCCACGGGTGCACTCACATTTGCTCAAGTGTGCTTTCTGGAGGACTAGGGTTGTCAGCAGGCGCTCACTCTGCTCTAATATGCTCCACAGGCATCTCTGCTCTTATTCTACATCACATCCCCATACATTCCCCTCCCGAGCTCCGGAAGGGTGCTTTGAGACCTCTCTTCCCTCTTCTCTCTAATTTTTTCAAATCCAATTGGGATCACGAAAATAGGCAAAATATAAATTCTTGCCTCAATTCCTTTCTCCTTTTACTCCCTAGCTAATGGAGTCTTTAGCTGATCTGGAGCATTTGGGAAAGGGGATGAAAGAAAGCCCATTATACTACATGTTTCAAATTTTTCTTGCCTCACATCTGAATCAAATAAAGAATTTAGCATCTTTATTCTCTGATGCTCTATTGACAATCTCCAGAGAAATAAATGTCCTCAAATCTAGCCACCTAAACCAGGAAAGCTCATGTAGTACACAGAGATTTTAAAATTTACATGTTTTGTCACAAATTCTTTAGGAATTAAAAAGAAATCACTTTCCTACATATCAGGCACAGTCCTAGGTGTTCAGGACTGTTCAGGTGTTGGAGTGATTATAGAAAACTACCTGAAGGAAACTGGATATTCAATCTGGGTGTTGAAGGGAGAGGTTCTGATGTTAATGGATGAGGAAATTAGATGAGAAAAAATTTTAAGGCTCATTAAATAGAAGTACTATTCTACCATGCTTTGTGTAAGTGTGTGTGTGTGTGTTTTACCAACAGATTTTTTTTCTAATTTTACATATTTCCTGTGACAGTAGTGAGTGTTTAAATTAAAGAGCATTTTAAAAAATAACTTGAGCCACTGAAGCACTTTTTTTCCCCCTCTCATTCTCTGATTTGAAGCAGCATGAGCAATTGTTACCTACTTTTATCCCTGAAAATCTTTCTTAGGTACAAAAGATTGTATACAATCTCTCACTCCAAGTTCTCCCTCTGCTTCTTTGATCGCTTCTTTATGAGTCTACTTGGCTGGCTTCTCTTCCTGCTCCTATTACTCTCTCTCCTAAGATTCATTCCTTGGTCATTTGCTTTTCTCCCCCAAGAGACTCTCCAGGATTTCCAGGTTTCACTGATTCACAGGAATGATTGTTATTTCCAGGGCCATTCCCTTCCCTGATCTCCAGCTTCTTTACATTGTCATTCAACACATTAATGTTGGTGATCAGAAGTTTATTGAGTGCCTACCATCTATCACCTCTATACTAGATTCTTGAGACTCAAAGATGAAAAGCAAAATCTCTGCCCTTATGCTTATTGTAAAGCCCAAATAAAATATTTCCCATTCCAAATATTTCAGTTTATAGCATCGTCATTCTCTGAGCCTAAAAATCCATGGTGTCATTACTGACTCCTCCCTCTCCTTGTCCCTCCCTACATTGTCATCAATATCTCCTTATCTCATCATGCCTTTCAAATCCCCAGGGCTACCACTCTAAGGCAAGCCTGACTTCTCTAACACCTGAAATAACTACATAATTATTCAACTGGGCTCCCAAATTGGGTTCCTGTATCTGATCACACAAGTATGTCCAGCATATTGTTAGATTAACCTTCCTAAATTACCACATTAGACATTATTAGTGCTTTTATTTCCAATCTACTGTATAGCAAACATTTGAAATATTCATAACTGCTCCTAATACGTTGAATAGAGTTCCTATATTTTGAGAAGCTCCACATGATCAGTTCTGCTCCCTTGACAAAGGAGTCAGACCTAAAAGTTTCAGCCTCCCTTGCAGCTAGAAAGCAGGTGTGTGATCTGGGCTCTACCAGTCTGAAATATTTGCATAATAGTTTGATTTGGAAGTGAACAAGCTCTGTGTGAAGATTCCTTTTTTTTTTTGGGGTGTTAATAAGGATTGAAGCACCCAATTTTTGGTGGTGGCAACAGTGGTGATATTGGTTTCACAATGATTACTAAGTGAAGTTCCTGGATTGGAAATGGTATATGGGGAGTGGGGGGGTATAAATACAGTGGCTCTTAGGCTTAATAGGGCCACAGGGGGTCAGTAGTTTCCTCACCAGGCCAGCTCTGTGACATTTTCCTGTTCTTGAAAGTTTAACTTCAGGTCTGGCTCCTAGCCCTCACAATAATCATGTGAGCAACCCAATACTTTTTAAAGTGTAATCAGCCAGACATAGTCTCTGTTATTGAAAAAGAAGAACCTTGATGACATCATTGTTTGCTAAAATAAGGCTCCCAAAGCTCTCCTCTATCTACCCTACTCATTTCCTTCCTTCCCCAACTATTTATTGAATGCCTACAATATGCCAGACTCTGTTCTGGTTACTGAGAATAGAGGAGTTAACAAAATAGAATAAATCTCCATCTTCACGGAGATTTGATCCTTACCCTTCTCTCTATCAGCTCTCAATTTCAGCCAAGGTTATTTACCCTTCATATCCTGTATATACTACATAAAGCCTCACTTTTGGATTGGGTGATGCTCAGCCTAGAATAATCTTCCCCATCCCTCCTACTGATGTTTACCCTATTTTGTTGGTCCTGCTAAATCTTTTCTTCTATAAACACCTTCCCCAACTGTTTTATTTGAATTCTTGTTCTGCCATCTAACCTTTTATTAAACTTGAAGCTAACTCAGTGCTTGAAGAATATCTTACATTACTTATGACTTAATGTATAACGTCATTTTCTTAGTAGATTCTAAACTCACTTGAAGTTGGGTACTGTGTATTGTACCCTTTTGAGTCCCATGATTTGGCCTAGGGCTGCACATACTATGTGTGTGAAACAGAACGGCAAGGACCTCTCTGCTTGTGCTATTGCTGTTGTCCATTCTGACTGATACTAGCAAGTGAAGTCCCTTAAAACTCTGAGGTTCTCAATTCACTCTTAGATAAATTTCAGATTCCTCATCTGGACATTCAGGGTCCTCCAGAATGTGGTTCCAAGTTTCCTTCCCACTGAATACGTTCACAAACCTGATTTTCTTAAGCTTATTTGAAATTGATATGCTATTTTTCTTTCCAACCATAAGCCATCTCTTTGAGAATTAAAAAAAATAACTCTCACTACAGACATTTGGACAATTCTATGTGTGTGTTTGCATCTATAAACTTGGATTCATGCTTACTCAATATATCATTTTATATCATAAAAGTTCTTAAAATAAGAACACTACTCATTTTTATGATTTATATATTATGAATGAGGGGAAAAATAGAACTTTGTGGGCAGGAAAAAAATCATGGAATTGCCAACTTTGATTATTTAATCAAACAGCAATTTATGTATCATAGTGACTGAGTTAAAGTTACAGTTAGAGTATCTCATTCACTATTTGCCAGTATTTAGTGTACATATTTCTACCTAACAATTACCATGAACTTAGTAGCTTAAAACAATACATATTTATTAGCAAACAGTTTCTGTGCGTCAGGAGACCAGGCAGGTCTTAGTGGGTTCCTCTTCTCAGGATCTCACAAGGCTGAATAAAGGCGTTGACCAGGTAATCTTATTTAAAGAGTTGATGGGAGAATCTCACATCAGGTTGTTGGCAAAATTCATTTCCTGTGGGTGTTTGGCTGAGGGCCCCATCTTTTTCCTGGCTGCTCTCAGGTCCTGCAAGCTGCCTGCAGTCCCCTGACACGTGGCCCACTCAGTGAGTAGCTCACAACACGGCTGTTTGCTTCTTTAATGCCATCTGGAGAAATCCCTCACTTCAGTCTACTAAAATAGAGTCTTATATAATTATAACTCAAACAAGGAAGTGGCATCCCATCTCCTTTCTCACACTCTGTTGCTGAGAAGTAAGTTACGAGTTCCACCTGAACTCAAGGAAAAGGGGATATACAGCGTATAACACGTGGAGGATCACATTAGGGTGTATCTGTCACAGTGGATATTTGGCCAATTTTTCTAAAAAACTGTGAATATACTCTGAAAATTAAGGATATTGTAGTAAGCAAAGCAACTTTCACATTGTAATTTCAAAGGTAAAATGATTACATGGTCTAGATAATATAATATAATAACATGTACCATTAATTCAACTGGTTTACTATGGTTCTGAATGATAAATGCCCTCTCATATTTAATTGATCTAATTCCTTCTCTAGGCTGATAATATTTTTACTGCCAATTTTCAATTAAATCGCTTGTCTCAGGACTCCTTGACCTCTTTGTGTTCAGTTCTGAGGAGTTGTCTGGAAGCCCTCATCTAAGTAATGGTGCCTACCAAACTCAGAACAAGTCCTTTGCACTAAACCAGTAAATACAGGCAAAATATACTACAATTCCTAATATACTGACCCAGACAGAACTACTAGTTCAGAAATATAAAATTTGTCGCCCTCTCCTTGGATCATTTTTCTACAGAAAAAAAAGATAAGCCTTAGGAGGACTGTGTTTCATTGCATTACACACCACGCTGGACTCTAACGTAGCTCAATGAATCCTGTTTGCATAGCTTGAAGAGTAGCTGAGATGGAAACATTTCCACCAGTGGTGATACTTGCAATCTGCCATTCAATATATCCCTGGGCAAGGAGATGCATAAAGAGTTAAATTTAAATGCCTGATATTCCTTTCCCTAGATCGTGTCCTTTTCTGTGAGGAAGAGAAGATCCCAGGATGAGTTTTTCTTTTGTAAATAATTTCTATGTAATTAAATATCCTGCCTTAGGAACTCTTCACAGTGTCCAGGTCACAGCTGTTTAACAGCACAGTGTTCTGATGACACACTCTCACTCTCAGGTTGACTGTAAGAAAAACATTGTTTAGTTATAGCTTTTCTTATCCAGCTACCCAGAGAATTAATTATAGATGTGGCATATATTGTCCTCACCATATACTTTGCCCTGTAATATATAGAACAAATTAACATTATAACCTTTATTTTTCTCTATCACGTTTTAAGTGAACTCACCTCTGATGATTTTCATTACAAGAGATCTACATAGATATTGAACAATTTGCTTCTTCCTGAAAGGAAATGAAAAAGTTTCCATAAAAATTTGGTTCGAGGTCTCATTTGAGCCATTCGTCTTTACATCTTAATTTTCTCTGCTAGGCCATGAAAATTACATGCACCAAGTTTAATGCTGTGGTTATAAAAAGCTGATCTGATTTTCTGGGTAACTGTACTGCTAAGGCTGTCTCTGACACTTTCCTCTCTTTTCCTTTAGGTTAACATTTTTTTCATCATTTATCAATTTACTGAAAATAATGATGATAGTGAGGACAAAAATACTGAGCGCCTACAATTTGCCAAGCACCTAAGTCAAGTATTTGACATTCATTCTCTAATTGAGCTTCGCAATATCTTATAATGATCCCCATTTCACAGAAGACAAAAACTGAGGTTCAGAAGTGAATAGCATGCCCAAAAGTCACACAGGGGGCAGAACCAAGACTCGGACCTAGTTAATTCTGTCTTCAAAGTCTATTGACCTCTATGCCCTTTCTGTATCCCCATGTCTCTTTAGTGGTTGAGTTTTTGAGTGAATGATACATTGTTCATAGAAAAAATATAAGCGTCCCCAATATATATAAGCTGGAAACAAACTCCGTATACAGTTACTACAATATCTAATACTATAATATTTAATACTCTGTGTATAGTTACTACAATATCTAATTTCCACAAATTGATAAAATTGCCATAATATGGCATCATATTTGACAATGTACTGGATTAAAGTAATTTTAGCTTCAAAATATCTTGTACTCATAGCTTGGCAGGATATGCATATCTCCCATTTGACACGATGTTTTCTTCAAAGGTGGTAATATATACCGTGGTCATTTTGTAGAGGTCTTCCTAGAAAACTTACTGACTAGATAAAATTACATGCATGTAACTAATAAAGAAAATGTATACAAAGAGACACATATTTTTCAATATAAATTGAAGAATTAATGTTGACTATCAGGATATCAGTAATGTTCTTAACTTCTTCTTAAAATTATAATCATCTTAAATGGGACAATGAAATAGGGTGACAAGATGATATTAATGTCTGTATTTATGGTCTAGGGCTACCATACAAATATCACAAACTGGGTGACTTAAGCAAAATAAATTTATTTTCCCAAAATTCTGGAGGCTAGAAATCCAAGATCGAAGTGTAATCAGGTTAGGTCTCTTCTGAGGCCTCTCTCCGTGGTTTGCAGGCAGCCACCTTCCCCCTGTGTCTTCACATGGTCTTCCTCCTCTATGTGTCTGTGTCCTGGTCTCCTCTTTATATTAATGACACCAGCCATATTGGATTAGGGCCCTCTCACATGGCCTTGTTTTAACTTATAGACCTTTCCAGGGTTCCTAAATCTAACTGGAGTCACATTCTGAGGTGCTGAGGGTGAAAACTTCAACATATGAATTTTGGGAGAGACGCAATCCAGCCCATTATAGAAGTGTATCCTAATGTCTTCCTCGCAAGTAATAAAACCACTCACTCGGGCTGGTGTCAAATCATCTTTCCTTTTTCTTGCTGTTATTTTCTTAATACAACTGTCAATAAGCTATTTCAGAAAATAAAGAAGTAAAAATGCCCACAGAGAAATAATTTCTACCCCTCAAAAGAAAACATACCAGAAAGTGGTTAACAATTAACAAAATGCAAAAGTTTTCCCCTAAATTTCAATTAAGTACTCTAGAATCAATCTCACACTATGTAGTAAATAATTTTTGACAAATTGTGCAAGATCAGTTTTAATAAAGGAAGTATTTTTCCTTGTTGACTTTTGTTATAAAAGTAGAGATGTGTCTCATGGGCACCAGGTACTCCATTACCTTTAACTTCTAAAAGAGTCTAAGGACCAGTCATCACTTATCTGTTGCTTTTGGATCAGTTCCATCTACAACCCCTCAAATAAGCAAGTGATAAGTAGAAGTGACCCATGTGGCTCCCACATTGCATAAGGATTACGGATTTATTTAGTTTTGCAATTAACACATACTACAGTAGCCCTCCCTAACACTTGTGATTGGAGCTCCACACCTAATTATTTGCTAATTCATCCCCATTTCTTACTTTGCCTAAACTTGGCAAATAAACTTATGATAGCAATTTAAGTGTATTATTATGGCTTTCAATAGCATTTGGTAGTGATATAGAAGAGTATAGGATAAATATTTTTAAATGTCATAAATCATGGATCATTTTGAGAAAGTTATGAAAGCTACAGAGGTTCTCTTGTCTACAGTAACACAAAATTTCAAACCACATTTTAAAAGTTTAAAGATTTTTTTAAAAAATGTCCAGTAGACCTTAGGTTAAAAATCTCTTATTAAAAAAAAAAAATAGAAACACCAGTTTCAGCTCAGGGACATAGAGAGTTGGAAAGAACCCAACTTCTGATTAGATTAATGCAAACTTCCACACTATTGGCCTAAAAAATAGTAAAAAGTATTTATTTCAAAGCATAAACCCTATTTACCTCAGTCCTTACTACTACATAACATGTCTGGCTTCCAACAGAAAATGACAAGGTATACAAAAGGTAAAAATAAGAGCAAACAAACAAAAAAAGCCAACTCCCAATACTCCCAAGAAACAAAGATCCAAAGCAAACCAGACTCAGATACGACACAGATGTTAGAACTATCTGAAAGTGAATTTAAAAATAGCTATGATTAATGTGTTAAATGATCTAATGGCAAAGGTGAACAACATGAAACACCACATGAGTAATTTTAGCAGAACAATTAAAAGTATAAGAAAAATTCAAACATAAATGCTGGGCACATGTAACGCAGTAACAGAGTTGAAGAATACCTTCAATGGGCTGATAGGTGGACTCAACAAAACCAAGTAAAGAATAATTAAACTTAGTTAGAACTGTAGAAATTACTGAAATTGAAACACAAGAGAAAAATACAGTAGGAAAAAAAACATGGGAGAGTATTCAAGAGCTATTTCCTACTTGTTCCATCTGTTCTTTGTTTCAGTGAAACATATTTTATAATTTCCTTAAGGATTTTCTCTTACCCATGCATTAATTAGAAATGTATGGTTTAAATTTTCAAATATTTGGATATCTTAAAATAACTCTGTTATTGAGTTCTAGTTTAATTCCAATAGGTCCAAGAGCATACTTTATATTATTTCTATTCTTTTAAGTTTATAAGGTTTGTTTTACAATGCAGAATGTGGTCTTTCTTGCTGAATTTGTGTGTTCTGCTGCTGTTGGTTGGAATATTCGAGAAATGAGTATCGCGTCAAACTAGTTGATAGCACTGTTCCCTATTTTCTGCCTACTTCTTCGTTCAGTGACTGAGAAAGGTGTTGCTGTCTCCAAGTATAACTGTAGATTCGTTTATTTCACTTTTCAGATATATTAGTTTTTCTTTCATGTATTTTGAAGATCTTTGTTATGTGAATACACATTTAACATTATGTCTTCATGGAGAACAATGACTTTCTCAAACTTCTAGAAAAAAAAACCATAGAAAATCTGTGTGATCTTGATGTTGGCAAAGAAGTTTGAAACACAACACCAAAAGCATCAGCTATAAACTAAAAAACATAGGAATAGAACTTTATAAAAATTAAAAATTTTTTCTCTTCAAAAGATATCCTAAGAAATAAAAAATGAACTATAGGGTAGATCAAAATATTTGAAAAACATATATCTTATAAAGGACTTGTATCTAGAATGCACAAAGAATTCTCAAAATTCAACAATAAGAAAACAAACAACCCATTTTTTAAATGGGTAAAAGATATCAACATACACTTTACCAAAGAAGAGATACAGAGGGGAAAATAAAACATTAAAAGATACTTAATTTCATTAGCATTCAATAAATGTAACATGGGGGAAAAGTTGGGACAACTATAATAGAATAACAATTAAAAAATGATTTAAAAAGCTACAATGAGTTATCACTACTCATCTATTAGAATGATAGTATAGATAGCATTCAAATGTATAACACTATACAACAGGCAATCTAGGCATTGACCCAAGTGAACTGAAAACATATACTCACACAAAAACCTATACATGAATATTTATAGCAGCTTTATTCATCATCTACAAAAACTGGGAACAATCCAGATGTCACTTAACAGGGGAATGAATAAACAAACTGTGGTGTAGCCATACAATGGAATACTACTCAGAAATAAAAAGGAATGAACTATTCACCCCTGTAATAACAGAGATCAATCTGAAACAAATTTTTTAAGCAAAAGAAGCCACACCAAAGGCTACAGATTGCACAATTCCATTCATATCACATTCTTGAAGCGCAATCTGAAGGGACAGGAGTCAGGTCAGTGGTAGTCATGGGATGAAGGGGCAGAACAAGGGACTTTTGACTATCATGGAACCGTCCTCTATGATACTATGATGGTAAATACACAACTTTATGCATTTGCCATAACCTGTAGAAATATACATCACAAAGGATGAATTTTACTATAGGCAACTTTTTTAAAAATCACATCATCAGGGAGTCCCAAAATGGAATGCAGACCATGACAATCATATCATGTAAAATGTTAACATAAGAGGAAGTTGGGTGAAGTCTGTTTCAGAACTCTTTGAACTACCTTGCAACTTTAAAATTACACAACAATTAAAAGTTTTTAGAAAACTACCTAGCTGCATCACTATTGCTTAATATAACACCAAAAGAGAAAGACAGAACCTCATAACAAAGCAAAGTCCCTAAAATTTCCTAATTGTGATGTTTAAAACAGAAAAGGTTTCAGCACTCAATTAGAGCCCCAGAAGGATCATTTCTCCATTTTCTTTCCTGGCCCATTTTAACCAACCACTTAAAGGGTATTTGTGTAGAAGTAGCTTAAGAAAAAATTTTGAATGAATAAATGAATTAACGAATACTCAAAATTAGCTCATCTCCTTCTTAGCCTCAGTGTCTTCTAATTTCACAATTTTATTTGATGTTTTCATCTCAGTGTTCCAGTCTCAACACCTTGGTATCTTTTTTAACTCCTAGTTTTTATCTTAACACTTCCCCCCCACACACACATGTCAAGTAAGTCACCACCATGCCATTTCTATCCCAGCTTTTCATTTGCTACTCTTTATCACAATAGTTAAGGCCCCCATAAATTCTCATATGTGTGATTACAATATGACATCAAATGGCCCCCTTTTGTAAAACAGCTGCCGGATAAATCTTCCTTCCTTACTCGGATCGTGGCATGATAATGCTCCAAAATTTCCAGTGATTCACCATTTCCGACTAAATAGATTATAGCCTTTTCAGGCCATTTAGTGGCTTCCAGAATTTACTAACACAGGCAAACTGAACTGTTCATTACTTCCCAAGGATGATATCAATTTTCACGGTTTTCATGCCATTGTTATTGCTATTCCTTCCATTGAAAAATACGTTTCCTGTCTATTCATAGAAACCCAGTCATCTTAGTTTACATTTCCTATTTCTCATAAAGCTTTGCCTGATTCCCTGCAAAATGAATGCCCCATCCCCTCCAAAACTCCACACCATTTTGTATGAACCTCGCATTGATTTCATCATGTTTTTACCTTGAATTGTGATTATTGAATCATCTTAATTATTTCTTTTTTTATATTGTAAGTAAAGTAAAAACAGAGGCTATAATTCATCTTCATTTTTTGTATTCCTTACTGGACCAAGAAAATTTCTGACACAGGACCATAAATAAAGAAATAAAGGAATAAAATACCACTAGATGTATACATGAATGTTGACCAAATTATGATGGAGGTGGAAGTAAAACTTATACTGCATTTTTATTTTTTTTAAAATAACATGTCTGTCTCTCCTATAAAGAAGAATGCTGGAGAAGAATACTAGCTTAGTAGTGAAGAACACCAATGGTTATTCACAACGTCTGCTTGCTACTGACCTATGGCTTTAGTCACAGGCACATTGGTGACTGCATGGTTTCTTCTAGAAGCTTCCATGACAACAAAAGAAGACATCCAATCTCCTTCAGTCCTTAGAGCTGATTTTGTGAGCTCTGGCAATGGCTATCTTGATTCTTAAGAATGTAAGATCTTCCATCAGTTTTCATGTACTTAAAAAAAGTATTATAAAGACACTTTATCTCCTTTATATAAAAGAAACTAGACTGTACAGAAAGAACACTAGAGAATTTACCTCAGATAATAGCAGACTTTGTAAAAAGCACCTGCTGACCCATACAAAATTAAGACATCACATGGCACATACATTAAAGATACACATCAAATTAAATTCTAATACTCCAAATGGCACTCTTCTTTATTAAGCATGACTGAAAGCAAGAGCCTATGAGTGACAGGTATTTTCCTACGCAGCCATAGAAAAAGGATATTTTATGGCTGAAACATCTTTTAAACATCACATCAAAAGTTTTAAATAAAGCGTGCCTGTACCTTTTTAAAAGACCAAGTCTTCCACAATGCAATTATCCTGCTGTGAAGTATTTTGCATATTTACACAAAATTATTTGAAAATTTTTTACCTAAATGGACAGATGTTGCCCCAAATCACTCGTGAACACAAAATAAAGTGCCGTTGGTCACTTCTGCTACCTTCGTTCATGGGACACATCAATGGCCCTAAAGAAACTAATCTCACTTACATGTAGCGTCTAAATTTATAGAAGAACTGAATGTTGAAATACCAGTAACCTACCTATACATTATTCAGTTTTACCTTTAAAGTGTTACATTTAACATATTCACCCTTTTATCTTTCCTTGGCTAAAAGACAACAATAGAATATTTTAAAAGTCAACTATATATGGCATTACCTACTATATGGATTCTATGGAAAGTCAAACCCTTTTTTCAAAACTCAGTGTCTGGTATCATTTAGGTAGCTCTGGGTATGTGAACAAAATCTTCCTGCCATTGCCAGATTATAATTTTTTTTTATTTTTTGCATTTAGCCAGCTCTTTAAATGGTTACTTATGGTGTAGCCTTCTCCAAACTCACCTCTGCTTTTAAATCACTGAGGTCTATATTAGAATCCTCAAGGGTTATAATATTTTTCACTAATAAATCTAAAATATACACATTTTGGATTAATTTACATTAAAAGTGTAATCATCTTTAAAGCTCCTATTCTAAATACTGCTGAGCTCTCATTTTCAGAAAAGCTGCAATTAAAAAAAGGGAAGAGAAATTTTAAAGCAAGTCTCCAGTGAATCCTTTTGTAAAGTGAGTAATCACACTCTAACTTATCTGTTCTGTAAGTTAAGAAACAAGATTCTCGTTCCTGTATCTCTGGTAGAGGAGATGAGAATGAGGGCAAAGGGCACTCTTGGACGGCCCAAGAGGAAAGGGGGAGATGAGAGGAGAGGGCAGTAGCCCGGGTTCTCTCCCTGGAAAGTTAAATGTCAGTAGGTTTAGGCCTTGCCAATATAAATACAATCACAATGATGGTATAAAAAGACATGCATTTTCACCTCTATTGACTTTTCACGTTCATGGGATAATTATTGTAACATTTTCTTAAAGGGCAAAAAGCTTTTGATGATGAATACATCTCATTACATGGAATTTTACGTGTAATCCTTACATGAATCTCATTGTAATTCAATGGATGAATTACGTGTTAATGCTAGCATAACAAGCCTTTAACCTATTTGACTTAATTACAGGCATATCATCAGATTTACTGGGAAAAGGTTTCTTCCCTATGCTCTAAAAAGTCTTTTCACTTTTTTAACCCTTTGATTAAACCTGTTGAAGGCAGTGACAGTCCCTGTTACAATCTCTGTTTTACTACCACGTCCTATAAACTTCACCTACAGGAATAGAGAGGACAGAATACATCTTTTTGCTTAACTTTATAAAAGGCTACCTAGATGTTGGGGGCACCCCAACATGCCTAGACCCTTATGAGCAGAGCCTTTCAAATCAAGAGAGGTGAAATAGAATGAAAATGAGCTGAGAGTTGGAGATCTACCTCTTACACTCACTAACAGGGTAACTTTATAAAAGACAATTCACCCCATCATGATCCCAGCTTTCTTTTCCGTCAAATGGAGATGTTATGACCATCTGCTTACTCACGGGGTTTTGGTGAAAACCTAACAATATAATGTAAGTGGTGTTTGGAATAGTGTTGTGTCCAGAATAAAACAAAATACCAATAGAGTACTGAAGAAGGAGGAGTGGGAGGAAGAGAAAGAGGGGGAAAAAAAACAAACAAGAAGCCAGTCAATAGTATTACAACAAATCAGTACTTTAAAGAGCATTGGTAAATATGCAGTGCATGTACAAAAGTAGGGAATGATCAGAATACTTAAGGAGCATATAACAAAGATACCTAATTCAGAGACAGGTTCTCAGAGCAAACAACAACTAATCTGAGACTTGAACGATAAGTATGAAAGAATTAGGATGGGAATTGTGTTGGGGGGAAAGTTGCAGAGTCTTCATGATAGAAATTATCAGGTGCACCTTAGTAATAAAAAGGACCCAGTAAATTTTTTGTTGAGTAAAAGAGAAAGCATATTTGAGCATAGAGTGCAAGATGAGAGGGGCTGGAGACGAGGGAGATAGGGAGGTGGAAGATATTGGGGTTCAGCTATAAAACAGTGACTCTGGCTACTGCAACATAAGAACACTGTAGAGAGGGGCGGGGCAGAAACCACATAAGAAGCTATTGCAGTATTTCATGGCCTTGGAGAGACAGAGAAAGACTTGACTATTGACTGGGCATGGGGCGTGAGGATAGTCTGAGGAAACGATGAAGAAAACACTACCATCCAGACTGAACAAAGATGGAGGCACTGAGCCAAAGAATCTAAACCTCAGGCCAAAGTCTTACTTAGCACATCAGTTTCCACTTCCTGAAAGAAGTTCCCTTAGCCGAGTCCTGAAGTTCAAGGAGTTCACCAAGGTAACAGTATGAGGTGGCAGAAGCACTTACTCTCATGCACCTGCAGCTCAGCAGGAGTGGCCAGCTGAGCCTCAGGCTGTGGCGGCCACAGCCTTCTTGGTGAATGTCCGCCCTCTGCCCAGGACAGCTCCTCTCCAATACGCTTGTTCTAGAGTCTGGGCTGAAGGGCAGTCATTACCTGGGAGAAGCCCTCCTTCTGACAATGGCAGGTGCACAAAAGGGCCAATGGAAATACGCAAGGTTTGGAATCAATTTGGAATTATCACATCATCATTCTGCCCATGTGCCATTGGCCAAAGCAAGTCATGTCACCAAGGCCAAAGTCAAAGGGCTAAGGGGCAGGGAGCTGCAAAGGGCATAGATACAGAAACCAGGTGGGAGGCAGTGAAGAATGGGCCTGATAATTCCATCTACCACAGGGGCACCTACAGGAACCTCTGAAGAGAACCTGTGTATAAACAAAGAATATAGGAGATGATGACCAAGAAATCAGTTTACTTCAGCTTTAGAGCACAATGGTAGGAGGAAAGAGAGTGAGAAATGGGATGAACGAAGGTGGATGAGCTTCATAAAGGGCTTGTTCTAAGTCATGTCAGGTACAAAAGTGCTGGAGGCAAACATGCTCAGGGTGCTCTGGGAGCAGCTGAGGGGCAGATGGGTCCCTACCTTAGTCTCGGGAGTTACTGGGGAGACCTACCAGGCAGAGAGAATGGTGTGAGCCAAGACTGTGGAACCGCAAACCCTTTGACAGAGCTGGAGTTCATTGACTGAAGGCACAGTGTCTTTTTGGGTCTGTAATGCACATTCTGGCAGGGTTTATACCTGAGCAAAGTAGGCAGTCTCTTCTGTTGGTGAGTAGGTGGGTATTGGGGATGGTCCTCTAACCCCAAAATAACACCTCAAAACATCTAGAAAGCCCATGGAGCCTAGGGTGCATTGCATAATGACAGAGGAGAGATCAGGGAGTCGGTTTTCCTGCCGTGCTGAGAGCACTGCCCGCCGCCCCCCTGCAGGGGCTCCCATGGGATAAAATTGCTCTCCTGTCAACAGGCTAGTTCACTCCCACACCCTTTCCAAGGATCTGCACTCAGGGTGAAGCACGCCAAACCCTCTGTTCTTTGAGAGTTGCCCCTTCAGAAACCAAAAGGGAGAGTTGACTCCCCTGCAGACCTGAGCACCTCTCTTAGCCCCCTTTCTCTGCAATTATAAGAGGTGGTAACTGGACTCTCAAAATGATGACAGATTTCACAGAAGGTTTACTAATTCCTCCCTCTTTACCAGCCTTTGTATACCAGAAAAATAGTGTAAGTATTGTGGGGCGGGGGGGGGGTGGGTGATTGAGTGAGGCCAACAAACTCCAGAAAGTTTTTTGAGGTCATAGAGTCAGTCACTGGCTCAATACGGATTAGCAAAACCCCCTGCCCTGTCTCGCCCCCAGTCCTTTTTATCTAACCACAGAACAAGTTGCCATAGGAAGAAAACATAAAAAGCATTAACCTCTGATAAGTTACATTTATTTTCTTGTGCGTTTGGCATTTATTTGGGTTGTTTCAATTTGTGTGGCTGAGTATATAGAGCTCTGTACGTTGTACTCTGAATTCTGTGTCTTTTATTTCTGTTGGCATTTCCCTTATTCTTTAAAGTTACAGTTTGCCATTTCAACAAAAGTTTTCTCAAAAACTGTCCTTGGCTATGTTGTCACCGCAATGTGGAATTTAGCAGGATTTGCTCCACTTCACACTAAGATAGAAAGTCATTTCAGCATCAGCCTTTCTTGATCAACAGATTTCGGTGTTTCCTGGGAAGACAAAATTACTTAAACTATTCTTTCATATATTTTCTCTGGTCATTTGTCTCTCTGGTACAAGTCTCTGGCCTTTAAATATGGCCCTAACATATTCCCCCACTTACAGTATGGTTGGTGTCTGTCTGAATCTTTGGGGCATGCCATGCCTACGCATGCCTGAAGCCGATTTTCTTTGAAATGCAGAGCCGTTGACTTCTATGTGACAGCACCACTGACTGGACACAGTGGTCCCAGAACCACCCAGAGGCTGCTTTCAGAAAACAGAAATGACCCCCCCTCACAATAAGGGCTTCACTTGATGTGATCTAAGGAGCCCGTACGTACCAGCCAAGCATATGTGGTGAGATTCACCATCTGCCCAAGGACAAATGAGCATAAAGATGAACTCGGTTCCTTTTGCCACTGTTTTTCCCCAAAAGACTGAAATCCACTTGAGAACTATAAACAGTTCTCTATTTCTAAGGATTACTGTTTAAATGATCATGTTGAGGTGGACAAAACAAACAGCATCAAAATTCCAATAATGTGGTTTATCATAAAATAGCTGGGCTTCTAAATTGGGAGGAAAACCACGATATGCAACTGTTGGCATGTCATTAATGAGTTTCATGACTGTCCACACCAGAAGACACTCTGCCTGCTGCGTTAGCAGGGCTAGAGCTAAAACGAGGTTGGCACCTTGGACCCAGCATTTAAGGGGGTGGCAAAAACTCAGTAGTCAAGATAAACATTTTAATGCAATTTCTTTAAAAGCCAACATTAGTGCAAAAAATTTCCTTGATGAACAAGATACTAAAACTGTTCAAAGCGGACTGGCTGTAAAATTTGTGCCCTTCGGATAGGCACAATACCACCTGATGAGAAAAAAAGGCAATCAGTTTGAAATGTATTGTTATTCAGGTAAAATTCTATATGTTCCAATAGATTTACAGAGAGAGGAGCTATGCTTATTCAGCATCACGTTTTACCTACCTTAGCTTGAAAGAGACTGGAAAATTAAAGAAGAAGAGAAACCCTATAGGAAAAGGAAAAAGAAGCTTTACAGCTGCTCAAGGTCATCATTAACCTTGATGTGCTCCGTTTACTTAGGACCCCTACTCTGAAGAGGAGATGACATTCTCTGGCTTCGATCTGTGCTCTGCAACTGGCATCGTTCTTTTATTCATCAGCGTGATACCCAGGGAACGATCATCCTGTGCCGGCCATTACTCAGTGCTCACTCAGGGCCTGGCTTTCAGGCCAAGGGAATGTGGGAAGCAACAATAGCTCGGGTAATTAAGCAAAAAATATCTGGCCTAAATTATCCTGAGAACTATCTTGTGGGATATATTAACATTAAAATTGTATTTGGAGACAGCAGAGAAAAAAATATTTGTTATGAAAAGATCGAGTATTATAATGTGTGCTGTATAATATTCAAGTGTGAAGTGTTACTCATCACAGTCACTGGAAGGGGGAAAACACACACAGACACACTGTTTGGGGACAGGGTGTCCCTGAGCAGAGGACAGACATGCATCCTGTGTAGGGCAAGATGCAGCCACTGTCTGGGTGCTGCTGGTTATTTTATGAATTTCCACTCCAAAGAACTTCAGAGCTTTTCATTATTAGTGTATTTTACTGAGCATGTGCCTTCAGGCTTTTCTCGTAAAGGGTGCAATTTTTAAAAATTAAACTTTAAGTTATCAGGCATTAAAAGTTGTTCATTACCAGGAGTGTATTTTAAAATGGGGTGCTGAAGTTATCACATAAATGAGCTAAAGGAAAAACGTGTCTTTGAAAAAAGGAAACCCGGATAAACAAGTCAGATCAGAATACAAAGTACACATTGGTTCAATCTGATCACCCTCGTCGTGTCTGGTCAGTCGGACCCAATAAATGAATTCGTAAACTCATTCCTCTTCACTCATTCATTCACTCAACAATATTTACTAAGTGCCCCCTAAGTGTCAAGCACTAAACTAGGTCCTGAGCAAAACATCCCTACTCACATGGAGCTTGCAGTACGGTGCAAAAGACAGTCTTTAAGAGAATCATCGTCTAAATAAATAAATGTAGAAAAATACATGCTGAGGGAACCGAACTAAGCTAGGGTTCAGGGAAGAACTCTCTGAGAGAGTGAGAAGTAGGTTCAGACCTGGGTGGTTAAGTTACAGCTGACTTGGTGAAAGGACGCCGCTGTGGAATAAGGGAAGCGTCTGAGAAAGGGTTCAACGAAAGAACCTGTGATCGTAGAGAACGGCAAATTGTTTAAAGTTTTGAAGCGAGGGCAGAGCATGAGCAGGAGAGGTAGGCAGGTGTGGGTTAATGTAGCAACTAGAGCTTACAGGACAGGGAGGAGAGCCAGACAAGTGAAAAGTCTGGAAGCACGCAGCTGGAAAAGCAGAGGAAAGGTCACCAAGGGCTTCAGCTGGGGGTACCAGAGGGCACGTGGAAGCTTGAAAAACCCACCATGACACAGAGTGAGCGTTTCCAGAAAGCCCACGTCTGAATCCCACAGATGCCTGAGAGTAATGGCTTCCCCTTCCTTCCTGGTTCTCAAATACCACATCAGGTCCCGTTGTGGGCAATTTCTAACCCAAGACCGTAAAGGGAAGGGGACTGTAGAAATCACTGCTCCCGGTCTTAGGCAGAGGGGTGGCGATGGGAGCAGCAAGGGGGGCACAGGCCATTTAGGGTTTGTCCAGCTTAGACTTTGAGATTTAATCCTAGAATCCAGGGGAAGTCACTGTAGGAAATAACATAATTAGAAGGTCATTTTCTCCATTTTACTCTGGCTGTACGACAAAACAGATCAGAAGGCAGCCAGGGAAAAGTGGAAACACAGGTTAGGGGACTGTTGTAAAGCAGATGATACTTTAGACTAGAGATCGAAAGAAGTAAAAAGGTTAAGCTCTGAGATAGGACTTTGTTACGAATGGGTATCGGTGGTGAAGATGAGCAAGGGAGCAGTAGAAAGGCACGTGATTTCAAGGCTGACGCACTTCTCCCAGTTTTAGATTCAGATAATCAGGATTTCAAGGGCGTTCAGGTCAATTTGTCTAACTCCGTCCCTAATTCCCTGACTGATTACCGTCTTTATTCAATACCATGTTGATTAGGGGAAGGGTGCAGGCATGATTATTCAAGACCTCTTTTCAGTCCACACAATTTTCAAGTCTTTGCATGAAAAGTCACTGTGACAGCAAGGATTCAAAAATTATAGTGTTACCATGTCCTTTTTCACTGCAGACGAGTCGTAGAGGGAGCAGCACATTAGACAAGAACTAGAGCTGGGAAAGTCCAGCATCCGGCAAAGGCTGGTGGCAGCTTCTGAGGCTGTGTCTGGGTCTGCAGTCAGAAGATCAAGTTTAGAGATGGGTAAGAGAGGAGCTTTAAGGGGATTTGAAGGTGATGAGAAAAAAACCCTATCTCTGTGTGGATAGAGAAAGAGATACTGCAGGCAGCAAAGCCAACACGCTTCACCATCTCCGTTATCTGCCTCAGAAGCCGCGTGGATTGGCAGAAGCTGCCTCACTTCGAGAGGAGTGCTAAGATAAGTTAATTATGTGTTTGTATTTGATACCATTTGTTAGAACAAAATGCCAACGTTTTACCGCTCGGCAATGTAGCTATTATAAATGAGAAATGCTGACAATACAAGTGTGCCTTGTTCTAAGTAAATTAGAAGGTAGGCTTTCATGCTTATAAAGCTTTGTCGAACCAGTAGGAACCCACATCTTCCTGAAACCTTCAACTCAGGGATTTGTGAGTCACGTGTGATATGAGGAGACCCACCGGCAAAGTGCAATGTTGCAGCCTATTAGACTGCGGGACAATAGTAGCGACCTACGCTTGGTTTTCGCCTGTGAACCAGGAAAGTTTTCCTGCTTTTGCATGTGAATTCAAGGAACTACCAAAAAGATGGAAAATAATACTTATAGGTCCACCTGGCCCAACAGAAAATAAGAAGAGAGTGAGACATAGCACTCAGAAGAAAGATACGCACAAGAAAATGTCTTAACAAAAAGAAAAGCTTCAGAAAAAAAGCAAATTTCCAGTTTAAAGCTTTCTCAAGCCAACGTATTATAACCCAGCGATGTACTGTAAGGCCCAATAGCTCCAAAATCAGCAACACTTTAATCACTTTTACCTCAAAATACGTCAAATCTTCCCATGGGTGAATTATCCTCTGGAGGAATTTATTTTTAATTTTATAACAAACTTCAATCAGAAAGAGTATTCACCTTCAAGAAATACATTTTGTTTAAAAAAAAACACTTCATTGTAAGATATACAATTGTGTTTTATAATCATGGGCATGCTATAGGAGGTCCATGTTTATTATTATAAAGGGTCTGAATAATCAACCTCTACAATATCTCAGAACTGTAAAGCTATTATTTCAATTTTAAGATAAAAAATGTGATGAAATGCAGTCACAAAAATTGATTCTTCATTACATGCATTCCATTCAGAAATGCAAAGCCTCTCTCTCCTTTATAATTCCTTAATGTATGGTTGCCAACCAATGAAGCATGAAGCATTCAATCAAATTACTTTCAAATCTAAAATAACTGTATTTTGAAAAAATAATATCATTTCCTGTACTGAAAGCAAATTTTCAAAATTGTGATGTGTTAGTCAAACCTAAAAGACCAATACTGAAGATTTTAGAGAAAGATTAGTAGCAGCATCTAAAATAACAATTTTCAAGTTGATGAGTGACACAAAACCATTTTAGAGGGACCTGTGTGCATCCCCGTTCAGATCGCGATGCTTTCTGCCACCTCCACACCTGACTTTTCCAGGAAACCGGACTTTTCTTCCCCTGCGCATAAAATACAAGTCACCAAATGCTGACTCTGGCTGGGTCGCCTTTTGTCCTGTGCCATCCTGCTAACCAGGTCTTACAGCAGGGAGCCGAAGCTTTGCTGCTCCCCAGGAAGGAAGCAAGGGATGCTGAGACATCTAAGAGTTGCACCCTTTGTTAGATTCCACAACAGGGACTAGCAAGTAGCTTCAAGGTATTTATAGAGTTTCTTTCATGTGCCAACTCTGTTATATTCCCCCTCTCTGAAATCCACTCAAGTCCCAGGCTGACAAAGAACAACCTGAAATGTATATTTCTTTCTCTGCTAAAAATTGCCACTCTTCAGACAAGAGCTCATTGTCCTGGGACCAAGCTTGTGTACTGTTTTCATATTCTTCTCACTTGAGCTGAATTCTTTTCACAAAACGACTTGGTCCCTTATACAAATAGGACCTGGATTAATCCCTTCCAGACTGTTGGGTATGTGACTTAAATCGGTGTCCAGCACCTCTGCTATACATTTATACTAAAACCTCATATGGAAACAAAATATTTTGTAAGAACTGGTTGGAATTCAAAGTCTCTGGAGAACAGTCAATGCATGAGTGAAAAAGCATATGGAATCCTCCCTTGGATGAATTTCAACACACAAGGCCATGTGTGTCCTTTTTCTTTTAAGGGCATGTTGTAGGTAATGCTGTAATGTCATATTGCACTTTGTCTGACACTCATTTTTTAGATTGAAAGAAATAACCCAAAAACCTTCAGGGCCTGAAATTTCCTCAAGAGTTTTCAAAAATGATTTAGAACTTGAATGAAATATTTTTAATATGTTTAAATCATTTTAAAAAGAATTGTTTTCTTTTGTGAAACTTAACCTAAAAAGGTTGGGGGCACACTTCCATGTATTTAATGTATCAAAAGTACCATCTTGCTATTCATCTTGAAAGGAATAAATGCAGATCACTGTCAAAAAGAAAGACAAACACACAAAATATAGCTTATGAGGAATTGAGGGATATATATTGCAAACTTTCTCGGGCCACCCGAGCTGACTGCTTCACCGGATTATATGACTCTGTGTGTGTATATGTGTTTGTAAGTTTAGAGAATTTTGAGTTTTCCATAAAGGTTGCATAACCTTTTTGAACTATAAACTCCTTTGGCACTCTGGTGAAACCTATAAAACTCTTCAGAAAAACAAAATTAATTAAGAAAATCAAGTACATTAAAATACAGCTGTCAAAATAATAAATGAGAAATATGGTAATATGCGTGCTTCTTTATTAATGTAGTCAATGATAAGATTATTATGGACTGAATGTTTGTACCCCCCCAAAAAAATTCCTATGTGGAAACTAGGCCACAATGTGATGGATGATACTGGGGAGTGGGCTCTTTGAGAGGTAAATAGGGTTAGATAAGGCCATAAGGGGAGGGCCCTCATGAATGGGATTAGTTCCCGTGTAAGAATCATGAGAAAGTTTGCCTCTTCTCTGCCGTCCATCACGTGAGGATACAGAAAGTCAGCAGCCTGCAAACCAGAAGAGGGCTCTCCCCAGAACCCGACCATGCTGGCATTCCAATCTCGGGCTTCCAGCCTCCACAAATGCAAAAAACAAATCTCTGTTGTACTTTTTTTATAGCAGCCTGAATGGACTAAAACAAAGATCTAAAAACAGGTCTACTGACTACTACACTTTTGAAGGAATTATGACCAGAAATTATATTTTGAGAAGCCTGCAAACTTGTCACGTGATATGAATACATCTGTGATGTTGGTAACGAAGTCACAGGTACTACAGTTCCACAATGATCTGTTGGCTTGAATCGGGTGACACAGCAGGCTCCAGGGTCTGCTCTCAGCCACAGTTATTTCTCTTCTACCCAAAACAGACCTATGAAAGAGTTTAGCTCAAATCCTTCATTTTGCAAGTAACAGAACTAAGACTCAGAAGACAGGGGTAATTTGCATCAGCAGCCATAGTTAAGGAGTATTCGGTTTTGATTTTGCTTATGAGGTTTTCAAATATGTGGAACTGGACCAACCATAATCAATGCTTCAGGACAGACCATCATTACTGGTCCAGGCATGGTCATCCTTCCTTTAATGAATAAAGAAATTTAAAATGAAATAACGAATATCCATAAACTCACTACCCAACCCAACAACTTGACATTGAAAGTAGTTTATACCCACTGCTCCACCCTACCCTTTCCTATGACTCGAAGTAGACAGAATATTTATCGTTCTTTTACACATGTGTACACTTTTTCATCACAATATAAACGTGCTTGAACAATGTCATTTAGTTTTGGAGCTCTTTAACTTTGTCCTGTAATAGGTAATCTTCTGAAGATTACTTTTTATACTCAGGGTCACAGTACTAGGATTCATCCATATCTCTGAGCAAACCCATAGTTCAACCACTTGCAAAAACAGAGAAAAAAAAAAACAAAAACCCTCGCCGCCCATTTCTATGCTGTTTCTAGAAAATAGATTTGAACCCCCATCCCCGGACTCAAAGACCAGCACTTGCTGTGCCACCCCAGCAGTGCTGCTCTTTTTCCCCAAGCACCCTTTTCTCCTCTGAGCAGCATACTTATTCCGTGGGAGCCTGTCCCAAGAGCCCTGAATCACAACAGGCAGTGGCTGCCAACCATACCTTTGGGTAAGGCTGGCTTGTTGTCCGGAACATGTAAATAAATTGGCATTGGACACTTCCATTCCGGTAGAGAGAAAAGGGAAAATTCAATTGACGAAAGTGTAAGGAGGCCAGGTGTATGGGTTGGCCCGAGGAGGGAGGAAAGGTAGCTTAAAGTCACAACTGATTGGACCATGAGAAAGACCCCCATATGCTTCACTTGGTCTAAGTTTAAAATCAAGCATGGCTGAGACCTTTGGGGGCAGGACTCAGTGCCATGTTGCTATGGTGATTCTTCCACCAGCTCAGAGGCTTCCTCTACTCTCCAGCAGAGCCCAGCCTCCAACATGGGAGGGATGACAGTGATGGGGAGGAAAAGAGAGGGCTGCTGAAGCCAAGGACAGAACCTTCTACTGTGAGAAGACCATGAGATGAAAATTGCCTTCTGCCGTGTGTGTGCACATATGTGTGTATGCACATATGTGTGTGTCTGTGTGCATATATGCAAGTGCCCACATTGGGGAGGGAAGGATGAAGAGGGGGTTTTCTCTGCTGTGTGCCCACCATAGGAGTGTAGCTGTGACTAATTTGTTTCAAACTTACCCTCTTCCCAAATGATGATGATTAACTCCAGTAACTCGTTGCAGAATTTCTCTTTTGCTGGATTGTGAGGATATCTTATATGAGTAACCCATTCCACATAATACACACACACACATGAACACACACAATATGCACCCTTCTGCCATCTTTTCTAAACAAACAACAGATTGCATTGCTGCTGTTCAAAATATTATGCCAGGAAAACGGAGAGAGAAATTAAAAAAAAACAAAACCCTAGTTCATTAAGATTCAAACCAAATGTATGTGTCCACCAAGTTATATGCTACACAATTATAAGCATTTCATAAATGTTCATCTAAGCCCATGCCTGTAAAGACTCAGGGAAAAATTTTCCCCAGCCCAGCTCTCTGCAAAAGGGCCACGTGCAACAGGAGTCATATTCGCTGTCTGCATGATGCGTTCCGGGGTGCTCAAGCATTCTGTTTGAAGGTCACTCTGAATCCCCATTTTACAGATGGGCAATCAAAGTGGGAAAGAGAGATACACAACGGCTTCCTCCACTGCTTTTCTCAGGATCCACAGAAAGGAGTAAGCTCCTTTTCATCACTGAAATGATTTTTTTAGAGCATCAACTTTTGCCAGATCACAGGGGCAGAGTTCAGAGTATGGTTATTTTTTACCAGGACACATGGCATCAACCAAGACCTCCACCAAGTATAAAATGAAGAACATATTTTTTTTCTTTTTTCTGGGATAATGCAACTTGAAATATAATGGTAGGTTCTCACAGGCCACTGTACCAACCAACAACAACTCTGGGTGAGTACTCACAGAAACTAAGGCCCTGTTGTACTGAAGCATCTTTGAGACCATAATTTAAAAGTGAAATAAAATTAAGATACTTAAAACCGATTAGTGTTTTCCAAAATGAAAATTTGTAGCCTTAGCAAAAATAATTAAAAATAGAAAGCTTGCCTACTTCTATAATGACATTACTAGACTATTGCATTATTCTATGTATAAACTCAAGTGAGTCAGTTTAATCTTTCTTGTTTTTCTCATCTGTAAAATGGGGATATAAATAGTACCAAACTCTCAACTCAAATGATTTTGATGATCGAATGTCATCATACATGTGATGAGCATGGCACAGTGCCTAACAAATAGTAAGAGCTGAGTTAATATTAGGAATTCTCCTACTGTGCCAAGTTCAAGTGTCTTATTTGAACTGGCAAATGATTACCCTTCCCCATGGAAGAGTAGAGACATCCCTACTGTGTGATTTAGAGACAGGCATGAGCAAAATCCTGCCCATTGACAAATACATTCTCAAATTACTGTTAAGCCTCCATTATTTATAATTTACATGAAAATAGGACCGCTGTACAACTTCTAAAATCATGACAGGACTTTCTGCCCTGCTGTGAACTCTGCCGCAGACTTGGGTGAGCTGAAGTGGAGAAACCATATGCCGGGAAGGACCCGGGTTGTTTCAGGGCAAAGATCCCCATTTCGTGGCGTGGTGGTAGGCAGCTGGGCAAGTGGCTCGGCCTGGCAGCAGCTAAGCCTGGAGCAGCTCCTTTGAATAAAGGTTTCCAGCCGACTGCACATCTAAGTGGCAGGGTCGTGAATGGCTTTGGGTTCCGGGAGACAAGGCTGTATCCACAATTTGAGAAGAACCTTTACTCAGGGGATGTAACAAGAGAAGGGCACACCTCTACCAGTCTCTTGAGCAACAGTCACATATGCTAGGAAGGAGGACCCCCCAAAGCTGTCACCTTTGAAAAACAGAGAATGGCTGGTTTTATGGAGAGTTCCATAACTCAGTGGGTGTTATTCATTTATCAGGCTCCTGATGTAACATGATTTCTCCCTGTAACCATCCTAAGAGACAAATTACTATTCATCTCAATAATAATTGATAAATGTATGGTAATTAAGTTAGTTTGTGGCCAATATCATCATGCAATCCTAGACTTGTAACTGTCTGAAGATAACTTAGACATCATTGAAATTACCGTCCTCACGCTATGAATAAAGTGCAGTCAAGAGAGATTTGTTGACTTGTCCAAGCCCTCAAAATTCATCACAGTAGAGGAGAATTCAGCAACTCAGTGCTGCCTCCAAAACTCAGGAACATCAATAATTCTGTTGAGAAACTGTCACCACCATCCAACTTGAGGACCATCACCCAACCATTCTACCAGTTTAACCATGAAAAACCTTCTACAGACCTCTACTATTTCTAAGAAATGGCCAGCCACAGGCTGAACAGCCTCTTCCTCTTGGAAATCTCTCCCTGTTATTTTATCACTTGCAACCAAACAAGGGCAACCACAAAACTTCCCTATGCTCCTTGCAAAACTCTTACCTTAACGGACGGTCCCCTGTTTACTCTATGAAGGTTATTCTCCTTCCAACCCCTCTTTGAACTCCTGCAGGAGCACAGGCTGTTTCTCTTGCAAGCACACGAGTAGGTCTTTGCTAATTTGGTTTTCTAGCTTAGTTTTGGTTTTAGCACAATAGAATTGAACATGAAAGTGTTGCTAATAAACCATGCACATTGAATAACAATTTTAAAATACAGACTTTAGAATCCAGTGGCCCCTGGACACTTTAACAGCTATCCCTCCATGAGCTGTTTGGGCTGAGACAGTGCAAAGCTTCTGTCTGATTCTCCAGATTCTTTATTTCTATCACAACTACCAAGAATGTTCCAGATGACAACTTCTCTGTCATCCTGAATCTCTGAGACACTGATGGTGCAGAAATCCATACCAATCCACCCCGTACATGTAGTGTGATTCACTTATCAACTTGTATGTGTCAAACCATGGATATTTGGGGAGGCTGCTGTTATAGCACAGCCTATAACCTATCCCGTCCTGACTAATACACATTGAATAAGTAAGCAAGAAAAATTTATTCACTCAAATTTGTTGGAAATAACTGATTTAACACAGTTCATTTTTCCAACCTAGGGCCCACATTATCCAAAATTCAAGAAGCTTTAGTCCATGCATGAGGACTGAAGAAGACGTAGGGGAGACACAAACACAAATAACTGTTAATACAAAGTCAACCCATATTTGGTAGAAAGAGAAATAAAGTGCTCTGAGAGCACAAAGTGGGGTTGGATCTGAGGGATCTGTGAAGGACTCAAGGAGGATGTATCATTAAGTCATTAAATCTGTGCCTAGAAGAACTCTGGGTGGAGATGAGAATCAACGGAAAGGAAATACTATGAATACAGGCCCACCCTGCATTCCTGCTGAGTTACAGGGCTAAAGTATTAGCTAAAAGAGAGGTTGTAGCAGTTCCCTGTGGTTTGACAACTGATAAAATCAAGAGATCATTTTCTAGCTGCTAAATGATCTCACTTGAAGTCTGCTTAAGAAAGGTGATACTTCATGTAGGTAGCCATGGAGGGACGGCTATACTCTGGAACCACTGTGCTCTAAAATCTACTATTTTGAAACTGTTTTCCAGTGAGCATGGCTGTTAAATAACACCTTCAAATTCAAATTTACTGTGCCAAACACAAAATTTAGAAACCAAATTAGTGAAGGCTGTTTATATACATACTGGCTATAACAAAGGAGCCATCCACCAAACCTTTCATTTCATTGTGTCCGCCAATCCTACAGTGTTATTTCACGACCCTTCCTTAGGGGGTTTGGCCAAGGTGGTGTCCTTGCTTACTGTGGTAAGCAATAGACTCAGCTTTGTCTTATCAAGGGGTTATTTTGGGGAACCACACATTCAACAATTGCCACCTTTCCAGTTTCTAATTATCAGGTTATTCATTCCCTGCGACCAGATCACTAAACCCAAGTGATACATAATTTTGTATTTTTATTCTGCACCACCCTTTTTCAGGTACGAATTTCTGTATTAGTCCCCATAGACTGACTGTGCTCTTTTAACAAATAATCCTAAAGTCTCAATGACTTAATACCACAAAAGTGTATTTTTTTCAGACACTACATGCTCGTTTCAAGTTAAAATAGGGCTGTCCTTCACGCAGTTACTCATGAACACAGATGGACAGAGGCACCATTGTTATCCTCCAAAAGAGGAGAGCGTCGCCTCAGGATCATTCGTGGGTTTTTCCCTGCCTCAGCCTAGCACGGACAATTATTTCATTGGCCAGACTACCCAGATCGCCCACCTAACTTCCTGGGGCCAGGGAACGTGGAAGGCATTTGATCAAGAATTATTATCCCTGACACACTAAGGTTGTGTAAAGATATCAACAATAAGAAAAATGAAGAGACTGCCATCAAGGGGCTTCAAATCTGGTGAAGGAAAAAACACTGTATAAACACAAGACCCATGACAAATACCTTTCCGAAATCACTCTGTCTGGAGCTGCCTCAAAACCAAGCCCGGATTCCTCGGAGGGAACCACCAGCAGATAGGCTGGATCTGGTCACGCCCCCTTCCCTGAGGCTGTGCTCCAATCTAGGCAAGAGAGAGTATAGATCATCTCTGTGTGTTCGGAACTTCTCCCCCTTTACTAACCCAATCTTCCCTTGATCGGATTTGAACTTGGAAGGTTTGGGAGCTTAAAAATGACCTGCTAACCTCTGTAGCTCAAAATAATCATCAACCAAGTTTAACTCCCTCAAAACCAATGGGAATAAAGCAACTTGGAAAACTCTAAAATCTTCGCAGACATCAGTAGATATGACTAAGGCTATCACCCCCACATTGGAAGCTTTGCTGTATTTGAAAATTACTGTCATCTCAGTTCACTCTTGTAGTGGGACATGACGGCCTCTATTTCATTGCTGGAAATCTGGCTCCTCTGTCAGGTTCTGTGTTCCAGGATCTTATTTTGGTGCTATCGAGCCTGGTCTTGGGTCTAATTGAGTCCACATACATTGTACATCTGTTCTCATTCATGCGGATGGCAAGATGCCCGTTGAAATTACCATGATCCTGAGGCTCTGGGTGTCAAAACGTGGTAAACTGAGATAACCCACCTGAAAAACGTGATGAGTGACAGCCCTATTGCAGAAAGCCCCTTCTGAGCAACAGTGATGCCATGTTGACCCCATAAGGCTCTCTCCGTAGTACTCTATCTATTCACGCATCTATTCCAAATCTAAGAATAGCTGCAAGCAAAAGAAAACAAATACCCAGAATCTAAATGCATTTCTCTCTGCCAGGAGAACAGACTGAAGAGCCGCAGGTGCTCAGGAAACCCAAGACAGCCCTCTCCAGACCAGCCAAGTCATGGAAAGTAACAACAACGTCTGTATTCTTAAAAAATAACTATTGTAGTGCATGCCTTCCCCCACTTACTAGGCATTTCTTTTTGTCTTTATTTCTATCTCCACGAAAGCAAAACTGTACAACTGAAATCAGATCAAGGAACAAGTGCTTATACCTCAAGTGGGGAGCAACGGTGGGAGCCCATGAAGGGGCAGATTTTGATTGCATCAAGGCAGAGCAAACCTGGGAGGGAAGGAGAAGAAAGCGAGTGGTTTTGCAGAGAAGGGGGCCTGAAATCCTCAAGCTTTATAGCCAAGGCTGCGGCTATTAACCTCATAGGAGGGGGAGGCAGTAGGAGGAATGGTACCCATAGTCTGAGTTGATGACAAGTGAGAAAAAGACACCAAAGAATGCATCCAGCAGAAAGCCTTTTCAGAAAGCTTAGTATTGGAAAGTGAATGGTCTTTGCCAGTACGAAGCAGTAACACTCAGCAGTAAATCGCAGGAGTAATGCTAGGATGAGGGAGAAAGACAGCCTCTAAGATTCTATTATTCTTAAAGTAATAGGCTCTTAGAGGGAGATCATTCGTTCCATCTGTTAAGTTTCTAAATAAGGAAAGTGAGGCTCAAGAAGATGTTGTGAGTTGCTCCAGAGCCACAGAGTTCCTAGGGTATTGCTTTGCAAATACGTTTTAGGTGAATTTCCATAAATATCCATTTTAAAACAAAATAAAAAAGCATATTCATAATTTGAGCTCCCCCAGAAGCAGATCCTAAGACAGGAACATGTTTGGGAGGCATAGGAAAGTGACACAGAGAGGGAAAGAGTGCCAATAAAACAACAAGACAAGAAAGTGTGTGTTATCAAGCCAGCTGCGCCTTCGGACGCTTGGAAATAATCCAACTAGGGAAATCTGGGAGATGGACTGGAACTTCAGAGTTCTCCCACTTAAGGAGGAGGACGCTGGGGTATTTATCCGTCAACTCCCAACTGTCACTGGTTGAGGGCCCTTCCAGCCTACTCTGCAAGAGGCGCAAGCAGACCTCATTGCTTAGACTTCACAGGCAAAAAGTTTGAGATGCTGACAACAGCATGAGTGTAAGAAATGTAGAGGCGCAAAGGATATAGATGAGGCACCAACAGCTTCTGCTATAGCCATCCACTATATATTTAGCTATTTATTTCCTCTCACCTCTATTCCAGAGGTAATTAAGAGGTGAGGGCACCTGCTTTTCTCTAGTTCACTATGTGACCTGGTTTCTTACAGGCATTATGGGGGTGACAATCATAAAGTGTTGCTTCAATAACCTAGCTATGCCATTGATCCATTTTTGTAACCTCTGTACTATAACTGCTTTATCATTGGCTTGAAATATACATAATATTTTTATAGCCAAATCCCTCTATTTATCAACATGAATTATCATAATGCACAACACAGATGCACAGGTATGCAGTTCATTATTTTAGCTTCTAAGCTAGTAGAGGTATGTCCTAAATTTATGAACATTATAGCATTGTAAATTTAATGAACTGTGAGGAAATTAAATTGATACCTACAATTTAGGCCCTGGAATTTGAAAACATGACCTAATCCCCTAGGTCTTTGTTAATGTATCAAAGGGATATAAAAGTACCAGTGACATCAGCTTTACTAATAAACAAGGATATCTCATGAAATTTATAAAGAACTCCATATCTCAAATAAAACTGTATGTCTCCTACTAGGGCTGCCTGAAATACTATTTGGAAAGTTGATTTCTAGAATAGTTAAATTTAAAGTTATTTTAATGTACAAATCTCTGACAAGAACTAGAAGTACAACATGTCACCCTTTAAAAAAGATAAAATAAATGTAGATTTAAAAGGACTTGAATTTCTTTAAAGCTCTCAGAAAATGTTACCATTTAGTAATGACATTCCCTATTCATTTGACCTCAGCTTGACATGCTGAATTGCTCTGAACATCTGTGGCCAGGCATGTAAGTTCCTCATCTTAACTCTTTTCTAATTTGTACAGAAATGCACATTTCTGTACAGAAATGCACATTGAAAGAATGCCAAGGCCAGACAGAGCCAGAGACAATAAAAGAAGCAAAGTCATAAGTAATTATGAAATCCACATTTATGAGTGCAAAGAGGTTACCAACATTTCCCCGCCAACTTTGATAACATTCCACATGGAAATAGCTCAGACTTAGAGATATATCATGCTTCTTACCTGATTCCATGGATTCAAAATGTCTGGATTAATAATACCTGCATTTATGTCTCACAAGCTAAAATTAGGAAAGTCCTCATGGTTGCTGGATGGCTAACTAGGTTGTAATATGATTGATTACAAGAGGTGTAAGGTGTGGAGGGAAGGTATTGGATTATTTTCATAATGGCAAGAACATTTAGCAAGTGAGTACATTTACAAAGTGATGTTCATGACTGTGTTCGCTGTTCCCTAGAATGTGACATTGGTGTACTCAGCACCATAAAGCTGGAATGGTCACAGTTTTCAGGGATCCTTCATGGTTCTCTGCCTGGGTCACATGTTAGAATCAACAGAGGGATAGTTAAAGAGCACACTGCCCGGGCCTCACCTGGCATCTCTAAGACTAAACCCAGAAATTGAGATGATTTTAATGTTCAAAGTTCAGCATCACCACGCATTTTTGTAGTAAACCACAACTATGCAGATGGCTTTAATAGACACCATTTATTAATCTCCTGATCCAAATATTCAGTTGTCTATAAAAGTTTTATTCTAACTGCAAATAATTAGTATCATTATTCATGCTGCAGATATTCACTGAGATATATTCACTGAGCACCTGCTATACACCAGGCATAGTAACAAAATGTGTGTAAAGATGAGTGAAATATGGTTGCTACCTCATGTGTAGGTGCGAGGAAACACATCTGTTGATGGGGTGATTACAAGGTATTATAATAAATGTTTTAAGAGGTTTATAATATAAGGATGAAAAACAAAAAAGGAAGCAACTAATCCTACCTAGTGGAGCCACGGAGATCTTCATAGAAGAGGAAAAAATTATCAGTTCATTGAAGGAATGTTAAATACTGGAAAACTTGAAAAAAAGTGAAAAAAAATATTTGAGACAAATTTTTAAAACATAGGCACTTATGAGAAACCCAAAACTCTAATTTGAAAGAACATATGCACCCCTATGTTCATTGCACCACTATGTACAAAAGCCAAGATATGGAAGCAGCCCAAGTGTCCATCAATAGACAAGTGGATGAAAAAGTTGTGGTACATACATATACAAGGGAATATTACCCAATCATAAAAAATAAGGAAGTCTTACAATTTGCAACAACATGGATGGACCCAAGTGCTGCTATGCTAAGTGAAATGAGACAGAGAAAAATAAATATCATATGACTTCACTTGCATGTGTAATCTAAAGAGTAAAATAAATGAACAAACAAAATAGAAACAGACCCATAGATTCAGAGTACAGACTGATGGTGGCCAGAGAGGAGGGCAGCTGGAGGGCTGGGTGAAAAAGGGGAAGGGGTTAAGAACTACAAATCGTTAAGTCACAAAATAGTTCCGGGGATGTACAATACAGCACAGAGAGTATTGTCAATAATATTGTGATAACTATGTGTGGTGCCAAGTGGGTACTGTGGAAAGGATATGATTGTCTAACCACTATGCTGTATATCTGAACAAAATAATATGGAATGTAAACTGTAATTGAAAAATAAAATTTTAGAAAAGAAATAAAGAACAAAACAAAAATAGGCAAAGGGCTTGAGCAGACATTTCTTCAAAGAAAATATACAAATATAACCAATAAGCCCATGAAAAAAATACTGAACATCACTAATCATTAGGGAAGCGCAAATCAAATTCACAATGAGCTGTTACTTCATACCCATTTGGATGGCTACTATTAAAAGAAAAATAAGTCTTGGTAAGGGTGCAGAAAAATTAAAACCCTTATTAGCACTGTTGGTGGGAATGCAAAATGGTATGACTGCTGTGGAAAACAGTATGATGATTCCTCAAAAAATTAAAAATAAAATTACTATGTGATCCAAAAATTTGGTCTATACCCAAAAGAATTGAAAGTAGGGTCTTGAAGAAATAAATGTATAAGCAGGTTCAAAGCAGTATTATACACAAAGCTAAAACATGGAAATAATCCAAGTGTCCATCAATGACTGAATGGATAAGCAAAAGGTGAGATATGGGTGCATGTGTGTGTGTGTGTGTGTGTGTGTGTGTATAAAATATATATATATATAAATATTATTCAGCCTTTAAAAAGGAAGGAAATTCTGACATATGCAACAGTTCGAATAAACCTTGAAGACATTGTGCTAAGTGAAATAAGCCAGTTACAGAGACACAGATACTGTATTATATCATTTATATAGATATAATATAAAGATACTTAAAGTAGTCAAATTCATAGAGACAGAAAGTAGATTGGTGGTTTCCAAGGGCTGGGAAGGTAGGGAAATAAGAAATTATCATATCGTTTTTTTCATGAGTATAGAGTTCCAGTTTTGCAAGATGAAAGGGTCCTGGAGATAGATGGTGGTGATGGTTATATAAAAACAGAATGTACTTAATGTCAGTGAATGATACACTTAAAATAATTAACATGGTAAATGTTATACTATGTGTATTTAACCACAATTTAAAATAGAAAAAAAAATAAAAGAAAGAAAAACTGTAGGCTCCAAATGCTCTCATAGCAGTACTCTTTCTTTTCACATTTTGGAAGTTTTTCTGTGGATACCCAGTGATTCTGAAAAGTCCGTTCTTCACAAGGTGAAGTAGATGGTCCAAATAAGTACAAGTGTAGTGGGCAGGATTAAAACTCAGAGTGGAACTTTGCTGGACAAGGCTTTCCACACAAGACAGTCTTTTGATTGGCAGACCTTCAGAGTCAGTTATGAAGAGCCGTGCTTTAAACAAGGCATACCAAGTATAAATAACAAACTCCAAACACACACACACTCACACACGGAGAAATAATTTCAGGAGAGATCACAGATAGGATTAAAGTAGAGGAAGATTGGAAATAGAAAAAGGAGGGATCTTGGGAAATCTCTGAAAGTCCTGGGTGTTGATTGAGTAAAGTCCTCCCTCCCATTTCCACTGCATTAAGTATTAGAATTAACTAACCCAGCTTCTCATCTTGAGTGGCTGGACCCTGAGCCAAGAGTACAGGATGGAAGGCAAGACTGAACTGGCTGATTGAAACAGGGAGGAGGAGATACTCATGGCCAAGGACAGTCACAGAAAGATGGCAATGGAATTGTAGCCATGGCAACTTTAGAAGGCCCCCAAAACATTCTGATTTGTATAAGTCAATGTTTATTCATTCAACAAATCACCTTCATATGTGTTTATTGTCCGTCACAAAAACAACGTGCAAACTCTACCCTTCCAGAGTTGACAGTCTCATAGCAGAGATTCTTGAAGGGTAGAATTACATTTATACATGTTTATCTTCCTTGCCTCCTTCCATCTAATCCCTCCCACCATTCTCACCATAGTTTCCAAAAGTGTTCAGAAACTTAATGAAAGAATAAATTAATATAAAAATGAATGGCTTAAACTTTTAACATCAGAGCCCTGTATGTAAAAATCCTGAATTGAAAAAATATTTGTGTAGAACAAACCTCTCACTTTATGACACCTCCGACTTCCTCTTCCTTTAACTGTGAGAATATTCTTGCAGCTGTGCTACAGTTGGATTCCTGATGTTTCAAATCCTATTTCTTTTGCCTCTAATCTACCTGCCCCCCCCCCCCCCCCAGGCCACAAACCCCAGTTTGCGGCCTTAGTTTAAATGATGTTGTTGAAGGCTTTTCACATTCACGTCCACCTAGCCAGCCCTTGCGGTCAGACAGCTGTAAGGAGCACAGTAATGCCTAGGAAAATTCCTCTATCAATATACTATCCATCTGCAATTCGACTGCCCCACCTTTTTTCATCCCTGAATCTGCTTCTATCAACACGCACTTTCAGAGCAGTTCTGTCGCGCATCCCGACTTCCACGTTTTATCAACAAACCTAGACCAATAAAACCCTGTCCTGACTCTGATGACCCCATATCAGGAACTCTAGTGTGTGTAGGAAGAGTAGGAAGAGCTGGTCTCCTACGGCCAGGCCCTGGCTCACTTGGGAGTACAAAACGGAAATCCACTGGCCATTAGCAACTTTCAGCAGATCAGCACAGGGAAATCGCAGGGTGATTCTGCCTAAGGGAATGGTCAAATAAAAGTACGTGGCTTACTAGGACATATCTCAGTTCATCCCCACAAGGGGCTCTCGGAGCAGCATTAAAGTTTCCTCCACTTGGGGCCTGCTCCAGGCCTATCTCCCTTCCTAGGCTTTTCTACAGCCTCATTCCCAGGCTTCCCCCTATCTCAGACTCATATGACATATATGTTACAACTAAGCTTGCTTGCTTATCTCTCTTTTTGTTCTCTTTCTTTCTCCTTCTCTCTCCATTCAGTTGGCCTGGTGATTAAGTTTTCTACTGTTGACCTTGTTTGTGTGAGGGCATTTTAACACTCAGTTTACAGCTCTCAAGCTCTGCAGTGTGCTTGGGTCCCCAGCTGATCATGAGGGGAAAGACAAATAAAGCAAAACCTTGTAATTATCAAGGAATGAGATACACACACACACACACACATACGCACAACACACACAAAATGCCACTCCATTTCTTCCAAATGCCTACCAGCTTTTGCTAATGAAATTGTCTCCTTTCTCAAAAATAGCCCTCAAACTCTGAGTTTGCTCACTTCGGCCCAACTCTGGGCTTTATGAAGTGAAGTTTCCACCCGCCATCCCTCCACCACACCACATGACCAAACTGAAAAGGAAATCAGTCGTAACCCACCTAAGTTCAAATGCCTGCTCTTCCACTTTTCAGCTCTATGAAACTTTGTGCCTCTGCCACCACTTGAGTAAAATATGGAGAATAACAGTTTTATATAACACATATGTATATACTATATAAATATTAATGTTTGTATATAATATATACTATTGAGAAGATTGAACTATTTAAAAATCCATGCAATCCATCCATCTATACAAAGCAAATGCTCAATAAATTACAGCTTCATTACTTTCTGCTCATAGATCCCTGCTACCAAAAAATTAAGACACAAACCAGCTCTGTTAATATGTGTATTTGGTAATTATTACAAGATTCAATGTAACTCAAGAAAATAGCAGAAAACAAAAAGCAAGAGCCAATCAGGTTCTCCTTCGACTAACCCACCAAGCTCATGTGTTTAAAAAGAAAATCAAAGAATCTCATACCTTAGGACAATTCTTTCCAAGTTTTCAAACAATTTATCTGTTTGCATCTGTTTGAAAGAGGTTGAACAGTCTCCCTCGTCCATGACTCCCACCCCTTTTTCTGGAAAGCTATATTTTTTAAATGGCTCAGAGACAAACTATTATGTGAATAATTTGGAGCCAAAAATGTCTGTTTCATTTTACTTGTTTTCCCCTAGTTTGATAAAGTGGCAAATATCACTTGACTTGTTCCTAATGTATTCAGTGTTAGATTTCTTCTCTTGCTGAGAAAATGGCATACACAGTAATTCTTCCTCTACTATATATAAATTCTAAATGCTACCTTAGCAGAATTATGAAATAAAAATGAATGCTTTTTTAAAGCATTTATGGAGACTGGGGAATAAATGATAGAATTTTCTTATATTTCTTGTGTATGCAGATAACAGATACATTTAATGCAAGAAGGAAATAGAATTTTAATAGAATTTTTAACTAAAGATCTTGAAACAAAACTAGACATACATTTTAATTGAATTTCTGGCTCAAATTACAGCAAACCATTATAAATCATTAGGAATCAGTTTTAAAACTGCTTTCACTTTTCCCCGTATTACAAACACAGAGGTAAGCTTTTACAGCTTCAGATAAGTGTTAATAAATTACCCGAATTTCAAAATTAATGGCTGCCCGGCTGCTTTGGGGAGATATCATTGTGTTTCATGAATATTTTGATTTTGTGATTAGATCAAAATGCACTGAATTCCTAAACAGTCATAACCAAGGTCTGCTGATCATAAACTGTTCTTTTTTAATAAATTATATTCCTCACAAATCTGCTGATATGGAATAATTAGAAATTGGTTGCCTGCATTTACTGTAATATTTGCATGACTTTAGATCTTCACCTACTGATCTAGAGGCTGGCAGGAAATGTACATTTTGTACATTTCTAAATATACCTTGCCTGCCGAGATAATGGTTTATATTGTGATGGTAAGAAGGTTTTTATTTGCAAAAAACAAAGAGGTGTCACTTGCCAGTTCTGGAAGACATTGATTAGGCAGTTTATGCCATTGCTATTCAGAACTTATTATTTACAGCTTTCTTGTTTTCTTTCTTTTGTAGGAGATAAAGATCTGTATCTTGTAAACTGCTTAAAAGGTGTCTATTTTGTCTTTTTAGGGAGACTTGAAAAACATTTTACAGAATGCAAGTATCCTAAGACTAAATGTAAACTGAGTAAAATACAGCATCCTAATTTATTATAATATCTCTAAGTGTGATCTTTAAATTAACTAGTTTAGAAATACTTAAGAGTGAGTAAAAAAAAAAATTCCCAGTGTAAATCCATCCTTTAGCAGGTAAAGCACACGTATCTAAATTTGAACCTATATAACCTACACTATGTTATATTGTAGAAACCACTGATTTCAAACACGAAAGACTATTTTTATTCCTCTAAATTGAATGATCTTTTACAAAGTTGAGTGACTTCAGGAGCTAAAAGTTTGTGTTTTAGAATATTCTAGTACAATAATATTTATGGAAAATTTCTGCAAGGCCCATTGAGAGAGAGGTTTTTACCAAAGGAACAAGAACAATTCGTGGTAAAATCTAGAAAAGAGTCAAGAAAAGGGGACATGAGATTTGCAGCTGCTTCTCGTTACTGTTTAGAGGGCAGTCATGGTACAGTTGGCATCCTTTGCATCTTCACAGCCAAGGCCAAAGAATTTACGGTCCCCTAAGCCCAGTATAGTCACTACACTGAACACTCTCTCCATGAGTGTTTGAAGCTGGTACTGGGCTCAAACCTGTTGCCTTGCTTGTAGTTCGTGGGTCCTGGTATCTTCTCAAAGAGCTTTAAGCTTTGTCCAGTTGTAACTGCTTACTCAGGATTCACTGCTACTCCTCATTTAACAACAAACGCAAGAGAAAATAAAAAGAATGACTAGATTCAAATGATTAGGAGTCCATGAACAACGTTCAACTTTAATGAAAGATTCTATCAGTCCAAAAGAGTAAAAGCACAAAGGTTCATTGGTTTGCAGGAAAAGAAAATGTGGAATAACAGTCATATTTATAATTAGGAAGCCAAACTTACTATGGTTTAACATGTTGGTAAATATATCTAAGAATCTACCCCAAAATCCTGATTAGAGTGTGTGAAAACTTATAACAAACACAGAGCATAAACTAAAATCAACCAGTTTACCTCCCAGGGCTGTTATGTGGATTAACTGAGATCAGTTATGTGAGGTGCTTAAGTGCCTGGAGTATAGTAAACAATAATATCACAGTAAAACAAAACAACAAGCACAGAAATAGTAAGGTTTTAACAGAGACAAACTTTCAGCATGGATTTTTTTATTCTCCTCTGACTTCTTTTACACATTCATTCTGTTTCAGCCATCTTCAATTTCTACGTAAATCTTTATTTATGCTTCTATTTGCATTGAAAAATATTCAGATGAGATCATTTTCTTTTAACTCAAAAGAGAGGGCACCCCCATTAGTCATACATGTCAGCATTTGTACATGCAGGACGAGCTCCAGAGCCACAGGCAGCTCAGCGCCCCTAAATGTAATGTGGGATCTGCGTGGCAGAACCTTGTTTTCCCCAAATCGGCCCTGTCGTCAGGAAGCTTAAGTCAAGTTAAAACATTCTCTTCCCTCTGAATATGTTAATACACCGTAAATGTATATATTTTTTAACATTTTAGATAGCTCATGTTTAGATATATGATTGCCATTTTAAAATAAGAGACATTTCTAGTAACAGAAAGTTGGTTTATCAAGAATAATTTATTTGCTTAGCAAATATTTATTGAACATCTGTTCTATGCCAGGAACTATGCCAGACCCTTGGGATATAGAGATGAATAAACCTAGGTACCCCCTTCAGGATGTCGAGTTTATTGGGCAGAGTGACTACGTACCCTTTTATAGTTCACGCGACCAGCTCTGTGTTGAAAAATGCACAGTGTACTGTGGGGACAAAGAAGATTATCTGAAATTGAGTGGTCAAGTCAGGCTCTCTGAGTACTTGGAGCTTGGAAAAACCAGGAGGATTGCTATGGGCTGAATGGACTGAATTGTGTTCCATCAGGATTTAGTTGTTGAAGCCCCAGCCCTGAATATGGTAGTATTTGGAGATAGGACCTTTGGGAGACAATTAGGGTTAAATGAGATCTTAAGAGTAGGGTCCTCATGTGGAAATTAGTGTCTTATTAAAAAAGAAAAGAAAAAGCTCTCGCTCTCTCTTTCTCCCTCCACTTGCCCCACTCTGCCTCCATGTGTGCACAGAGAAGAGATCATGTGAGCACACAGAAGATGGTAGCCAATCCTAAGCTAAAAGAAGAGACATCAGAATGCCCCCTACCATGTTGGTACCTTGCTTGATCTTGGACTGTCCAGCCTCCAGAACTGTGACTATATATTTCTGTTACTTAAGTTACCTATCTATGGTATTTTTTATGACTGCTTGAGAAGAGTAATACAAGGAAGTAGCTAAATGATAAAGCAGGAGAGAAGAGCATTTGGAGGACTACTGTTTGTAGAAGCATGAGCAGTACAACATGTTTGAAAAAGTTTATGTATTTTGTTGAAGTTGAAGTAAAGGATGCATCTAAGTACCCTACAATATATCATGTTCCATTCACCATCCATGAGACCATGTCTGAGGGGGCATCTCAGTTGGCCCAGATATAACTATTAATGTAGTTCTACTAACCACTTTTCCATAGCCAGTTGAAATCACAGGAAAAAGAGCATCTCAATCACAAGATATACAAAATGGAATTCTTGATCTTCTCACAAGGCAACTTCTTTCCCAAGTATTCCCATCTTAGTCAATGGCACTTCCACCTACTCAAACCCTCAGGTCAGAAACTTTCATGAAACTCTCTTTATATATCTTTCTCCATTTAACCCTCATCCACACATCCACAACTTTCTCACATTTAGGCAGTTATAAACCTACTATCTGCCTCTCTTCATTTCTATTACACCTCGGTAGTTCAGACTCCCATTCCTCATCTGAACTATTGCAGTAATTGTCAATCCAATCTTCCTACCTCCATTTTTTATTCATTATAATTAATTTTCCTCACAGAAGCCATTTTAAAATGTTAATCTGGTCATATCTTTGTGTTTAAAAACCTGCAATAACTACTCCTTGCTCTCAGCATCAGTTGAATCCTTAGTAATGCAGAAACTTCCAGTTGTCCACTAAAATCCATTCTCTCCTTCTTCCCTGGCTGCCTCTGGGCATATGATGCCTGGACAACAGCTGAAATTTGCATGACCTAAGTATAAACATATGATTACTTCCCAGTGATGCTTCCATTCCTCTACATGGTAGTGATGTGTGCCATCTCCACACCTAGGCCTTAAAACACGGAACACCCATGCTCCTTAAGTTCTCTTACCTTCCCATCAACTAAAAATAGCAACAGCTGGAGCAATCTTGAAAGAGAAGTGTCAACAATGGCAGAACACTTCTACTCACCTAGGTCTTGGGATGAATTTCTCAAGGAGAAATCCTTTAGCTTACCCAGGCTGTTCTGGGAGAGGGAAATATATTTTCACCTTGTTTGAGCCATTGAACTTCGAGATCTCTTTGTTTCCACAGTCTAGGCTTTCCCACCCACATACTTATCCCACTTTAACTGTTTCCTACCAGCTTCATCTGGCACTGTCCCCTTATTCATTGCTGGGTTTGAATGTGACAAGTTCTTTTCTGTCTCATTGCCTCACATACTCAATTCTCTTAGTTTTTCATTCCTACTTCCTACATCCTCATCCAACTCTCCTTCCCCCAACTTCTATTTATCCTTCCAATTGAAGCTTCAAACAATAGTAAAGAGGTCTTTCCTTAATCCTGGAAAACTAAACCAAGCACCTCTTGCTTTCTCTCCCTAGGTTCTTTTCTTTTCTTGTTCTTTTCTTTTTTTCATTCTTTCTTTCAATAAAGACTTATTGAGCACAGTGCAAAACACCTGTCCAGGGGTTGAAAGTGCATTTATGGTCCATACGTATAGTTTGCAAACTATCAGAAGAAACAGAAATGTAAACAAGTAAATTAATACAATAATTTCAAGTTTTGACAAATGTCACAAATGTGTTACAAACTAGTTGGGGAAGTTAGCATTTATTACAATTTATAAATTATATTTCCATTTGTAAGTTGACTTATTCAGTGCCTATTTATCCCACTGTAAGTCTTAAGTATAACTTACTATTCATTTTGATTGCCACTGTGTTTCCATTGTCTTGCACAATGACTGGAATATAATTAGCATTCAATAAATTGATGCTGAACAACAAAGTACCAAAGTACATAAAGCCAAAACTGACAAAAATGTCATGAGAAATAGACAATTCAACAATAGTTGGAGACTTTAATACCCCACCTTCAATAATGACTAAAACAACCAAGTAGAAGATCAGCAAAGAAGTAGAAGACTTGAACAGCACTATAAACCAACCTAAGACATATCTATAGAACACTCCACCCACGACAGCAGAATGCAGGTTCTTCTCAAAGGAACATAGAACATTCTCCAGCATAGGCCATATGCTAGACCACAAAACAAACCTCAGTCAATTCAAAAGGATAGAAACAACATAGAATATGTTCTCAGACTATTGAGGAATAAAATTAGAAATAAATAACAGAAAGAAATTTGCAAAACATAAATATGTGGAAGTTAACACACGCTTACATAACCAATAAATTGAAGAAGAAATCAAAATGAAAATTAGAAAATACTTTGAGGTGAGTGAAAATGAAGACATGGCATACTGAACTTTGTGGGATACAGCTAAAACAATGCTTAGAGTAAAATTTATAGTGGTAAAGGCCTGTATTTAAAAGGAAAATCTCAAATTAATAACAAACTTTCACCTAAGACACTTTGGAAAAAAAAAAGAGCAAACAAAAATCTAAAGCAAGGAGGAGACAGGAATTAATAAAGACTAGAACAGAAGTTCGTGATGATGTCCCAGAGCAGTGTTGGAAGTATTCTAAAGCCACATGCAGGCCCAAAGAAAAGAATGCTTGTGGGGTGCTGTTTGTCAGAGCTGTGAGGTCAGAGTGAGGAGTGGAGGCAGACAAGCCACGAAAGTAAACCCTGTACTCTAGGCCTTGTTAACATAGGTCTCCAAGAAGAGTTCCCTCTTTTTATGTTCACATTATGAGCTTATATATAATGCTTATATCTCTACAGAATGTTGCCCTGCTAGGGTCCTTAAAGTCCTTCTTCAGTGGGCATGTCACTGAGACTCCTGTGTCTCCCTGAAAAGAGAGGATTACTGTAGAGGGTCTGAGCATTGTTAGTGGACCAAAGTGGACCCACGATTCCATCCTGATACAGCAATAGGCTAGACGGACCTTTAGAGTCACTCCTAGGGCACATTTTTGATGGTAGGATGATGAGTACTTCCGGCTCAACTTTTCTGAATCTGTTAGAGGACACTGGTCTGGTTGAACAAAGTTCTTGTTCATCTTGACATTTATGCTGACTTCTGAAATTATCATACTAATCCCTACATTTTATAGCACTACACAGGGGTTGGTAAAAGTAGGTTTACAGCTGTACATATAGAAAAAGACAATACAATAATTAATAAATAAATAATAATGCAAGAATAAATTATGTGTTTCCCATACTCACAACTGTAAACCTATTTTACCCACTCCGTATAGAGTGGTGATTAATATCCTGCATTCCAAATCCCAATTTCCTAGGTTCAAATCCTGGTTCTGCATCTTCACTAATTGTGATCCTGGGCAAGTTTCTTAGCCTATTTGTGCCTCAGCTTCCTTATGTAAAATGAGGATAAAAGTAAGGGTTTTAATAATGATTACATTAATAGATACTTGTAAAATATTTTGTAGATTGCGTACCATAAAAGTGAATACGTGTTGGTCATAACTGTTTCCTACAAAGAATTCACACATACTCAATCTTATTTAATCCTAAAAGCCAACCTGGGAGGTATTTTATTCTTACTTGAGAAATTGGGAGACAGTAGTCAAGAAGCCAAAGTTCTCCATGGATTCACAGCAATACAATGGGCTTAGTCCCAGGTACTTTCTCCCTTGCCTGCTGCTTTTCATTCCCTCATGATGCTAGAAGGCAGCAGAACACAATGAGGAAAGTGCCTAGGCCCCGTGGCCAGGTCAACTTAGGTTGGAACCCCAGCTTGTCCACCTCCTAGTGATGTATTTTTGGCCAAGATACTTTACCTCTAACCTATGTTTATAAGATGTGTATACTAATTTTTATTTCATGAAATTATACAAAAATAACAAAAAATATGTATCATAGTGTCTGTTACATATTACATGATCAACAAATGTTAATGTTCTTTTTTTCACATCCCCTTTTAGCAGTGAAAATATTTCCTCCTTACAGTGTTCAAGAAGGTCATTTTGTGGCTGTCAGATCAAGAGTGTCAGCTTGGAAATGTTCTCTCAGTGCTTTGTAATGTTAAACATTTAATGCAATTATTATAACTAAGATGTGCTCATTATTACTGAATGAGATAAATGTAAAAAATGAGACTTCTAATAGGAACGTCATGATTTTAATTTATCTAAATGCCATATATAGAGGTAAAAAGAAATCTAATTTCATTTTCTGTTTTGAGCTCTACAAAACACTACAAAACAAAGAACAAATAAATTTTAGAAAGAGTGGCAGAGGTCGCAGGGGAACTAGCACATATATAGATAATATTAATCTAGTTATGGGGAGCATCCTGTACACCCAGCCTTTCCAATGGAAAGCAAATGTCCAGGTTTATGTGACTCAGTTGAATATTCACTATAAATCAGAAGACCCAAGAACTGAGAAGAAAATTACCGAAGGTATAAAACAAGGTTTCTGTAATTGCATTTAATTTTCCTGTCTTCTGGACATAGGAGGAGGGTAGATTACAAAGTACTTACCAAATTAAATAACTAAAGCAAGGAGAAAAAGAAAGACCACTTAGTATTTTCTAGGAGATACCTGGTAGAAAAGAAAGGTAGCCCATCTGCCCTCTTCAAAGCTGAAGATTGCAGTTATCACTATTTGCACTCAGCAAAGAAGGGAAGTAAACAATAAAGAGACTAAAATGCTGGGTTTCATCTAAAGAAAAAATACTTTTGCCAAGAAATCTGGAAAAATGAAACTTGATAAAAGGCAGTCATCAAAAAAGTGGAAACTTCCAGGTCATTTCTAGATTCAGTTTTTAGATTAGTAACCCAGACTAGAATCATCAACATCAAAAATAGAATAATTATTTTTTTACTAGCATTCGAGCCGAAAACAAGACAGCAATATCCAAGCCCAGGCTCTGTAGCCACACCTGAGTGACTCCAGAAAAATAGAACTCTGATGGTCATGATATGATATAATACATTTCGTCCAACTTCATTGATAAAGCTCTCCTTCTCTCTTAAATTTTCTAAAGTTATCATCCATGCCTTACAAAATGGCCCGAGCACTTGCACGGGCTCCATTTCCTGGGCATTTCACAGCAACCAGGGACGTTTGCAGAATTATAAGACCTCAAGGGAATATTTTATTAAGATAAATTTAAACTTTATTCTAACATTTGGATTACTGCACTGTTCTGCATTAGAACACTTAGCATGAGATCTCGGTTCTTAAGCTGTAAGTGTACAACACATTATTGTTGACTACAGATACAATGTTGTAAAGCACACGTCTAGGTTTATTCATTTTGCTCAACTGAAAGTTTATGCCAGTTGATTAGTAACTCTGCTGTTTTCCCACCCCCTGACTACTTCGGATGCCTCATGTGAGTGGAATCATGCAATATTTGTCTTTCTGAGACTGGTTTATCTCACTTAATATAATATTCTCAAGGTTCGTCCATGTTGTCACACATTGCACAGTTTCCTTCTTTTTTAAGGCTGGATGGTATTTTATTGTACATACATACCATATTTCTTTATCCATTCATCTGTCAATGAACATTTAGGTTGTTTTCATATCTTAGCTATTGTGAACAGTACCACAGGATGGCTGCATTTTTTAAAAAAAGCAAGTGTTGGTAGGAATGCAAATGGTGCAGCTTTCATGGAAAAATGGTATACAGGTTCCTCAAAAAATTAAAAATATAACTACCATATGATCCAACAATTCCACTTATGGGTATATATTCAAAATTATTGAAATCAGGTAGCCAGTTATGTTCATTCCTGAGTTAAAAGGATTAATACTCAGTTTTAGATTCATAGCACCAGTGATTCATTTTTTAAGCAAACTTAAATCACTTGTACCTATTCATGTTTAAGAACATTAGCTGACTGCATAAAACACACACAGAAACAGATCATGTATGTGTTCAAAAATGGAATTTATTGCATAAATACACATACATACACAGATCGAAATGATGCCCTAACCTCTGGGAAGACCGCTTTGAGCAAATAATAAAATAAAGACACTAAGACATCACTCGTGCTCCAATCAACCAAGAGAGTAGGGTGCTCAGAGTAAACTATGGGAACCTTAGAAATTAAAAAAGTGACATCTAAAAAGAGCCAAAGTACAGAGGCATTTCCTCATTACAGGTCCTCAGTACACATTTTAGAAGTAAGGGGTACATTGCATATTTCCCACAGGTACTCAAGCTTTCTCATCACAATCCACCAAATCAATACCAGAAAGAAGACACCTATCCCTCTTTACATTGAAATATAGATTCCCCAAACACTACAATATTGTTAGCATATCCTGAAATGACTATAGGAAAGTTCACATACACCATTGGGAAGGAAAGGATATTATATAATATGATTAGAAAGCATTAAATGAGGCCTCAAATTATTTGGATAAAGTATGTACAATACTATCACAAAACCTGGTTTTGTCTATGAACCTTACTCAAATCACAATTGTAGTCAGCATACAAAATGTCAAACCATGTTTCCCATACTATGTTTTTGTCACCACCCACTTACAATGATGCAGGTTGACATAATATTTCAAGCTATCTAAGAATCTGATATTTTGTTAAAAATAAAAATATCCTCAGTCATTGTCAAAGTGAAATTTCAAAGAGTTCAGAAGTACAACAGAAGGAATAGGAGATAGGCAGAAATAACCAAAATATAAAACATAAATATATGATATAGTTATGTATAAAACACAAGTACATAAAAATATAAGATTACAAAGTGACAAGTGCCACAAAGGAGTGCAATAGAGGGAGAAAGATAGGAATACCTGAATTCTACCTTTACCCGACAATTTCTTCTGTCTCTTAAGACTGAAGAAGCAATATATACAAGGGACAGAGATGAATGGGTACATTATCACTTTAGAATTAGTTGGGTTAGGGCCCAACACTCTAATGCATGGCTCTCTAGCAAAGCTGGTTTAGAGAATGTATCTGATGCCAAAAGCCCATGCAAGGCTACCATGCCCCATTCTTAATTCCCCAACTACTCACCAGAAGTGATGAGAATTTAGGAGTTTGTAAGAAAAGAGGGAAAGCAAGACTTTCAAGACTGCCCTGGTACAGCTTACCAATTACAAGTCTTGAAGTCAATGGGAAGAAGAAAGTGATCTTGGAACAAGAGAACATCAATTTGCAATTGTAAATCTATCCACTAGTAAACATGGTCCAATAAATTTCTTTAATCTGACCAGGCTGGGATATTTTAAAACATAATGGAGATGGAAGGAAACTCCTCCCCTGCCCTGCCAAAAGTGTCAAATGCTTTGGAAACTCAAAGAAAAGAGGAACATTGAAATCAAGGGAACACACATGTTTCTGATTTTTTTTTTCTCTTCGATTATTTTTAACTTGTCTACCTCCTCAGCTCCTATTCATCTATTTCTTAAGGTTTCCTTCCAAAGTACACCGATTGCTACAGGAACAATCCAGGTATAAAATACTATCTGGGTGCTAATTTATCTCAACTCGAAAGCTCAGTGCAGACCTGCCCTCTGGGCTTCAGCTAGTACGCCATGCATCTTGTATATTATCTAACTTTGTCCATCTTTGCCTGATGAGGCCATTCGGATTTATCTTTAATGTTTCCCTCTCACTTCTCCCACCTGGCCTGCTCCTCGTGCATTACTATTTTTCTAAATTTCATTTGGTAGCACCACTATCCAGCCAGTTAGTAAAGTAGAAATTTAGGAGTCATTATTGACTCTCTCTTCCTAATCTTCAACATCATTTTAATTTTCTCTCCCCCATACAGATTGTGTTAACATCTTCCATCTACTGTCATTGGCGGTGAACTTTTCTTTCTCAAATCCATTCTTAACACAGCTTCCTGCTTGATTTATCTAAAATGCAAATATGGCCATTTCACTCCTGCTTAAATCCATTCATTGCTCCCATCATCTAGAGGACAAATTCTAAAGTTTTACTCATGGTACAGCAGGTTCCTTCCCAAACCTTGCCTGCCTCTCCAATCTCATCTTCTGCTCTGAGCTCAAGCAACACCTACTTCCTGGTGGTTTCACCAAATACCTTCTTTTTTCATCTAGCTGGTGCTCATAGTAGGTCTGAAATTTGGAAAGACCTTCCTTCTCTATTAAACTTCTCTACATAATTTTTGTCATACTTTAATATTCAGTATAACTGCAGCATCCTTAAAAAATTATTCCATGACACATTCCTCCCCCTCCCTCCCCCTAACAAGACCTGGTTATATTCTCCTCCCATCTACCCCCATATTTGCTTGTACCTATTGATGTGTTAGTCATCTCTCCTGGGCCGTGAGATACTTCGTGGTAGGACTAAATGTCCTTTTGGAGCACAATAGGTGTTCCCAAATGGAAGGAAGGAAGGAAAAAAGGAAGGAAGGAAGGAAGGAAGGAAGGAAGGAAGGAAGGAAGGAAGGAAGGAAGGAAGGAAGGAAGGAAGGATTTGAATACACTTTTAAAAATGACTTTGGCATCCAATAGATATGAAGAAGAAGGGAATTAGAGGCAAAAGGAACCTCATGAGAAAAGGTATGAAAAGTAAAACTCAAGGCAATGGGTGGAGAAAGTTACATGGAAGACTGTATGAGAGAAAAAAAATAAAAATTGGGGCTGGCTGTGAAGGAACAGAATGCCAGATTGAAGTGTCTGAACTTCACTGAAAAGGTAAACCACTAAAAAATTTTAAGCAGGAACAACTGTACTAAAGTAGCTTTGTGGGTAGGATGTATTAGAAGATTGAGAGTCAAGGGAAACCAGATAGAAGTGTATTGTGGTTCTTGGAATGAGATAAAATGAGGAGTTGAACTGGGGATGTGGATGTGGAAATGGAAATAAATAGATATACTTACAAGAAATTTCAGGGAATAGGATTGCCAGGAACTGGTAATGATTAGAAGTGGAGGAGCGAAATAGGGAGTTTGGAAGACTTAGAGAATGGCGGCGTTGTTAATGGAAAATAGGATTCCCACATGGTGCTGGTGTAAAAGAGTTGATGATGAGTACAAATCAGGGTGTGCTGAGCTTGCGGGTTCTCCGGGAGGTGCATTTGGAGGTGCCCAGCAAGTCATTAAAAATTGGGGTTGGAAAGCAGGAGAGTGACCTTGGCTTCAGGAATAAATTAGGGATCCAGTTGGGCAGATATAGGAGTAAGGAAAAAATTTAGATGTTTTGTGGTCCATGATACTGAGGTTATAAATTTACATTTTATCTAAATCAGAGTTCATCACATTAATATCATAAATGTTCTAGGACAAAGCTTTCATGAGATGATACAAGAATTCAAATATTCTCTTTCTGCTTGCACACCTTATCCTGGATATACCTAGGAGTATATCACAACACGAATTATTCATCCCATATTCCTCTGCTGAAACCTCTTGTTGATGTCTATGTCCCACAAGCCACCAGAGGTAGCAGGAGGACCAATAAAGATTCAGAGGAGATCAAAGAGAACTTACCAGAGTATAGTATTGGAGGTGACATGCTTCCAACCAGGTCCCCTGGCAGAGCAGTGCCTACAAGTGTCTGGAGTGGGATGAAGAGTAGGGTCAGTGGAAATTTTGAAAACATGAAACCCTGAACCCTGAAACCCTAGGTCCATGGCAGTAGAAGCACCAGCAAAGTGGATATGGAAGTTACCAAGGACCTTCTGAGAGTAGCATGAAGACAAAGGCCGTAGACCAGTCACTAAAATTAACATGGGGGATGTTTTTATTTCAACAATGAAACTGAATGAAGAATGGCATAAATAGACTTTTAAAGAAGTGCATGAAAAATAACTGGAAAGTTACCATTTGGAACAAAGATTATTAGATTATTTCTCTCTCTCTCTCTCTCTCTCTCCCCCCCCCCTAGTTCTCCCCACCTCCCCACACACACACACACACACACACACACACACACACACAAAAGCCAGTATAATTCTACTTATTAGAGAAATCCGGTTGCTGTGATATCAAATGTAAAACTTGAAGGTACGTGGCCCTGTGTTTTCTGTGTCTTTTATATAAGTAAGAAATGCTAGTTGTACACAGATTAATAAATATCTGTTGAATTTATCTGATCCAAAGATAACAGTACACTTGTAATTCAAAAAAAAAGTAAAACCAATTTCTAAAAACCCAAACCTAGAGGACAAAAAATAAGAGGGTAAAAGTGTTGCATAACATTCAGTCTTACCAATTATTTGTAAGAGCGCCTACAGTAAAACCGGCTCTTCCCATGTGCTTCAAATAATAATGTACAAACCTGTGATTGAAAGACAACTTTAAGGGCTTGCGACTCTGGTGGCGGGAGGCCAGTTTCCACACTACAGGCGTTGTTAGAAGTTTGGGCTGTTCAGCTTATCAGACGTTGCACATCTTCCTGAGGCCCAGTGTTGTTAATCAAGATAGATGGCAGGCGAGTTAATGCTGCTGTTAGTGAGGCTGCGGCAAAGATGAGAAGGTTATCGGGGAGATATACACAGGGGTTCGAGGATTCCTATCTAACATATGAAATGAACAACTAACAGGTATCTTTCTTCGATAGTTGATTTGATTGAGTGCATGTGGATAAAAGTCAACAAGTGAACAACTTGATTGTCTGCTGAATTAATAGAATGGAAGAACTTTAAGTGGTTCTGAAAGCTAATTTAATTCAGGAGCCTCTGTGAGGTTCCAGCTCTTTAGTGAAACTGGTGAATAAAATGTTGGCAATTCATTTGGAATAAAAGGGTGAACATTCGCTTCTGTTGTCCTTGGAATAAAAAATTGGTATTTTTAAAAAAATTTTTAAGCAAAAAACGTTAAACTTACACATGTATTCCTATGATCCTCTGAATAAACACTGGACATTAAAATAGAGGAAAACTGCCCTTTGAATTTACCTTCTGTTTACAATCATTTCTATTTCAATCCTTCTCTTGCATTTCTTTTCCCAGACAATTTCAGTTATTTGTATTTCCTTCCCTCACAATTAAAATTGTTCCTTTGCCAATGTGACTTGGATGTTTCCATGTTTGGTAGACATTTATTATATTCTATTGTGGCATTTAATTAAAGTATAGAGGATAGGGCAGACTAACATATTTGCCTAGACTCACCTCAATCACTGCATCGTTATGTTCCAGGTTTGGGGGAAACCCTGGCTCCTCTGTTTGTGGTGAGCACATGTTCACGATACGGGTTTTCCAATAAGTCAGCAGGGCAACTGCTTGGCGAGCTGCCTCCTGAGCTGCCGGCATCACGGAGCAGGCAAGAGGCACACAAGGTAACTATGCTATTCGCTCAGCTTTTATTGAATGCAGGTTCCCTCAAAGTAGAATATCGACATACATTAATATCTTACTTACACTCTAACAATCTAAGAAAAGCATATCACGCACATACAGCAATCAGTGGGGAATAACGAACCCGAGTCCCACTCTCAGTCTGCAGGTCCAGGAGACAGGGCCATGGGCAAGGTATCTTGCAAGGATACCTCTGGAGCCAGGTGGGCAGCAGGGCAGGTGGGGTCCTCAGTCCAGCAGGTCAGAGCCTCTGGCAACCGAAGCCAAGGCAGGTCGGCGTGGCGTGGAGCAGCACTCTGGTACGTGGAACTCAGCTGCCTCGGCAGTGGCCTGAAGCCTGCCTCAGTTATAACTCGAAAGTGGTGTGCACCACCCTCCTGGGTCTCTTGATAAGAGTCTTGGTACCCCTGATGGCAAGCGGGGAATTTCCCCAGGAGGCTGACAATGGGTGGTCCCGCTCTGCAGACATGGCTGCTCTGATCGGGTGTACAGATATCCTAGGTGTACCTACTTGCCAGATATGTCTAGAGTGACTTAAGTAGTTTCCCTCTTGAACCAAAGTGTCATAATTGACTGGCAGCCATCTTGGTTGACATGAGTGACTCCACTTTGTCTTATATACTTTATGCTATCTTGACCTGACCAATGCCATTTTATTGGTCTTGTTCTTCACACTGTTTCCCCAAAACCCCAAGCTGCTGTTTTCCTGGAAGAAATCGTATGATCTCCTCCTTCTACCCCAGTTGTCTCCTTACCTGCACTTCTCCTGGGTAGGTTCTACTCATCCTTCTTCCTCAGGAAAGCTTTTTCTAATCACCCAATCTCCCCTAGTCCTGCCCCAGACTCACAGCATCCTCTGGTTCTCCTCTGTAGATAGCTCTCCTCGCCATTGTACTTGGTTAAACAGTCAAGCAGGCAAATAGTGGTTTGCAAGTTTTCTTCTAGATTATAAACTGGATTAAATCAGAAGCCATGCTAATCTCATTATTGTGCATAGCAGAGAGGGAGCTCAGGAAGCATCGTTGTGGACCAGATGACACTAGAGGACAGAGAAGAAGCCCTAGGTCATTCCAGAACAAATCCAAACCCAAGGTTGACCTGTGATTTGGAGTCTACTAGAGTGCACCTGTTACCCCTCCCAGAAAACAGATAGAACTTCAGGAGTCTACTCAGTTCAACCCTTTCCCCAGATCAGGCTCCTTGCTGTGTAAATTCCCAGCCACACTGTACCTGCTCCCTTTCTGTAGTTTTTTTTCCTATAAAAATCTGTAACTTAGCATTTTCATGTACATTTAATTAAATCAAGTCTTTTCTCAATAAAAGGGTAACACTGGCCAAATTATAATTTCTAAAAATTTGAAGTGGTTATTCAAATTGTAGCTTGAACAATGCATAAGACATGGTGTTAAATGGAAAAAGCAGTATTCAACACTGCCTGTATTGTATGAACCCTGTCATGTCGTTCCCGATATCAATCTGTTAGTCAAAAGAAAAGACTGGGGAGAAACACACCCAAATGTCAACTGTGGTTATCTGAGTTGCAAATTGTTGTATTGTCTCTTTCTTTATGTTGTTCTGTATTTCCCAAGATTTTTCATGATGATCATGTAGCATTTCTGTAGCCAAAGAAATATGTTATTTAAACTTATAAATAATAACTAGCACACAGGTTATGCTAGATAACAACTTGCACCCTCCCAGCTCTCCGTTTCCTTTCATAGGTACTAGGTACGTGTTCTCCAAACAAAGTATCCCACAGGTCCTGATAATTTCTCAAATTTCTTTGTATAGAAAAAAAAAAAAAAAACAGCTTTAGCAGCACCTGTCAACGTTTTAATCCTAGGTCTGTCACTTACTAATTTTATAATCTTAATTAAACAAGTTATTCAAGTAATCTGAGTTGACTCATCTGCAAAAGGAAAGCAATCATGTTATCCATTCCCATTTAAACAAATACCCTGTGCTTTCCTACAAGTGGCTAGCTTTACTAGTGGTCCCCCGCCCCTTCCTGGCACCCATGGTATTCTCAGAAAGGAATATTCTGCTCTGGAAATTGGGTGAAGGAGGATTTCTAGCTTTGGGCAGTGGTGATAATTAACTCTGCCTAATGGAATGGGAATAATAGACCTTTGAACATGCAGACATTGAATTATAAGTGCACACGGTGAAGAGAAACCTAGAAATTCAACATACAAAATTTTTAGAACATTGTCGACATCTGGATGGAGGACTAGGCCTGGGGTGGTGGGGGGAGTGCTCCTTAGTGAAAAAGCATAAAGCCAAATTCACAAAGTTTTGTAGAAGATGGAATTTCAGGAAAAAAATTATTGCTAAGTTTAAAATGTGGAGAATATGGTGGGTAGTCAACTTAGCATACCACTGTTATCTTTTTAGTATCCCATTCTTATTGTCTTATTTCACTGAATACAAATGGTTGTTGTTGTTGGTTTTGTTTTGTTTTGTTTTGTTTTGCTTATTATAATGGTTTTCAAATATTGGTTCCCAAATCCTCTTTTTTTTTTTGCACCAACTCTTAAATTCCCTAACCGAAGATTCTCTAATCACAGATGTTTCAATAATTTTGATGCCTGGGTAAAGTGAACGTGGGATATTTAATAATAACATTTTATGTAGTGATGAATGTGCTAGCCAGTTTTCTAAGTGTTTTGCAAATTTTCACAAAACTCCTATCAGATAAGCACATAAATCACTTTACTGATGAGGAACTGAGGCTCAGAGGTTAAATAAATGGCCCAAGGCGATAGGCTAACCCATATGGGAACAAGGAGTGAGACTTAGCTCTTCCGATTCCATAGCTGTCACCTACACCGCCTCTCAGATAAAGTGAGGACATGTTAGACAAGGCAGCTTTTAAGAATCTTACAATTTTTAACAAACACAGAACTAAAAAGAAAGTGCAGTCCAACACACAAATAATACAAGGAACTAATGTAGAAGTCAGGTGAAAACTCGGGGGCAAGTCTATATGACTTTTGGTATAAAATATTGTCTCATTGTAAGCAGTACATGTATAAGTCAAATTGTATTAAATTGCATGTGTTTCAGATATTCTGAAAGGTTTGCTGTTCAAAAGACTCCTATCATAAATTCTCCTATATGTGAAGAATTTTTTGGACAAAACAAATGCCCAAAATTTATTTTTTAAAGATTTTTAAAACACTCAACTTAGTAAAAACAAGTTATTATAATGTAAAATATTACTTGTAATATAACAAAAATATAAAAATCAACAAAGTACAGTTATTTTCGATCATTGACTAAGGTGTGATTTTTTTCATATTTAAAAAAATATTTATGATAAAATATTGATTCATGTGCACATTATAGCTTAAGTCCAAATAGCATTGACATTAATCCAAAAATATTCAGCCAACATCACTACTTTAAAAGAAGAACCTGAAACCTTTAATATTGATTTTAGTAAGTTAGCACCACCCAAAACAAAACAGTGTTAGCACTACCAAGGCGTAGCTGACTCTCGGAGCCAAAACAATCACAAATCATTCTCCCTGATTATTTTTTCCCCATGCAGGATTTTACACTCCCTATAACTTAGATATTATGAAACAAAAATTATATATCCAAATTGACAGACAAGATATGTGTTGCCTATAATGCCTGTATTAATTTAAAGGTATATATTCCAATATCATTTATTCCTAGCAATACTGGAACTATAAGAGAATATCCAAGATATGGCTTCCTTCCGTCTTCGGGATCTTGTAATACTCTCTTTTTCCTTCCACACAAGACAGTTAGGGTTCCTCAAATCTCTTGCACCATGGGAAAAATGAGATCGGCACCCTTCTTTAGGGAGTTACAATAAAAAATGGTCATTTATTTATAATGTTTTAAAAGCAGTGGTATCCATTTTAAGAGTTGATATGAGAATTAAGCAAGTCATGTTCCATGTGCTTTATGAGGGAGATAAAAAATTTAAAAGCCAAGACAGCAACATCTCTGTCCCTCAGATAACTTGCTTGCTTTGTTCTAGAGCTGATACATCTCTTCAAATCTTTCAATTTGACACTCTCTGTATAATAATGTATATGTTAAGTGCTTCCACTGTGCCTACACAGGACTAAGTATTTTATATTCATTTTTTAAAATCATTGATCTTCCACAATCCCTCAGTAAAGAAGATACTATTATTCCAGTTTTGCCAATAAATGGCTGTGGCCTGTAAGAAACTTGCCTAATGTCACATATCCACATATCCAAGAAAGAGCCTGGATTCAATTCCAGTCACCTGACCACTAGGCTAGACTGAGTATAAATTATTGCACATTCTTTTCATCACCATTTGCCATGTAAATCAAAATAATGTGAGCTTTGAACAAGACATCCTACCTCCTTTTGGCTGAAGGGCTACGAAAGACCACCTATAAAAGTTCTCTGTAAAAAGAAACAACTGCCCCGTTATTCAGACAGGCTAGAAAACCAGGAGGGAGGCACTGCTTGGCATTCTAGTTTTGAAAGGCCAAGTTCCACTAAATAAAACCTTCACTTTGTATATGTGTGTGGAAATGATTAGTCATTTAATACTGGAAGCTCCACCTGGAACACATTTCTTAATACATTTTTTTCACATGCATGATGTCTTTCCACAATTTATTGCCACATTTTATTAAACTCTTGTTACCTAGCGTGTAATTGGAATCATCACTGATACATGAAACACGAGTACACAAATCTGAAACAGAGTGGAGGCAGGTCAAAGAAATAACAGCAAAGCTACATTTTAAAATGGGGGAAGACATAGGCTGCAGTGTGGTGAGTTGCTGCATTCTTTAGCAGCCCAGGGCAATTAATTGCTCCCAAGAAAATCATCGCACAACCCACATCCACACAAACGTGATCCTTTGTGACTAAGAAATAAAGGGATAAAACATTTAAAACAGGCCAACTAAAAGAGTTAGAAAATAGGTGAATCACCACCAGATGTCCTTCCATGTTTTGACTCTTCAAAAATAGAACTTTTACCAGAGTCAAATATAAATTTCACTTCCCCTTCTACTTCATGAGTCTATTCTGGCTCTTCTCGATGCCCTGGAACCTTATTTCATAAGCTCCAACTTGCATGTTTGCTCTGAATTTTTAACTGTATCTGTCTTTGTCATCATTCCTTTCTGAGATCCTGGTACAGTGCTTGGCACAATGAAAGGCAAAAAAATACTTTATGAATGAAAGGATAGATAAATAAGAAAATTAGAAGTGGATCTTTAAAAAAATTATATTAAATGAACATTAGGAGATTTGTTGGAATTCCATGCAATCTTTCACAAGCAAAAGTAAGTCAGAGACTCTTTTTGTGAGATAATTATCTCTTTTCAGCTTCAGTCTTTTAGAATATTTTTTCTGAATTCATTTCTCATTCACTTCTTTCATCTCCAGATTAGCCCAGAGCACTATATCTATTTTCATGTACATTTAAGGGTCACCATAGAAATATCATAGTAAACATACTATCACCTATAGTCAGAAAATATTGTATTTTTTTTCTAAGAGATCAGCAAAGAACAATAAGAAGTAAGAGAAAATAAAATCTTTCCTTAGGTCCAACTTCTTTGGGACTCCCTGAGCTTCCTGGACTTCCAGGAAGTCTATTTCCTTTGCCAGATTGGGGAAGTTCTCCTTCATTATTTTTTTTAAATAAGTTTTCAATTTCTTGTTCTTCCTCTTCTCCTTCTGGCACCCCTTTGATTCAGATGTTAGAGATTTTAAAGTTGTCACAGAGGTCCCTAAGCCTCTCCTAATTTTTTTGAATTCTCGTTTCTTCATTCTGTTCTGGTAAAATGTTTATTTCTTCTTTCTGCTCCAAATCATTGATTCAAGTCCTGGTTTCCTTCCCTTCACTGTTGGTTCCCTGTGTATTTTTCTTTATTTCACTTTGCTTAGCCTTCACTTTTTCCTCCATTTTGCAACCATACTCAACCATTTCTGTGAGTATCCAGATTACCAGGGTCTTGACCTCTGCATCTGTTAGGTTGGCTGTCTCTTCATCGCTTAGTTCTGTTTTTGGAGCTTTGATCTGTTCTTTCGTTTGGGCATTCACAACTATCAACAACTGAACATAAAAAAACAAAAACAAAAACAAACTAAGCAAACAACTAGAACAGGAACAGAATCACAGAAATGGAGATCACATGGAGGGTTATCAGCCAGGAGTGGGAGGGTGGAGAACAGGGGAAAAGGTACAGGGAATGAGAAGTATAAGTGGTAGGCACAGAATGGACAGGGGGAGGTTAAGAATAGTATAGGAAAGGGAGCAGTCAAAGAACTTATATGTATGACCCATGGACATGAACGAAGAGGGGAGGGGATGCTGGTGGGAAGGGGGGTGCAGGGTGGAGGGGAATAAATGGGGAAAAAAGTGACAACTATAATAGCATAATCAATAAAATATATTTTTAAAAAATTAAAAATAATAAATAAATAAACTTTTCCTTAAAATTCCTATCACAATGAGGCACAACCATTCCTATATTCTAATTAATATTTATTATCACCTTTGACACCATAATTATTAATCATCATTCATTGCTTAAACACAGTTAAGTATAAATTAATACACATTGTTATTATTACCAATCACCACCCCAGTTTATATGAAGATCATAGTCAAAATTTTTGTCTGATCAAGGTTTTAAAGTATGTTTTAAAATACTGTTTTGATTCTAAAAAGAACAGGATCATTGAAGAAAATATATAACATGGGAATTATAAATAAAGAGGTTTAAAGTGCCCTTAATTTCATATTCATAAATAGCCATCATTATCACTTTATTGTATACTATAAGAAATTACAACAATGCCATGCATAAAGTAAACTCTTCCAAAATGTTCCCACCCAATCAAGGACAGAGTCTGTCAACAAATGCCTCCCTGGTGGGGCCCTTGCACCAGGAACTGTTCTGGGTGCTTGGGACACAGTGTTGAACAGGAAAACTGGAACCGCTCCCTTAAAAAAATTCTGTTCTACTAGCTAGGGAAAAAGTAAGCAAGCTAATTAAGGAGATAAGTATTGTGAAGAAGATAAAGATTTTTTTTTTAAGAAAAAAGCAGACAGTGCTTCTGGAAGCTGTTATCATGAGTGTGGTTTGAAAGCCTCTGGGGGAATTGGGAAGGAAGAAGTAAAACTGTCATTATTTGCAAGTTACAAGATACTGTGCATAGAGAAGCCTAAAGATTCCACCAAAAAACTATTAGAACCAGTAAATGAATTCAGTAAAGTAGCAGCACACAAAATAAATATTAAAAAGCAACCCAAGTGACCATTAATAGATGAGTGGATAAAAAAGCAGTGGTACATATATGTAATGGAATATTACTCAGCCATGAAAGGAATGGAATCTTACCATTTGTGACAACATGGATGGACCTAGGGGGCATTATGCTCAGTGAAATAAGTTGGAGAAAGATAAATAGCATACCATTTCACTTACATGGAGAATCTAAACAGCAAAATAAATGAACAAACAAGATAGGAACAGCCTCATAGACAGAGAACAGACTGATGGTTGCCAGAGGGGAAAGGAGTTGGGTGGCTGAGTGAAGAAAGTGAAGGGATTAACAAGGACAAATCGGTAGTTACAAAACAGTCACAGGGATGTAAAATACAGCATAGAGAATATAGTCAGTAACACCGTAGTAACTATGTGTATGGTACTAGGTGGGTACTAGAAATATTGGAGGGACCATTTTGTCAGGTATATATCGATGATTGTCTAACCACTATGCTGTACACCTAAAACTAATACAAAATCATATTGAATGTAAACTGTAATTGAAAAAGAAAGTTAAAAAGAAAGAAAGCCTCTGGGGGAGGTGGCACAGGATTAGGCCTAGCTCTCAAGAAAGAACACTCCAAGCAAAAGAAACATTCATATTTGAAGGACAGAAAGAAGACCAGTGTTTCTGAAATGTGTAGAATTAGAGAGATAAGGGAGAAAGATAAAGCTGAAAAGTTAGGGATGGACCAGATCAAAGAGAGCCTCAAGGGAGTTTAGATGACATTCTGGTTGCTGTGAGAAGCCTTTAGAGGGTTTTAAGCAGGGGAATGTCGTAGTCTGACTTATGGTTTTAAAAGTTCACCCTGGCCACATATAGCTGAGGGGGGCTCTAAGAGGACGAGAGAATGCAGAAGCTGGTCAGGAGCCATCACAGTTTTCCAGGCAAGAGACGATGATGGCTCAGACAGGTTGTGTCAGTGGAGACAGTGGTTAGAAGCAGGGTGCGTTAGTAAAAGGGTAAAAACTGCTATAAGGTCAGATGAGGTGAGGAGGGGAAATAATTAATTCCCAGGTAACTCCTATTGACAGGTGGCATACATCCATCTAGACGTCTTTCTCACATGTACCCTGTTATAATCTTTATGAATTTTCTAATACTTTAACTAGTGATAATAATAGATTGCATTCACTATGTATCAGGTTTTCTACATAAATTATCTCAATTACTTCTTACTTAGCAAAGCTGTAAGATGGATAGATAGATAGATACTACTAATAGCTCTATTTTATAAATTAGAAGCAGGATTAGAGATGAAGTAACTTACCTAAATTCACACAGCTAATAAATAGTTGAAATAGGAAGAAATCAAACTGAGGCTGACATGACACTAAAAGCCACGCCCTTAATCGCCATGCAATGTGCCTGACAAACATGTCGACATTTGTGTAACCAATCCCTTTGTTATACATTTACTTTAAGGTTATCCCTGTTAAAAAATAATGCTGTTATGAGCATTATTATACATACATTTTGCATTTTTGTGATTATTTCTTTAAGGTATATTTCTAGAAGCTAAACTGGTACAATAAAATGATGGAAAATTTTAAAGTATTTGATACACAGGCCAGCTTTGCAACTTAAAGTTTGACCAGGAGTGAATACAACCAATTTATGCATCCTCATTGTTTTCATGATCACTTTTTAAAAAATCTCTCTGTTCTATCTTAACTGCTATCACACACTTTGAAAGGCAGCGCTGGAATGTCAAGCAGGCTGACACCAGGTATCTGTCTTTAATTGATATATTATTCACTTTCCTTTCTCTTTAATATAACATGAAGTAATTGAATTAGGGCTCTAACTTCATTTCTTAAACTTTGGAACCACGTAATTTTGCACCATTTTTTGAATTACTAAACTTTTTACAATTCAACTGAAATGCCCGACATGCTTAGTTTACTATCATTACCATCAGCATCAAACTATTTCATGTATGATAACTGCTACACAAAACACAAGTTGACAGCATCCGTAGACTAATAACCCTCACATCCTTTAATGAAGTAAATCCATATGAACACATATATGTGAAAGTCTGTTTCTTTGAATAAGGCTAGCTGCTGTAACAAAACATCATGTTAACACAATAGAACTTCATTTCTTGTTCACTTCAAGTCGTGTTGATTGCCAGGCGTCTCTCTGCCGAGCGGGGATTCAGGACCCGGGCTTTCCATGCCGAGACTCCTCTTCTTCAACACAAGCTTGCCGGGCGTCTGCACTGGTTTACATTAAAATAACGGAGGAGAAATGAGCATGAAGGATCCCTGCCTCTGTGGGAAGTTTTCAGGGAGAGGTGGTAAAATCCACTGACTAGAACCCAAACAAGTGGTCACATGTAACTGCAGGAAAGGGCGGAAAATATAGTATCTCTGTGTGCCTAGAAGGAGAGGAAATGCGTATTTAAAAACCACTGCAGTCCATGTCACAGCCTGTTTCAGGGCTTGCTATCTTTTCCATTGATCCACACTTAATGCCAGCTTGGCACTGATTAATTTAGTGACATTGATCCTCTTCATTACTATTCTTTCTCAAAATTACCTTGCCTGTTCTGATAAACTTTACAATCTTTCCTCATAAAAGTCAAGTCACAAAAGTGGAAGTATAAACATTTATAAACAGTGTAAAATTATTTAACCCCATATTTATTCAAACACTATATTTAAAAAAATATATCAGATAGATAACTCTCTAAAATAATAGTTAAATTTGAGTGAATGCTATAAACCAGATTTTCTCATACTTGCTGATAATAATGTGCATTGGTATAAACTTTCTGTGTGGGGGCACGGGGAAAGCTAGAATTCAAGAATATAAACAAAAGCTGTAATACCCATAACATTTAATCACTAACTTTTTTCTATTTAGTAATGAAAACATTTTTAAAAATCTGATCTTTTCCTCAGAGTATGACTCTGGAAAAATCTCAGATTAAACACTACATCTCAATGCTAGTATTTTCTAAATCTTACATTAACTACATTTTGAATTTCTAATTTAGTCAATAGCCATTTAAGTTATGTGTTTGCAAATTCAGACAAATTTTAATTTTATTTCAATGTGGTTTGAAGAAAATAACCTATTTGAATTGTTTTAGGTTATACAATGAGGCTTTTTTATGTAATCAATTTTATAAATATTCCATAAGCCACCTTGAAAACACGGTGAACTATTATCCATATTTAGTACACAAAATCGAACCTCTAGGTATATGTTAAAACTATTATGTACACACTATTTAAACCCTTTACTATGTAACTATTTTGTCAATTTGACCTATGAAATATGGATGCACTTAAGTCCTCTAATAGTTTGTTTTTGACAATTATTCCTTACATTTTTGATAGCTTTTATATTGTTATATATCTTACCATTTTTATAAATATTGTGCTTAAGTCTGAACTGATGTGGTTTCAGTGCTCTTTGTAAGTAGTTTCATATATGTTTTTCTAATTCTTGAGTTTCTTATTTTGATTCATTGTTCATTTAGTAGGATATATTTTGAGTAACCCTTTCAGAAAGGACTTATAATGTAAATCTGATTATGTCTTTCTATTACCTTTACATCTTAACAAAAATGTAGCTAAATATAAATTTCTTGAGCCACAAACTTTCCCCTCAAAATTATGTAAACATTGTGCCATTACATCCAAACATTTAATGTAGGGAGGAGATCATGACCAGACTGAATTTTCTACTTCTGTGAGTAATTTTATTGCCTGGAATCTTGTAAGATTCTTTTACTTTGTGATTTCAAATTTTCAATAGGACATGGTTAGATAATAATCTCCTCTCCGTAATTTTGTCAGGTACACAGAGGTTTCATTCTACATGTACTCAGAGGTATTTCTTTAGCTCCTTTTATTCCATTTATGGGTTTTATTTCTGTTTCATTTATTGGGACTCATCTTTAAGAACATAATTATCTTTAGACTAAATTTCTATTCTTTTTCTTCCATTGCCTATAATCCCTTTCATTCTTTCTACTTATTTGAATTTTTCTATTCTCTAGAATGTCTTTATATTTTTCTCCAAAATGATTCTGTTTATACAATGTAGATTTTATTTATAGTTTTTAATTAATGTGCTAGCTCTGTTATCACATTTTAGTTTCCTTAAGAAACTTGCCTTTTTGTGTATAACATCCTCTTTTCAAGATTATATTTTTATCTTATTCAGATATGGAATATATATGGTATAAAATTTATTTGTTTATTCTAATTAATTATTTTTAAAAGTGCGCTCTTCTTATCCACCTTGAGAATTATTGTCCATCTTTTATTTTATAAAAAAATTTTCCTGGTCCCGTTGTCATCTACTCCTCCAAAAACGAGAAGAGAGCAATTGGATCAGTTATTTTTGTATTAACTGAGTTGATAGGCTGCTTCCAGCTCCCTTCATTTTCTTCCTCTCAGATCTTAAGTAAGAGGAATTATTTATGTAAATTAAATATATAGTTATTTACAGATACATATGTAAATAAGTTAAATAATTCTGTAAACTGAAGAGAATAAATACAAAGTCACGGCTATGGAAAGTAGGACGCATCCACAATGATGAGGAGGCTTTATTCAAGTGGACTGGAAAGGGTTGAGATTAAAAGGAAATTGACAGGATTTCCAGGATGTGCAGCAAGGAGGACAAAGAAAGCATGTGTGTCAGGGAAATGCAAACTAAGGTGGGTGGGTTCCAGATCATTCCAATCATTTCTTGCTTTGCTCATAAATTGGGACTACACTATAAAGCATTTCCAAAGATGTGTTTCATACCAAACTATCCCTTTGAGACATTCCATGAAAAAGAAATTAGTTCCATAGTCACATAAGTTTGGGAATTTTGCACATTATACCACTTTCCCTATGGGAGATTCAAAATGAACATCAGCATTTAGGACACTTGTAAGAAAAAGTGATTACTCTCAACTTCGAATTTTCCACATCTTTTCTTTGACATCTACTAATAGTCTATGGCAGTGTTTGGAAAATAAGGTTTGGGTATTCCTGCTGTGGTTGACAGGGAGTTACTGAATTTTTTTTTTTTTAACTGGGGGAGAGACATGATCTGATTTGCATTTGCAAAGATTACACTGAATTGTATGAGAACAAGTTAGTGGAAGCAAAACTCGAGAAAGGCAAAGTTAGCAGTTTCTTTCATAATCCATAACTTAGAAATAGAGAAGTCTGTAGATGTCCTGTAGTGTCACAGTGGAACCTCAGAGAGGGAAAATAACAAACCTGTCATTTTGGGTTTACAGGGAACCACAAAGCAGCCCGCTATGCACGCTTTTTCTCTGTCTGTGCCCAGACATTTTATATATAAAGCCCATTTCTGAAACTGTGACCAGAACTTCAACCTTCAATTTTGTCTCTTCAAATTTTTTCTAGCAAAGAATCCTAGCACACTTCTCGTTGTTTTTCACCCTTAAATTAGATAAAGGGCAATTTTATCCTTTGTGCTTCCTTTTGCCATTTCCAACTACATTTATTCCTAAAATGTTCTACCCATTTTTCTTTAAGAGAGTTATTTTATTTTTTGTTCTTTAAGAGTTCATTGTTTTCTTTAAAGGCAGAGCACAGGCTTGTGGTTAAATAGCCCAGGTCACAGACATGACTAGATCCATTTTATTTTTCTAGTCAGCTCTGCCAAATCTTTTCAATATTACTCTGGCTCCAGTTGATTTATTTTTATTCTCTTCATACTAAAAACCTGAAAGTTTTTCTACATTAAATTGTTCTTCTTACCACTCCCCTCCAACCATGCAGGCAGAAAAATAATCAATGCATCCTAAAAGAGAATTAAGAAGAACATTCCTACAATATTAATGCCATTTCATTATTTTTTTTAACAGACTCTATTCCTTTTTACCCCTAATTTTCTAAGAGTAAATAAATCCCTCAATACTTCATACTAGGAACTAAGAGTAAAGGAGTTAAGTAATTTTACCTAAGACAAGCTTATCGTTATAACATGCTATTAGGAAATACGCAGATTGTCTGAATGTCCTTTAAGGCAGAATTTAGAGCAGTATTTAGACTAGAAGATCCATTTATTAAAAAATTAAAATTTCTTTTACTCTGATGTAGTCTAACCTCTCAGAGAACATAATAAACTGTGAAATCTATTCCTAGTAGTTGCTCATCTCCAGTGGTTTTCCCTGTCATGGGTAGGTCCTAACTGTTATTCTTTGACAAGTGTTGAAATTGCTCAGCACCATATCACTGCTACATGAACATGAATGTTTATTTACCACCCACTCTTTTTAAGGTTCTTTTCTCAACCCTTTGGATGAGATAAATATTAGGTTTAACATTTAAAAACACTGAGACTTTGATGAGTTTCTTTTCCTGGCTGTAGTATTTTTATATTTGAAATGGAGATAATTCCACTGTGTAACTGCAAAACCTGTATTAAGGGTAGAAGTCACTTTTAAATTTGGTGGTGTGCATATTGAAGAAAACCTTAACTAATATTGGAGTCAGGAAGACCAGTAGAGGGAGCTCTCACGCTCTGCAACTGGGCTCTGCCGCTGGTAATCAGTTACCCAAACAGGAAGATATCAATTGCACCAAACAGGAAGATGATGTCAATTATTCCAAACAGGAAGACATTAATTGCACTACACAGGAAGACACCAATTGCACTGAACAGGAAAATGATGTGAATTACAGTTAATTCAGTTACAGATCCCAATAAGAAGGGAGGTACCAAACAGGAAATGCAGCTACTTGTTGCCCAGCATCAAGCCCAGCCAATGGAAGCTCATGCAGCTCTGCCAATGAGAAACCATCATCACCTAAACTGCTTTTCTTCCATTTTTCTCTTGCTGTTGACTTCTTTGTCCCAGCCTCCTTTATAAAAGCCTTCCCTCTTGTGTAATCCCTTGGAGTATCTCTGCTTACTGGATGAGATACTGCCAGACTCATTAATCACTTAGCAAAACCAATTAGATCTTCAAATTTACTCAGTTAAATTTTGTTCAACAGTGATCAGGGGAAAGCCCTCTTTGGAAAGATGACATTTGAGCAAAGAGCTGAAGGGGATAAAAGAGTAGGCCGGGCAGCTGTCTGGAGGAGAGGAGCCTAGACAGAAGGAGCAGAAACTGCAAAGGCACTGAGGTAGCACAGGGTCTGCCTAGTTTGAAAAACAGCAGAAAAACCAGTGGGGCAGGATAGGAGTTTGTGCAAGAGCGCATAGTAGGGAGTGAGATTAGAGAAGTAAAGGTGGCCAGATTGTGTAGGGCTTGGTAGGCATCTAAAGAATTTTATTCTGAATGAGATAGGAAGCATTCTGATCGGAGAGACAGTCCGTGGACTGTAAGTAAAAGGAAGCTACTTTGTATTTCAGCAGAAAAGGATTTACAGGAAAATTATTTTTTTTTAATTTTTTTAATTTATTGATTTTTGAGAGAGAGGAATAGAGGGAGAGAGTGAAGGAGAGAGAGAGAAACATTGACTTGTCATTCCACTTATCCATTTGTTCATTGGTTGACTCTTGTATGTGCCCAGACTGGGGATGGAACCCGCCATTTTGCACATCAGGGCAACACTCTAACCAACTGAACTACCCTGTCAGGGTCTCTACAGGGAAATTTATGTTAACAAAATCATGGCTAGAGTAACAAATATCAGAGAAGGCTGCTGCCAACTAGTGCTTAGGTTCACTACTAAAGTTCAGAGTCAGAAAGTTATGAGAATTGAAAAAAGAGTTGAGAAAATACCAGCACAGAAGCAGGTGATTCAAGAAAAAAAATCCCTGAAACCCTTACAAAATTTCATGTCTATCATTGCAATGCTAGAGAAAAAATACTATAGTTTCTGCTTTTATTCTACCTTCCAAATCGCTAGTAATTTTCTCCAATTGTTGGCATTTCATCTAGAACTCTACAGGCAGGAATTCTGAAAATGTAGTTTCTAGTCTGCCTGCTCCCAGGATACAGGAGAGGGTTAAAAATGAAGAATGATGCTAACGTAACAATAGACAATTCAGTACAAGTAACGTAATTAGAGTCTTATTTTAAAACATTACTCTGGTTTCAGTGTTCCTATCAGTCTGAAGGAGTGAAAGAGTGGAAGCAGGAAGATTAGTTCGAAGATGTAATAATCCACACAAGAAAAAGCAGAGACCTGGATCAGGGTATTAACAGCAGCGGAACAGTTCAATGGTGCTGTTCTGGTAGTTGAAGGTAAAACAATTGAATATGAGCTAGAAAGAAAATGAGAAATTAAAGATGACTCCAACATTTTGGCCTTCAGATCTGGAAGGACAGCATTTCCATGAACCGAGATCAGGAAGAGAGCAGATGATCGGGCTGGAAGGGGGGAGACAGTCATAAGCTGGAGTGATAGCAGTGGTCCCTAAGCTTGAGCCTGCATCAGACTCACCCAGAGGCCTCGGCAAAGCACAGATGGCAGTGTCTCCTCTCAGAAGTTCCTGAGCTAGAAGTCTGCTGTGAGAATGTTCTTTTCTAGAAAGTTCCCAGATGATGATGATGATGCTGGGCCAGGAGCCACATTTTGAAAACCACTCTGTTTTAAAGAATTGATGAGCATCAGAACTTCCCATAAACTTTTTTAAATGTGTTTGAAAAAAAATCTACCAAAAATTATTTTATTTTGCTTTTAATTAAATAACTATAACAACTGTGGTGTTGCCTTTGAATATCTGAAAGACACCAGTATTTGTTTTACCAGTCTTTATATGCGGGCCTTTATGCCCCTAATACATAATAAATAAGTGATTCTACCATTATTTTCATTGAGGAAGAAGACTTAAATATTTGCACTTGTCCTATTTCAGAATTTTTATATTTCCTCTTCCAGCAAGAGTAAAGACTAAACTTTAGGGGGGAGATTCCAACATAGTTTTTAGTAACGATATCTCTGGAAATAGCTACACATTTTTCATTTTGCATAATTGAATCCACACAAAATTCTTTACTGGGAGATGTTCACCTTTCCCCTCTTAATGATGAAGAAACCAATGTTCAAAGAGGTTAAACCTTAGGCCCCAAATTCATACACAGGTCAGATTGATTTTTAAACTCATGCCCTCTTAGAAGGAGACTGGACTGGTGGCAGTAAACACACAGTACGGCACACAAAGGATGTAATGTGGAATTGCACACCTGAAACCTGTATAATTTTATTAACCAGTGTCACCCCAATAAATTCAATTTAAAATAAAGAGAGGGTGAAAAAGAAAAAGTAAAATAAAAAAGTCATGGGCTTTTTTCACTGTTTCCCAAGCTTATCTGTTAATACAATCACCTGTAGCATTTGTTAAAAATACAGCATTCTAAGTCAACCCGAAGCGGAAGAGCCAGAGTTTCTAAGGAAGGGTCCTCGAAATCTGTAAGTGTAAAGAGCAACCCAGGTGACTGGGCTCAGTCAAGTTGTGGAAACACTGCAGCACTTCCTCTCCACAATGCCCAGGACCGAGGAATGCAGACACTTCCAAATTGTATCTCCTTCTTCGGGTATTAATTTTAAAAAGGTAATTAATAAGATTTATTTATTTCCAGTTCTATTATAGTTATTCCCTTCCAACAGCTTGTGGATAATGCGAAGCATTGCTGTATTCAAAATAATTACTTTCTGAATTTTCTTTAAACTATTAATTTTTATTTTTTATCTGTGTTGCTCAGGACATATAAATGTTATGATACCAGAATAGCACAGACCATAAATCCTGTAGATGGATTTAAATTTTAAAAGAATATATTTGCTATTAAGAAAAGAAAAAAAAATCCGTGGAAGTTAATCATATCTTTCATGAAACTCATGGAATCTTTGGATAAACATTGAGAAAATATTGCACCAAAATTATAACTCCTCAATGATGGAAGACTAAGCTGATTAAAGAGGATCTTGGTTTACAGAGAAAAGTAAATTTCTCAATTCTGAATTTACATCTTTTTCCTCTGTAAGAGTCATGTTCAGGCTGAAAAGGACACAATTAATATCAGTAAGCCAAAGGGGTGAAAAATAATATAATAAGATGTCCTGATGTTCTAAATAAGTTAAAGTCATTTGTGTTAAACAAAACACATTCCAGAAAGGAAGGAGGAAACATGTACTGGTGGTGATGTTTGTTACTGGGAAAGATTCCAGTATGTTTAACATATATAAAAACCATTGGAATTTCACATAGCGGGGTATAATGGAAGTATGAATTAAACAAAACATATATCATTCAGTTGGGTGTTTATTCCCAATCAAGATTCAACTACAAATCATAAAGGGATAGATAAAAAGCATTATTAAATGGGTCACAGGGGTCCAGAATTCATTTTCTAAGAACTATTTAGGTAAAAGTAAGGTAACTTTTTTTTATTGTGGTAAGAACACAACATTAAATCTACCCTCTTAAATTTTTAAGTGTATAATACAGTATTGTTAAGTGTAATCACTGTTGCTGTACTCTAGAACTTATTCAAGTTGAATAACTGAAACTTTATACCTATTGAATCCATTCTCCCCTCCTGGCAACTACTATTCTATCTTCTGCTTCGATGAATTTGACTACTTTAGATACCTTAGATAAATAAATTATGCAGTATTGGTCCTTTTATGACTGGTTCACTTTGTTTAGCCAGGTTTATCCATGTTCTTGCATGTGACAAGATGTCCGTCTTTTTTTTAAGATTGCATAATATTACATTGTACATATATACTACATTTTCTTTATCCATTCACTCATCTATAGATATATGTTTTCTTGTCTTGACTACTGTGAATCATGCTGTAAATAACATGGGAATAAAGATATCTTTTTGAGATCCGGATTCCAGTTCTTTTGGAGTGGCGTTGCTGGATCATACGGTAGTTCTATTTTTAATTTTTTGAAACACTGCCATACCATTTTCCGTAGTGGATGGACCATTTATATTGTCACCAACAGTGTTATAGGGTCCCAGTCTCTTCCATGTCCTCACCAACAATTGTTATCTTTTGGTTTTTGAGGGGTTTTTGTTTTATTTTTTATCTTAGCTATCCCAACCAGTGTGAGATGATATGTTGGTGTGGTTTCGATTTGTATTTCCCTGATGATTAGGGATGGTAAGCACCCTTTCGTGTAACTGTGGGCCAGTTTTACGTCTCGTTGGGGAAGTGTCTAAATTCTTGCCCATTTTCTAGGTGGGTTAAAAGCTACTTATTTTTAATCTCACAGATACATTTAGTAAGTTGTGTAATCATAAAGGTATAGTGCATGGAACAAATCTGAGTATGCAAAAGTATTTAACAAATTTTCTCAGTCTTTATGGAAAAAGATAAAGAAATACTCACTGAATGAAGTGATAAATATGGTTATATAACTCACCAAAAGTATGCTAACAAGTCTAAAACAAAGCAGTACTTTCAATATGTCATACTTGAAAATATAGATGACTGTTCTCCAACTGTGCAACCACATGTAATTCAAAAGAACATGAAATATATTGATGCCATAATCAATATCTAAAGAGAACCACACAGGCTAAAGTGAGGGACTAAAACAAACAAAAACAAAAATAAAATTTAAACATGATATCGAGGTCTCCATCTGAATCAGAAAAGGTTCCTTCAAAGAAACAGGAGAACTATGAGGGAGAAGGAGTAATGGATTGATAATAGGAATTAGACGTTTTACAATCACAGAGACCAGTGAAGCAGTCTGACCCCAAACTCACCGTAGGTCAACAGAGCAAACACTCAGAAAAAAAAACTCTACATTACGGAGTAGAAAATGAGGACTGACTGGAACTCGCCTCTGTTTCTTCCCACCTGAGATTCAATAACATAGGTCATTTAACGAAACAAGTTGGTGTCGCTCACCGTGGAGCTGCAGGTTGACCTGGCCCAGAACTATGTGAAACTGAAGGAGGAGATTGATTAGCAGGGCCAAAGGCCTTGTGGGTCCCATAGGGACGTCAAGCTCACGAAGTGAGTCCACAGATCAGCCCCAGTTGTGCATTAGCTCCAGAGGCGCCAACGTCCTCGTGAACAGGAGAGCGTAAAGGCCGCTGCTTCCCGGTGCCTTCTACGGACCGTATCTCCCTAAGCAGGAGCCACGGAGTCAAGGGAATGCCGGAAACTGTAGTTCCAGCTTAGCTTACTTGTTACAGCACAAAGTCAGCACAGTCTAAACCTTCTCTGTTTGGAAGTTCTTATTTAGTTAAGAGTTGAGTAAACATATTTTAACCTTACCTAACTTCTAAAAAATAAATAGCAAATTTGTGCTCCCATCTAATATATTGTAGATATCCCTCATACAACTGAAAACGTGCAAACTCTCTCAATGGAAATGATACAACAATGTTTCTTCATACGTTTTTGGAATATTCTCTCCTCTTCCAGCTGAATGTCCCACTTAAATACCCAGTATCTTAAATACTGAAATGTAAGATTAATATACAATGTCATATATTCATCTCCATATTAGGAAGTAATTATCAAAAGTCTATGCCTATATAACCTTCCCAGTTTCACTCAGACTGTTAGAAATGGGTCCTGTTTACATTGTAAGTTGTAATATTTATTTGAATTATAATTATTTGTTTATGAATCCATTTCCCTAGTAGATTGTGAGCTTTTTTATGACAGAAACTATATGTGTGTGTGTACAGTGTGTGTGTGTGTGTGTATATATGTATGTATATATATATATCCCTTGTCGTTTCCATAGCAACTAGCACAATGTCTGACACTTGCTCAATATGTATCTGATGAACCCTGCATTTCTACAATTTTATTGTTAATTAACTGTAACATTCCTACAGTATTTCTCAATGAATAAAACACTGCTTACATAGGTCTTATAGGGCTTTTAGGGCTTTCAATATCAGAAAAAAACAGAAAAAATAGGGGATAAAAGCCAAGGTATGGAAATTTGAGGATGGAAGCATAGAGTTCTGCATCCTCTATGAACTGAAGAACCCTACAGACCCAACCAGCAAGATAGCAACAGTTTTTCAGAGAACATAAACTACAGATTAAAAAAAAAACAAAACACTAGGAATCAAAATACTCAAGTTCTATGCTCATTTCTCTGTTTAATTCATTGAGTGTCCTTGGAAAATTTACTTAACCTCTCTCGGCTTCACTTCCATCTATATAATGAGAAATTGAGCTGAAGAATCTCTCAGATCTTTTCCAAATATAATTCTATTACATATATTACAGTCTCTTTTTTTTTCACTTTCCTATTCTGAAATTTTCCATTAGAATCCTCCTTCGAATTAGGTCAAAACAGTAGGGCTCTGATCAAAACTGGCCACTAGTCCTTACTTGGATTACAATGAATGATTTGGTTAGATTATTAGGTTCTCTGCCTGTCAGCTTGGAAGAAAGAAGGTACAGCAGGCTTCAAATATTAGGGTAAAGTGAATGACTAAACTGAACCTACACAGACCCCAGCATCTCCCATCCCACAGTTGGATAGACAAAGTTTCATAGCACAGGTAAAACTGTGGAAGTTGTAAGGACTGTGGTTGTGAGAAGCAGACCTTAGGTAACCAGGAAGTATCTTAAAGCTGTAAAGAGGAAAGGAGATCTGGGGGAGGTACTCCAGCATGACCTCTGGCCCTAGATTTCCTGGAAATCTAGGAAGTAAATACAACTAGGTGATCAAAAGGACAACTTGGAGACAATGAGAGACTACGTAGGAAGTGATAGAGATAAGATAGCGCCAGGAAGAGTGACCAAAATGAAGTCCCTATCACGTATCAGGTTTTGTTCTGCCCTTTGCAGGGACCATATCCAACAATCCTCCCAACAACTCGGTTAAGTTGGATATATGATCCCTTTTATAGCTGAGGAAATAAAATTTCAGCAACTTGCTCCGTACAGGGACCATCATTTTTACCAATTACTGACGGAGAAGCAAACAATTTTTCAGTCAACTTAAGATCTACCTGAATAAAAATAAAAATAGCAAGTCTTGATAGAGAACCCTGGGCACTTCTTTCTCCTGGGGTTCTGGCTTCTTCCTAGCAAGAGGCTCCCAAGAACGAGGTTTTCTTTTGTTGGTTACTAGACTCTCCTAAAGTAGTTACAGCCTGTATGCCTTAGACACAAACCCGGTCAATATAATTTGACAACAGAGCAGTTTGGTGTTAGCTTTCAAAGGTTTATTTAAAATGAAAGATGTATTGTCACTTAGCATAGATTTTAAAGCATAGATTTTGGGGGAGCGCATGGGATGGTGACTAACCCTTATAATTCTGAATTCAAATTAGTGGCTTCAGTGGTCAAACCCATCCTTAGGCAGTAGTCATTTTTGACATTAGATTTCAGGCACTTGCTTACTTGGTTATTACCACGAAGGACAGGTATTTGCGTGTGTGTGCATGTGTGTTTGTGTGTATCATGTGTATGCAATGCAAGCATGACTGTGGGACTACATTTATTTTAGAAGTTAAAGTTTACTTAAATTTTTATCCATACTCTATGGGTTTCTGCCTCTATTTGAATGTCCATTCATTTAGAAGCTACTCTAGCTGCACCTCTGAAACTAAATAGCATTTCATGAGACTAACACTAAACATCTTTGAAAACATAATGTAAGTCTACATTAAAGTTACATTCAACTTATATACATGCTTTGTTTTTGAGTTTTTAGTGTCATGTCCAACGTAAAACAGAATAATACCTAACCAGGCAATAAAAACATACAATGGAGGAAAAGAACAAAGTGTGTTCTCAACAGACAAAATAGATACAAAGTTGTTACGACAAGAAGAAATCCTGGACAGATGACAGAAACTGACACAATAGCAATAATAAAGAAGGAGAAGTGAAGACTTCAAAGTCTTAAACAGAGAAGGCGCCAGGCGTAAAATGAAAAAGAAACAGTATAAAATCGAAAGTCATTCTGGAATGAGGTCCTACACATGGAAAAAAGGAGTATAAGGTCCTTTGAATTCTCAAATTCTGTAGCTGATAGCTGAGCGGCTCTGAAACATGTCCTTCGTGAATTGTCTTTAAACCCCGACACAGTTTCCATGGCAAAGACACACAGGTGCTGCTCGGCCCCAGGCACCAGCTGAGAAGGACCGGCACTCCTTTCTGGATGCACCTGAATCCAGAATTTCCCATGGAGCCCATGTGGATGCCACATTTCAGTCCCGATCTTTTCTTTCTTTCTTTTTTTTTGACAAGTTGACAGGTATGGCACACAGAAAAACCTACAAACATATAAACAAACAGACTTCAAAGACCATTGAAGGCCTGGCCCTGTCAGATGGTTGAAGTGATGGAGAGCACGCCAGCCCCCTGCACTCTAAAACTTTCTAATGAGGGTAGCAACGTAAAACATGACACACTTCAAACCACTAATGTTATAGGCTCCTGGTTCGTGACAGCTATTCACAAATATGTCCTTTAACAGGAAAAGCTCACCATGAATCTCTCTTATAGGCAGTGCACATTTTAATGAATGCTAACGGGAGTGCAAACATAATGAAAATAGTGTTTCCCACAGAGCAGTTTGAGATTATTTGAATAAAATATCTGCCTTTGGACATGAGTCTCTGCGATGATCGCAGTCGGATCTGTGCTTTATTTGTGGATTAGAAATCGCAGTGCAGTGTGGACATGTGCTTTATGAGGACTGGCTGCGGAAGCCTCTCACCCGCTGACATCTGCCCAGATTGCGACTGGTTTTAAATCTCTGCCTCTGAATTTTAGAAGCTGAAACTTTGGCGCTGCTAAAGAGCCATGTCTCTAAATGGAAAAGTCTCATGAGGGGATGAAATTCAATACCAGAATTTCAAACATTTTATCATTGTAGAACAGAAACTGACACAAGAAAGGGAATACAATGAAAATAGCTGGATCACAGGACCCCAACAAACTGAAAACTGGTGGCATTCAATTATAATAAAAGTACTACACCCTTGGGAAGGATTAACACACGTCTCTTAGGCATTTGCTTTGATTGGAAGATACCTTCTTCAAGCTCAGAGAGCAGGTTCTAGATTCTGTGGCTCTCTGGTGCCATGTAATACTGCGTGTTTGCTAAATGAATTTAGAAAGCTGAGGATATTTGCTCCTGTTAAAAACTGCTTCAGACTGCAGCTCACATTTCTCTCTGAATATCTCCCACTTTAAATACTCTTTAGATACTTTTGTGTGCCTTTCATATACATCGGGCTTGTGTCATAGGCCTTTCTTGAATAAGGGCTGTCTTCCTTTTAACAAGACCCTGGCTTAGATTTGCCAGAAGCTACAACATAAAGAACAATAGGAAATAAACAGCTGATTGGGCCTAAGGAAGCAAAGGAGAATTTGAACTTATAAAAAGTCATTAGAATGCACAAACCAAAAAAAAAAAAGTTCAAAACCTGGTCCCTATAAGAAAGTAACAGCCACAGATCAGTTCCGAAACCACAGTGGTTTAACATATTAGAACCTTACCTGTCACTGTCATGAAGCCCAGCTGAGCAGAGTGTAGTGAGGGTAGACTCCACGCCATCCTCAAAATCACAGGCTGACCCAGTCATCTTCCACATAGAGCTTCCAAAGTCACTCAGGCCGTCAGCACCCAGCTGGCATCCAGGGGAAGAGAGAGAACAAAGGGTCACATGAAAGGTGTTTTGAGACGGGCATGCAGGTGGTGTACCTCTCTTTTGCCCATATCCCATTGGCCAGTGGTCAGTCACATAGTCACTGCTGAAGAGCCAAAGAGGCAGGAAAGTGTAGTCCAGAGGTACACTTAGAAGGCTTGGGGAACTTACTACCCAGTCCTTCCTACATCCAATGAATTTGGAACAAATTTCTTTTTATATTTCAAGGGAACTTGAACTTATCTATGGTACATGCAAATTAGTAACAAATAACAGTAATAAATCTGATGATACATATCAGATTTTGAATACTTTCAATTAATCTTTTGATTCTCCAAAATTCAAATAGATTGGAGTACAGCAATAATATATTATGCAACACACTCATTCAGGGCCAAGAGCATGCCCATCTTGCCATCTACTATGTTCTGACAACACCTCATTTGTGCATGTATGTTCTCAATATTTTAGACTCCATGGTCTTTTTGTTCTCTATTTTAGACTCCAGGTCAACGAGGTATATTCCCATCAGTTAGAGCTTAAGAAAACTTTTTCTGGTAGAGCATAGTGTACTTCTTTGGTTTGAGGGAAGCATAAAACTGGTTTTCACATCTTCTGTATATCACAGGTCCTTGTGTTTCCTAGAAATAGGCCTGGAAACAAGAGACAAAACCTAGGCCTCTGAGCTGCCAGTGGGTCCAACCGTCTTCAATCCATCATGTTAAGCAAGGACAGGCCGGTGGCGCATGGCCTCCGAAGCCAGACTTCAGTTTGAATCTGACTTTACCGATTACTATCATGTGACCTGAAGCGATATGGTTAAGTTTTCTCCGGTTCATTTACTCCACCGGTAAATTTAGGACAATAGTACCCTCTGCCCATCATTGGTAAAGTATTAAAACTACGAACAGATGTAAAAACACTTACAAGAGGGCCCATCCAATGGTGAGCACTTAGTGAATGTTAGCTGTAAACAATGAAAAGAACATGCCTTTGCAGAGAATGAAGCTAAGTTACGGTCAGGGTCCCGTTTGCAGTTGCTAATACTCTCCAATGCCTTTGTCAGGTTGCCATGTTGTCAGAATCATAGCTCGTATTTAAGGTGAACAAGCCAGTCATCTGTTTGATAGCCAAGATTACAGGAGTGAAAACTAAACTTTAGACAGTGTTTATTATTTTCACACAATTTGCATGCATTTCCTTACCGAGAGTCAGGGAAGTTTAAATATTTGCTCCAAGTATCATGGTAAATGTGAAAGATTTAACCTGAAGACAGAGAATCTTATACTGAATCTGTGCATTTTTCAAGGACTGGGGATCAAGCTTGCCTACAGGCTCTGGCAACAGAGAGATGCATCTCATTAGCTTCTGCTTTCTGCAGAACGCTGCCCACCACACACATGCACACAGCAGAGTCCCCTAAATATATGTAGGATGCATGGGTACACGGGTGGGTGGCTGGATTGGCAGTAAGGATATATGAACCATGGTATTTTAATAATAATTGCCCTCCCAAATTCAGATACCAGTAAATCTCCTCATAATAAATTCAATATAAAAACCTCTAAGCGCCTTATACTGTGATCACATCAAGAACACAGATGGAGTGAGTACAGCATTAACAAGGAGGAAGCCATTCTACAACAATTTGGAATGTTTTCACTTTCTTGGACTCCCCGATGGTGAAACAGGCCCTTGATTGCTGAGCACACCTATTCATTGAATATTCACACTGATGGAGGGGGTACTGATGCAGAAAATACATAACATCAGATAATCCAAAAGTCATTTATATTTGGCTCAGGAATGCTTTGCATAATAATTTTGCAGCTGATTGATCCTCTGAGTTTGTTTGTGTTGATATTAAGGCAGTTTTCATTCTGAGAAAATACTGACAGGAAACAGTGTGGCTAAACATAAATGCAAGAAAAGCATTCATTCATTCATTCATTCATTCATTCATCAGATCCTAAATTAGAGCTTACTTATGCCAGGCACTGTGATAGTCTTTGTTCTGAAGAGACTCATAAATAAATACAGGGTGGGGCAAAAGTAGGTTTACAGTTGTGAGTACACAAAGCACAGCCTGTTCTTTTATTATTATTTATTAATTATTGTACTATTTTTCATAAGAACGACTGCAAACCAACTTTTGCTCTGCCCTGTATAATTAAGAGTTAGCTGTATGTCATTTTCTCCTCTAAATAGATATGCTATTATGCCCCAGCTTCATCTTGCCATATACGGATACATTTGTCAGATCTGAAGTAAAAGTGAGCTTAAATACAGGTATTTAAAAGCCAAGGCCACAGCATTTATTCTCATGAAGAATTAATAATAAAAGCAGACATATATAATACTACTATATCCTAGGACTGTTTGTAATGCCTTACATATATTAACTAATTTAGCCCTGACAAAATACCTATAAAAATAACATTATTATCACCCCCATTTTACATATGAGAAAACCAAGACTCAGAAAATAACATACCTATAGCAACAAAGTTTTTAAGTGACAGATCTGATATTTGAACTAGGCAACCTGGCCCCTAGTATAGAACCTGTGTGTGTGTGTGTGTGTGTTTAATTGATTTCAGAGAGAGAGAAAGGAAGGGAGAGGGGAGGATGGGCAGGGGAGAGAGAAAGAGAGAGACATCAATTTGTTATTCCACTTATTTATGCATTCATTGCTTGATTCTTGTACATGCCCTGACCAGGGATGGAAACCGCAATCTTGGCACATCGGGATGGCGTTCTAAGCCAACTGAGCTACCTGGTCAGACTCAGAGCCTGCATTCTTAGATGCCATATTCTGCTGCCCCTTTCCACCAGGATGTCAAACTGAATGAGGCCTAAAGAATGTCAATGACCCTTGTAGGAAAAAAATTAAATTATATCCCTATTTTAACACCTATAAAAATTAAATTGCATTCATTAGAAAATCTCAAACATTATGTATGTCAAAATATATTATAAACACATTTCAAAGAAAAGTGATAACCTACCAAAGGAAGACATTTGCAAAATATGTTACTGAGAAATAATAAATATAACTTGATAAGAAGGTAAGGAAATTACACAAAGAATTCACAGAAAAAAAATCAAATGGTCACTAAATCTCAAACACCAATTCAAAAGAATTTATACGCCCCTATTTCATAGCCATGCTATTTACAATAGCCAAGTGCTGGAAACAGCCTAAGTGCCCATCAGTAGATGAGGGGATTAAAAAAACTGTGGTACATTTACATAACAGAATACTCACAGCAGAAAGAAAGAAGGAGTTCCAACCTTTTGCAACACCACAGTTGGAACTGGAGACTATTGTGCTAAGTGAAATAAGCCAGTCAGTGAAAGACAAACACCATATGATCTCACTTAGAGGAATCTAATGAACAAAATAAACTGATGAGCAAAATAGAACAAGAGACACGGAAACATGGAACAGATTGACAGCGGTCAGAGGGGAGGGAGTGGTGGAAATGGTGGAAAGAAGGAGAAGGAACTAGTCAAAGAGCATATGCATGAATGACCCATGGACATGGCCAATGGTGTGGGGATGGACTGTGGGAGTGAGAGGTGGGCTGGGAGGAGGAGGGCAAAAGGGAAAAAATTGGGACAACTGTAACAGAATAAAATAATAATTTTAAAAATTAAATAAATATAAAATCTTTTAAAATTTTTAAAAAGTAAAGACAAGAGGAACTCCCTCTTATAGGCCCTATGTGGTATATGTATATAAAGGAGCTTGGTAAACTGTAATAGATAAATAAATAAAATGTTCGAACGAACTAGTTGCCAAGGAATGGCAAATGAAAAAGAGCATCGAATTGTCAAAAATCTAAAGAGTCAACCACACCAAGCATTGGCCTGGATGTGGAGACACAACTCTCAAACGCTGATGTTGGAAGTAGAAACAGGTGGGACCACTTTGGTGTGCCATTTGGCAGGACCCAGCAAAAGCGAACACCCTGCAACTAGTAGTTCCTGTTCACCTTGGGAGGAAATCTTACCCGGAACACACATGCAATGGTATTCATTGCAGCATTGTTTTTAATTATGAAAAACTGGAAGTAACTTAAGTACCTGTCGCTAGGGAAAGGAATGAATGAAAAGGAGATCTATATATCTCAAGAACACAATATTCAATAGAAAATGCATAAAGTTAAAAAGTTTGTTACTACACATGTACCTTCAGAAAAACAGAAAGATCAGTTGCATGGATACAAATGTATGTGTGGAGAAATATTAAGCAAAAGTTGTAAGGACACATATATCAACTTCATGAGAGTAAATTGAGACTGGATTCAGGCCCAGGTTAATGAAATTGAAAGACTAAAGGAAACTTCAACTTTGTCTTGGTTTTTTTTAATAAAAAGGCTTACATAAATATAGCCAAAAAATAGTTTCAAAATAATGGGCCCAGAGCACCAGAAAATCTGGTGTTTTTAATATTAATGTATGTACTTCATATTTTTAAAATATTTTTCTAAGGCCAAGAATGAAGGCAAGTACATCCTCTTGGGTGGTGATATTTTTATTTAAATTTGACTGTAAATTGATCTTCATCTACTAGCAAGAACATATTACTTTCTGCTTCTGATTATAACTTTTGGTATACATGCCCTACCTCTTGTGTTAGATCAAGCTCTTTAAAGGTAGGATTCATTTCAGTGTCAGCTTTTAAGTGCCTCTAATTCACATAAATGCACATACAAGTACATACATATAAATGTGTGCACATATATATGCATGTACATACACACACCCATTCCCACTCATGCACATATGCTCATACATTTACATAAAACCAAACAGTACCTTGCACATATTGTACTTTCAATAAACATTTATGGAATGAATAGAGTTCGGACGAACTAATTTTCTTTGAATAACTTGACTTGGTAATTTGTTCTGCTGTAGCAAAGCCAATATTGATAGAAATGGGCAACAGGTGCCTAAGTAATCCTGTCTCACTCAGTCAAATCATCTATCTCAAAGGTTTTTTTAATATTTTTAGCTGTCATTCTTTCTTCAAATGGCATCTTACTTTGAAGCATAACAAACAAACAAAAACCATAATAGGAGAGCTTCTCTGGTTGAACCAGAGTTTCTATACCATTCCCAAACACATGCGCTCCTCTCCACCCCACATGGTTCTGGAAAAAGCTCCAGAAAACCCTCACAATGCAGCAAAGCAGGGTGTAAACATTGCTATATTTAAAATGAAAAGAACATTGTGTTCCAATGCACTGTTAGCAAATGGCTCGTGCAAGAAGTGTTGATATTTTCCGGTGTCTTTTGCTGCTCTGTGCATTAACTTGGCCTTCCTTGCAGCCCCACCCTATCTCTCCTTTGAAACCATTGTCTCCTTGACATGAAAAATGTACTTCAGAAAGCCTAATGGCTAATTACATCAAAGGGAAGAAAGTCCAAACCTCAAACAAGGAATGATTAACTGCATAAGCTTTAACGGAAGCTATCACACCCTCAAAACTACTCTTCTTCTTTAATAAAAATGTTTCCAGTAATTTATTTTCTGACAAAGTTTGTGTTCTCTGCCCGGGAGTGACTCCTGTTTTGTTCACTTCAGGGTTGTACCCTATCTAGGGCTGGTCCTGACCATGGGCAAAGTAGGCAGCCACCTACATAATACAATTTATGCAAATACAGCACATTGAGGGAAGAGATACAGGCCTCATGGGAGAAGAAACACTACTTGTTTCAATAGTGTTTCCCAAGTAGTATTCTGTAACAGTTCAGTGACTTGTATGAAATGCAAAAACACAATGACATGGGAGACTGTTCCTTGATCACATATCCATAAGAAATGATGGATTAAACAAAAGTAACATGTTTGATTCTCAACAGAGATTTTAATACTCTATGTTCTTAAAAGGGGGACTAGGAAAAATTATGTATGTATGTGTTTTCCTCCTAAAAGATTCTTGAAAGTAAAGACTATGTCTGTGATTGTCAACAGCATATCCTCAACAATTGGCACAGCGCCTGTAATATAACAGAAATGTCCCTGAATAAATGGGTATATCACAGACACTGCCGTTGTGTGTAATATTTTACAACCATACAATAACTTGCCTGCCTTCATAAACCATTTCAACTGTGCCTCAGGAGAAATCCACAGAGATGCAAAATAAGAATAAAAATCTCCATCCCACAAAAAAGTATGAAAAAAGAGAGAAAGGAAGGAAAGCAAAATTTTTGAGGATCTACTATGGTGCTCTTCTGCTCCCGAGATCTGCTATGTGGCAGCTACACGCCAAGTTCTTTATATGTATAATCTCACTTTATCCCCATAGCAGTTCTGTCAAGAACTATTACAGATGAGGAAAAGTGGGGTTCCAAGGTCAAGTTCCTCACCCAAAGATATACAGGGAGGCTGTAACGACGGTACCTGTGTCTTCTGATGTTTGACCTGAGTTTAATTGTACTATTTCTTGCTGAAAGGACATCATAAAGAATATTGGGAGCAAAGAAGCAATCCAACTTTTGAACAACATAAGACAATAAAATCTAAAATACTATACAGTAGCAATATTTATATCAGACAAAAAAACTTCAAAACAAAGACCATAAAAAGAGACACAGAAGGACACCTCATAATACTCAAGGGAAGACTCCATCAAGAAGACATAAACATTATAAACATATATACACCCAACATAGGAGCACCCAAATATACAAGGAAAATCTTGGGAGGACTTCAAGAAAGACATAGACAGCAACACACTTACACTAGGGGATTTTAACACCCCACCAAAAATGGGTAGATCTTCTAAACAAAATATCAACAAGGATATTGCAGCATTGAATGATGTCCCAGATCAAATGTACTTAACTGATAGATATATAGAACCTTTCATCCCAAAGAAGCAAAATACACATTCTTTTCAAATGCACATGGAATATTTTTAAAGGTAGACCACCTGATAGGATACAAAATAAGTCTCAACAAATTCAAGAAAACTGAAATCATGTCAAGCCCTTTCTTGGACCACAAGGACCTGAAACCAGAAACCATCATTAAGGAAAAAACTCAAAAACACTCAAGTCCATGGAGATTGAATCACATGCTATTAAATAATGAATGGATTAATAATGAGATCGAGGGAAAAATCAAAAAGTTTCTGGAAACAAATGAAAATGAACACACAACAGTCCAAAACTTATAGGACACAGAGAAGACGGTCCTGAGAGGGAAGTTCATAATGATACAGGCTTACCTAAAAAAGATAGAAACATTTCAAATAAACAACCTAACACAACATCTACAAGAACTGGAGGAACAACAGCAAACAAAGCCCAGACTAAGTAGAAGGAAGGAAATAACGAAGATCATAGCAGAATTAAACGAGATAGAGACTAAAAGAACAATTCAAAGGATCAATAAATCCAGGAGCTGGTTCCTTGAAAAGATAAACAAAATCGACAAGCCTTTTAAATGCCATATACACTTCTGGGCATTCTGTCATTTTTAAATTTCATTATATTTACATATTCTTTTATTTTTTCAGGTTCAACTAGAGATGCACCAAGGATCACAGAGTACATGGTATGGGAACAATCTAAAAGAATTAGAATGTATGAATTCAAAAAGATGGTGGCTGAGAGGAAGCATGACTGGTCAGTCAATAATATAAATGTCTTCACCACATCCTAGAACACTATGAAATAAAGTCATGTAATTCAGGTACAATACAATGATGATAAATTATAAAGTGGTGATGCTTGAGGGTAAATGCTTTAAGATAGTCACATCACAGAAGATGATAGTGGATATTCACACTTTGCTAGATTCTACCTATTTGCTAGATTCTGCTAAGCATTGTACGTAAATGATCTAAATTTAACCTTAAAAAAAACCTTGTGAGGTGCTTACTTTTTCTACGCTCTTTATACCGATAAGGAAGCCAAAACACAGAGAGTTACTTTACTTGGCCATGATGACACAGGGTAAGTGGTGGGCCAGGAAAACAGTCATGATACTCCCTTCCACACATAAGCTAATTTGCATTTAATTTCAATGGGAATTTTGTTATTAACATCTGCCCTATGAGGTAAGCAAATAGGTATTATTATCTCCATGTTACAGATGAAGAAACTGAGGCTGCATCCACGCTGCAATCACACAGGTAGGAGTGAGAAAAGCCAGATTAGAGTCAAGCCCCTTAGCTCATTGTTCTTTCAATTTCACATTCATGATCACTTCCCTCAGAATGGAATATCAGACAAGACTCATGTGACTGAGGCTACAAACACTGCCCTAAGTTTCTCTACTCAGAGCAAGCATCAGAGTAAACGTCTTGGGCACAAGACATCTTCTGTGTGACCTTGGGTACATTACTTAGTGCCTTAGAACAATCACATCCTCCTCTCTCCTACAAAAAATCCCTTTGAGGTTAAGCAATGCAAATGGGACAGTATTTGCAGCAGATTACTGTTGAAACACACATATTTTGCCTCAGAAATGAGCGAGGCTTCAACGGTCTCCTCTGGTCTTCTTCTGGCAGCATAGGAGACTTGTTGTGAAGAGGGGGTAGCCATTGCAGCTTCAAGAAAGAACCAGCCCCAACCACACACCATCCCAGGAGAGAACAAACAACTGTGGATGCTCAAGACAGCAATTGCCAACTATCACAATCATGTTTTCTTCACTCAGTGTAAGTAACAATTCCCACTTCCATCAAAACAATCAATACTAGAAAGGCCAGGAATATCTAAAGATGACCAACTGGAGGAAATCCTACCAGTGCCCCTAACAGACCGAGCTTCCTTCCCATACTTCTTCCATTTCTGTGGGTTCTGCCCTGACTTCAGTGACTTCTGCTGACACGTACCCACAACTGCCCTGCGTCCTCCGAGAATCACCCATGGCTTCCGGAGCTATTTTGTCCACAAGCACTTAGGATGGGTCCAGGGTGACCTCTGAGCAGTGACTGGCTAGTGTAAGAATAAGAAAGCCAAGATCCCTTTCATCAGACTGGGACAATTTAAAATCAGTATCTACACTCCAGAATGTCCTTGTGGCATCAGGTGAAACCTACCCTCCACTGGACTTAGCCAGAAAGCATATTCTCACATGGCTTCTCCCCCTTCCATGTCCTGCTCCCCGCCATTAACGTGACAGTTCTTCTAGAAGCACTTTCCTAACCCCTCACTTAGACACTGATCCTCATCTCAGAGTTTGCCTCTGGGAAACCCAACCAAAGGGGCCAATCTACACAAGCATGAGAAGACAAAGTGAAAACAAATGGGCTTTTGTCCCTTCACACAGAATCACAGCATAATTATATTAATGCTGCACATACTCCATAGTGAGAAAGAAACATAACCCAGATTTGGCCCATGGATTTGCCTTAATTTATACTTCTCCCCTTAGAGATCTTAGAAGAGACCACAGATCTCATATACTACACTACACCACGTTATTCACTTATATGATTTTGTCCCACCTTTACCTAAAATGTCTATTTCTAGAGACAAAAAAAACAAACTTTATAGAAATTTTGTATTAATGAATTATCTCTGATTCTAGTTCAACAAATATTTATGAAACATCCACTAGGGCTAGGCTCTGGGTGGCGGGGGGAGAGAGAGAGTGACAGAGATGATGGTGATTAAGGCACAGCTAGTTCCTGCCCTCAAAAAACCAACACCATTGCTCTATAAAAGACAATTCTGGTCCTTCTGGCCAGATATTAACAATGTGGAAATAAGAATCTAGGTCTCAAAATTCTCAGCCTAGCACTCTCTTGAGTTTTTCTAATTTCTCATTAGCTAACCTATTTGTTTTATGGGGTATTCCTATGAAACAGACTGAAACTGGGGATAATGGCAGTGGACATGGTAAGAAGATGGATATAAAAAGTATTGTAGTTTAACCTGGAACTGGACTTGGTGGTTGACTTTGGATTAGAAAATGTGCAAGGTGGGGAGAAAACAAGAAGTCAAAAATCATGCCTAGGATGGCCAGGGACCAATAGACGACGCTGGTTTTTTCCTCAGCAGAGAATACACGAAGCAGGTTGTCTACAATGGGGTGAAGATGTATGGGGGAGATGAGCTTGTTTCTGAATGTGCTGAATCTGGAGTCTTTATGAAATGCTTAGCCAAAGAAGGCGATACAAATGCAGGCGCATGGGTCTGAAGCTCAGGAAGAGATTAAGCCTCTGAGAGTCCAAGAGATAGAGCCCTCCTAAAGAATGGGCAAATGGGAAGGGTTCTATGGGTTGAACCATCAGGAATGATGACATTCGAAGAAAGGCGAAAGGAACAGGAGACTGCAAATGACCTTGAGAAGGAATGGCCAGAGAAGGAGGAGAAAATCTGTTGGGCATTGTGTTGAAAAGCCAAAGAAACATGGCATTTGGAGAAGGAGACTGTGGTCAACTATGTCATCTGCTATTGAGAATTCAAGAGAAAAACTTTTAAAAAGCAGTCATAACGACATCTAATGAACACCTACCAACCTCGCGCACTCCTCCTCCTATATAGGTGGAAAAAACAAGAATCTGGCATTGTTTTCCAGAGTCCTTGGCAAGGACTTTAGAAAAGAGGCGAGACCATTCATAACGTCTCTCTGCCAGCCCCGACCTTCTAATCCTGTTCCTTTGTTTGGGGCTAACCTCCCTGTTAGCCATGTTCTCCTAAGAAAGTCAGATCATCGTACCTCTTTTTCTTTTTTCATAGAACACTGTGAATCACCGCCAGTTTGGATCTACATCCTGGAACTTTGCACGTGATTGCCTGAGACAGCATCATGAAAGTGCGAATAGTGCCCAGCATACAGCAAGCACTTATTAAATGCTCAATGAATAAGAGTCTTTTAACAGTTGGAATAATTGAGGTTCTAACTTTTTCTTGTTTCAAAATATTTCTTTGTTTCCAGCAAAGATTAATAACCTTAAGGGCCCTATGTGTGTGTGTGTGTGTGTGTGTGTGTGTGTATGTGCCATTTATGACAATTTTGGCAACATGGAATGGTTACTGATTTGGAGGATTGAGTTATGAATGATACAGCACAGAGAAAACCTGAAAGAACACATTTTTAAATGCAAGGTCTGAGTGCTGATTGACATACTTTGTACGATAGTAAAATCTGGCAGGTGCATTAACGCGCATCCCTCTGATCTGTACACATCCCCACTTGTCTTCTTAGGGTGCTTGGTAATAAGCTTCTTTAAAGATCCCTGAGTAAGCACTGAAGATAATATCTGGAGTGTGTAGCACTCAGTCCTTTTAGAATGGTTTTCTCCTGCTCCTTTCGTTTTCTTAAGAAAATGTCAGTTTAATCATTTCCTAATGCTTTGATAATGTGTTTCTTTACACAGCTGTGGAACACTCACTTCAGTGTTTTAAAAGCATGAATGTAGATGTAAAAGGTGCCAGTTAAATGAGATTACTTTTTCATAATGAAATAACCGAAGGGGACTTTCAAGTTTCTTAAACTTATATGACATTTTCAGAAAAAAATAATGAAGTCCTAGTCCTCCAGTGTGTCTTATTTGATAGATTAACGTTTCGATAGCCTGTCTTGCTGGGATATAATCAATTATTGGAATACAGGGAATTCACTTATCTGAGGGGACCTGTCATGCATGAGGTGAGTGGGGACCTCAGTAGCATGGGGCAATGGAAAGGACACTGGGACCAGACAGGATAAGGAGCTGCCATCGCTGCCCCTGATGTGGGACTGACTTAGCGGAGTGAGCAGGGCTTTAGCAAACTCACACGTGGTGGAGGCAGGCAGCAGCATAAAACACCTAACCCGGCAGGTGAGGAACAAATGTGAGAGTCCAGATGGCAGAAAGCCGTGCAGTGGAGAGGCGACTGTGTTTCTGCTTATTCTCTCCAAGCGTATTTAACTCAGTGAAACGTCAATTTCTCGGCTTCGAGACAGAAGCCTAGTGCTATAGCTGGGACAACACAGCAGGACTGTGGGTAGGGAGGTGGAGAAAGGGGGCAGGTTGCTTATATGTAGCCCCGTATGGTGGGCAGAGCTGCAGCAGAAGCCCAGAAAAGCAGCAAGAAACATGTCAGGGTCAGGGTCCAGACCCTGTTCAGGAGAGTGGGGGTTTTGGTAAGGCTAAGGAAAGTGCTAGTGTCTTGGTCAAGCAAGTTTAAATCCAGGCTAGGGCTATAAAAATGTACCAGTTTTAAGCCTGGCTTGTCACCTTAAGTGAGACACCTACTTCTTGGTTCAAGGAAAGCTATGGGCATTCAGTGCTCACCTCAGCATTTTAGATGCAGATAGTGTCCATGAAACTTATTCGAGCCTCCAACAAATACATTAGGTCAAGAATGTTAATGTTTCCCAGTGCTGGTAAGATTGGGTTTGGGGATGGGACAGGGTGAAGCCTGTCATGGAAAGTGAACAGAAATGTCAAAGGACAGACATTCATTTTCTCCTACGTATTTATATGAACTCCAGGAATCCCCTAGATTATCTTTGCCACTAAAATAAAGAAGGAAAAAAAAGATAGAGAAAAAGTTGCATTAACACAGGTTCTGCCATATTTTTGAATCCATAACCATATTAAAATAGTTAAGCCACAATACTTTGGAATATTTTGTAATACCTTAAGGTATTACAATAGTTTCTTGCAGTAGCTGGATCTCTAAGAAAAACTCATTTTAATATCTTTCTAGTAACTGATTATACAAGTAACATAGTCTTTCTCATGAGCCACTGAAATATGAGTGTGGCCACTTACTCTAGGTCCAAACTTCAGACAGGACAATGTGAAGTTTTGCTTTTCAAATTGGCTTTTGTAATGGTCATGCATTCCGATTTCACCAAGAAACCTCCCAGGACCTCCTAATCATAAAAGATAAAATAATCACCATTAAAGATATTTCTACCACAACCCTCAAAAAAAATTAACCCTCCAAGGATGAAAGAATGTATTCACTTATGTAGTATGTTTTGTAGTATACAGATGGTCATTTCCTAAAGAATATTGTTTTCTTTTACCTTCCTTCTTGATTAACTTTCTAAAAATACCTCTTCTAAAACGTCAGGTTTTGCATTCAAACACAGGAGCTGGTAACCAGGATTAGTAGACCTACCTGAGATCATTTTCCTCATCCACTCTAGGCTAGGTAGTCCCTGTTTGTCTCTCCCGATCCTCTCTTGGCCTTCTCCACTTTATGTGGGCCCCAGGACCCTGACATCTGTGGACCACATCAATAGCCTTCCTTTCTTTCTGGCTTCCAGATGGGTTCAGCCAGTGGGAGGCAGGGGAAGGAGATCAGAGGCGAGAGGCGAGAGAGACTTGGTGTTTACTGCCCTGGCTCCGGCTGTAGGGAGCTCTGTCTGCCGTACTGCAGGGAAGACCACAGCGCCTGCCAAGCACCCGTGTCTTCTAGTCAGGTCTTCTTGTTCTTACTCGCAGTTCTGTCCCCTTGCTCCTTCCTCCCCAGGACCGGGAGCAGCTCCTGGCCATTGCTAAACCCCAGGATGCTTCCTCAGCCATTTGGATCCCCTTGACCCTGCCAATACCTTTGAAAATGGTCCCTTCGTTAAACTTTTTAATTACCTTCTGATTGTACCAGCTGTTTCCTGCCAAGGCCTTGAATTGATACAGCCTTTCTGTCTATTTATTTCATAGTTCCCCAACACTTTCAACAATTTTGCATCACGAAGAGGAGATGCAACCCTTTCCCAGTTCTCCTGAGAAGATCTCACAAGGCAGGCAGTTACAATTGAGGGTTAAAATGGAACCTGCGGATTATCTGTGGGTTTCAATTATCGTTGTTACCCTCATTCTATCTTGCACAGAGAATTGGGAATTGGCTATGTCAAGACTAAGTTGACACACATCACAGAGGCTATACAGCAGTCTATCTGCTCATTAAGAATTTTTTACTGAGTATGTCCCACTGATCTCCCACTTTTGCAATGCTTTTGATGTGGGCTTAATTCTAAGTTCTGACAGAGGAAAGGTCTCACATCTATGGTCGCCAATGCAATCTTCGCATGACTGTCAAAAATGCAACTATTTTTCCCCAGGCTTAAAGTGCCAGCTCCGAAAAAGGTCAAGGATCCTCCCTAGGAACATCGACATTCAAGCACATACTTAAGATCTTAATTTTATCTTGCACTTTCCTTGCATCTCATGTTAATTTGTACATCATCTTTCCATAGGCCCGATCTGTGCTGAGCACATTGTAAAAGCAGAGACTAATAATGCAGCCCTTATTTCTTTTATAAGACCCAAGTCTACCTGCCATGCTATCGAAACGCTGCTAGGCCAAATTTAAACCTAGGAAGCGTGTTGACCCAGTCACCTTCACAAAAGCCACTTTTCTTTAATAATTTTCACATTTAGAATGATTTCTTACTTTCATCCGCCATAGCCTATGATTTCATTTAAAAAGCAAAAGGAAATCTTTTAACGAGAAATAAACAGTAAGCCTTTTCCCATTAGTTATCAAAGAAATAAAATGTCCCTCCAGATGAGGCATAGTTTTTCTTTGTATTTTAAAAGTTCTGATCAAAAAATTATGTAAATAATTTCTCTCATACTACATATCTGCTTGTAAGTAATAAAATTATCAATATTCAATTAGTTTAAGAATTGAAGTCTCCTTGAAATTCAGAATTTCTCTAGAAATAACAGATGTAAATAGCAATACCATTGGTAATTAGTTTTACTTAACAATGCTTGTATAAAATAAAGAACTTTTTATGATTATTTATATAGGATTTGTAATTTGAGCAAATTGTGTTTTGAGTTTTCACTAGAAGTTCTGCAATTTTTATTGCCATCATATACTTCACCCATAATTCATTTCCATATCTTCTTTTTAAACTCCTAACCTTGGAATTGAAGCAAACTGTGTCATTTGCTTGACTCTAAAATGATCTGAAATTGCATAGGACCAGTTTCTTAAAGCATGGGCTTTTAGAGTTGCCAAATGTAGCTCAATTCTAGTTATGTAGCTAGTTTTGCCACTGGTTACACAATGAGTGTTTTGTTGCATTACAGTTACACACACATGCAGCCCTGCACAGACAGCCACATACGACACACATACTAGGTTACACATAACTAGGAGCACATGCAGGTCTCCATAGTTCACTGCCTTTGTGTAAAACACACTAGCCTGTACTAAGCAAATGGCAACTACAACTGTTATTCCATGACTACGCTTTCAGAATCCTGTGCACGAGCACAGTGATATTGTCGAATTATCTTGCGAGAGGATGAGATTTTCACTCCAAAATGGGTAAGGGAAAAGAGCCTCCACAGTTGCTTCTTTCCATAAAAGATAAGTCAGCATTCTGTGGAGGATGTTTGCAAAATCCAACTATCTACAGCATAGTGTAGAGTTGTGACCAAAAAATCGGGTTATAGACCCAGCTTTGTCCATAAACAGCCTTTAAAACTTGTTGGACTCAGTCGTTTCCCCTATTAAAAAAAGTTGGACCTCCGTGAGGTCTGGGTTCACATCAACCTTTCAGTGTTATGATTCAACTATCGGTGTGTACAGCCGAGTAATTAAACCCCCAGGGTTCAGGATCCCTGACAGAGCGTAAATTCTCACTCTGCCTCTTCTTCCATGTGTATTGGTTGAGTTACTTCCTTCCAAGGCCTCAGTTTCTCATTATTAAAAGGCAGATTCAGGGTGTGGCGGAGCTGGCCCACAAGGGTGCAGGAGAGGACCATGCATGTCTCTTCCCACCTTTACGTTCACTGATGTCACCCAAGTAGCTTGAATTGGCCATGATGGGAAAAGCTACACGACAGAAAATTGGCCAGAGCCCCAAATAGAGCTTCCCACCCTCCCCAGAGAGCCATCTATTACACGTTTACCAGTATCACACTGAAGATAATGAGTATTTATTTAATGGGGGAGGGGAGTTAGTACAATAAGAAATAATTCATGCAAATACTAAATAATGTATCACGTTCCATAAGTATTATTTTTATTTTATTAGAGGTTATTGTCTATTTTAAAAGATATAGGAAAATGTGATACTGCTCTCCCAAATCCTGCTGATTCTAAAAACAAGTACACAAATCTAACCTGTGTTCCGTTCCTGAGTTCCCAAGCCAGAAAAGGGGTTTCACATCCAGCTCCGTTATTTACAGTTCCTCTATTAAGCACTATTCCCAGTAGACAGTTTTCCTCTTCACAATTTGAACAATGACTTCTCTGTGACTCTTGAGTCTGCACAGAGCCAATGGCAGCCCAGTGATTTTTTTTTCTAATGTGGGAAAGGCGACTAAATTATTTTACAGTCAACCCTGGTCCTCATCTAGTGCCCCCTGTCTCAAGTTTACCTTGTTGTTCTAGCCAGAAACCCAGGGCACCTCTTCTATTCCTCCTGCTCCCTCACCTCGCCTTCCAGTCAGTTTCACCTCTAAAACAGTTCTCCAATGTTTACCTTTCTCGGTCTCCACTTCTACCACCCTTGTTTGAGTCCCCAGTGGCTGCCATGAGGACTACCGAAAAGTCCCCTCACTGGCCTCCTCCTCTGCCCAGGGCCCTCTGTTCCTCTAGCATGCCCACCTGCCCATGTCTCTCCTCTGCTTGGAAACTACCAGGGCCTTCCCCCTACTCCTGGGATGAACACGTGACCCTCCCCTGCCCAAGGGGTCCCACTCAGACAGGCCCCTGCACACTCCTCAGCCTCCCATTGAGATCTATGCTCCTACCACACTGACCTTCTTTCTGTTCCTAGTTTAATGGGCCAATCTTCTGCTGTCCGCAATCCTCTTCTCTTCTTCAATCCCTTCCTTTTCACTATACCCTTCAGACCTCACACAGAGCTAGCATCATTTTATCAGAAAATCCTTTCCTGAACTGCAATGGTCTTTCTTTTCACATACCTCTCAAAATTGTCCCAGTCCTTCCGAACACATATCGCCTTGTAACTTGACATTCATTCTTTTTTTTTATCACTTACATGGCATCTATCTTCCCCACTAGACCATGAGTTCCACAGGCTAAATTTATTTAGCTAATCACTAACTGGCACACATATGGGTGAATGAAAAAACAAATTACTAGGGTAAACTTTGGTACATCCAGACAATGGAATATCATTCAGCACTAACAGGAAATGAGCTGTCAAGCCCTGAAAAGACATGGAGGAAATGGAAACGCATATTACTAAGTGAAAGAAGCCAATCTAAGGTTCCATACTGTATGATTCCAAGTATATGACACTTTGAAAAAGGCAAAATCATGAACACATTAAAAAGATCTGTGGTTTCCTGAGGTAAGTGAAGAGGGAGGGATAAGTAGGTAGAGCACGGAGGCATTTTAGGCAATGAAATTACTCTGTGTGATGCTATAATAGTGGATACATGTCATTATACATTTGTCAAAACCCATAGGATGTACTGCCCAAACAGTGAAATCTAATGTAAGCTATAGGCTTAGGGTGTTAATGCTGTGTTAACATAAGTTCATCAGTTATAATAAATGTACCACTCGGGTAGGGGTTGTTGGGAGTGTATGGGAACTCTCTGTACTTGCCACTCAATTTTGCTATGAACTTAACTGGCTCTACAAAATAAGTCTATTAAAAACAAACAAACAAGCACACGAATTAATGAGTGATGAACGCATGATCTTAACCAACTCATTCCGGTGGTTCCCATGGCACTAAGGTAAAATCCAGGCTCTTTTCCATCACCGAAGGAGCTCCGCGGGATCAGGCTCCCGCCGGCATTTTTCTCCTTTCTGCTAACCTCAGGTGAACCTGACCCCATTTGTGGTCCTCAAGCACACCAACTCAGGCTTTACTGGCTCTTAGGAAACTCTTCTTCTAGATGTCACATGGCTGCCTTCTCTCACTTCTCAGGTGATCAGTTAACTCGCGTAAAGGGACCCACAGCATGCAGGCCGCCCCAGTGACCCAGCCCACACTGCAAATCCGAGCCTGAGTCAGCCTACACTCACCGGAAACTCCCCTATGTCAAGGGAGCCCAACGCCAATGGCAGCCCTCCAGCTGAGCCCGCGTACCTCGCCTGACCCCAGAGAATAGGTCCTGCTGACCCTCTAAGGAAATCGTCAGCCTCCTAGGCAATCCTGCCCTGCGTTTCCACATTGTTCTGTAAACTCACCTTGTCCAAAATGCCTCAGGAAAAGGGCTCCACTGCTTGTGAGGCACTGGACTTCCTCAGCCATGGGCTGTTTTCAAACTCGTGACTGAATCGTTAGTTTTTTTCATTTGACACAGGTGTCACCTCCTACGAGAGGTTTTCCCTAATAAGCGAATCAGAAATACCCACCTCTTCCCCTGACTACCCAATTTAAAATAGCTCCCTTCCACCCTGTTTCATTTTATTTAAGACATTTAACTACATGAAATAATCTTAATTATGAATTTCTTTACTTATTACCTGATCCGCTAAATGGTAAATTCTGTGAAAACGGGGAATTACTTTGTCTTTTTCATTGCCGAACACACAACACTGAGGCACCTGACACATAATAGGTGCTTAATAAATATTTGTTAAACAAATAAATAAATGTGTTTTGCTGCTTTTTATTCTCTGGGATTCTTTTATTTCTTTATTTCTTCTCTATGTTCCCCTTTCCCCGCCAAACAAAAATCTTCAGTGTCTATATTTATCTTTAATACGAGTTTATTAAACTCAATCTTTTCTTGAAGTTTTCACCCTCTAAAATTTTTTTAACAAACCAACATTCTGCTAATTAAACATTTTTATTACAAGTATTTATGCATGTTAAAAACATTTTTGGTGCACAATTTTCACAAATTCCTAAAAATCTCTTGTGTGTAAAGAAGCATAATCTCAGACAGGACGGAGTATTCGGTTTCACCCCAAGCTAGGTAGTTGTGCCCTTGAAAATATAACTTCTGGTTAATATAATCCGAGGTGCATAGAGTAATATAACTGGCTCTTTTTTCTATTAATTATGCTATTTGGGAAAAGAGTGAATGTGTCACCCGTATGCGTTAGACAGTGGGCCACAAAAACAAGGCACTTCCTGCTCCTATGAAGTCTGTATAGTCGAAGGAGGGATTTCCGTGCTAATTTTTCTTCATAAATAAAGTGGCCATTTTTTCTTCTTTATCCCTACCATTTTGCATTTATTTTTATCCATATCTTCACATGAGTTTCCAAAAGCCAAGGTACAAGAAGATTTAGAAAATGTTTTTGATGCAGCCTGCCCTCCCCTATTTTTTCTCTTTGAAATAATCACATAATCTCCTAGGAACTTGGTTTCTTTGCATGTAAAATTGGAGAATTATTCTTCCTTTCAATTCTGGAATATTTAAAACAACAACCAAAATCATTTAGAACAGCAAAATTCAACAGCAAGATATTATAAAAGGCTGAAGCATTCTTCCCTTTCTGAGACATGTCTCCTGGGAGTCGTTTTTAATCCAAATAATCCATTGATCTTATTGCCACTTTTTTCTATTTCCATCCCGCTAATAAACTTTTGTTATAACTGTTCATTTATTCACCTATTCAGTTGTTGTCCAATTCTTGGGCACTTAACCATGCACAAAAATTGCTAGACTTCAGTTAGCACCGAAAAATCACAACCTTAAATAAGGGTATATTCTAACCATAAATATGTAAACAGAAGGTTGAAATTTTTCATTTAAACTGATCTTCAAGTAAACACTCAGTTATGACTGCAGTCCTTGAATAGGCTAACTTCAGCTGTAATGAAATGCAAATAACTATGTTAATGCAAATGTTAAAGCTACAAATTCAAACATAAAAAAGTCAAGAAATGCAAAAGTTAAGGTTCTCCTAGAAACATTAACTCACTCAAATTATACATATAGAATATTTCCAATTACACAGAAGACAGCAAAATGTGATCATTTAATGTACTACATGTACAACCCAAGTAAGTTAATGCCGTTATGAGAACGTTAAATTTTACAACCCCTGACTTTGTTTTAAAAGTTACAGCCTGAATATTGCAACATTCCTGTCCTCATAATGCTATTTTCTTAAAATAGGAAGAAAACAGAAGAGGAGCAAATGTCAATGTATTGTCTGTCAATCAATACAGGATTCTAAATTTAGGCTGTATTTTGGTTAATTGGTGAGACAAATACATGTTTGGACACATCCTAAAGTTTTTTCAGTTGGAAATTTTTCACTTTGCTTGGATTAACTGGATAATACATTGTGATATTCTAGGTTACAGATTTATAGAAATGTGTAATCAATGATGTCAAGTTGTAGTTACTATTATTTATGTATAACAAGACAATTATTCAAAGAACAAAAATTCCATCCACAAAGGGAGAATTTTTATAAACTATAAATTTTGGAGAGAAAATGTCAAATGATTTTTTTAATGAAATCCCATGGTTATTTTTCCCTGATCTGAAACCACAACCATTCTTAGTATAGTTTTCCTCAGGACCAAATTCCCTTCCACTTTTGGAGGAAAGCATGCTGTTTTTGTGCAAATATTTTTGAAAGCTGAAAATAATATATTTCACTGTTTCAAATTTAGCTAGCATCTCCTATAAATGTTCAGTAGCGCAACGAAACCATTAGTTGCGTAAGATTTGATTGGATAAGCCTCTCTTAGTTAAACGGTGGTATGGCAAAAACAAGAGAAATGAAAGAAAAGCAGTTAAGTGTGCAAGGCAGAAAAATCTGCGGGAGCAGATTCATAATGTCTTGCATGAGGACGGACAGAGGTTCTGTGTTTAGTGCAGGGTCTCCTGGCATCATTTTGACCCTCAATAACCGAGACACCACATTACCCGGGTCCCACACAGCTAAGGCGCTCTAATGGACAGAGACTTTAAAACTGAAAGGGAAGTACAGGCAGGAGCGAACAAAGCTCCCAAAACACACTGTAATCACGGCATATAATGTTTTAGATTGATTAGTCATTTCCAGTTCTTTGCTGAAAGCCCTTGATTACTGCAATTTTCTACTGTGTTAGTGCCCCATTTAAAAGTGTCAAGCTTTTGAACTCCCAACATGAACCTGTATTTTCTTGTCTTTTGACAACAATTATTCAATCAGACTTCTTTTATGAAGACTGTGAGATAAAGACCTCCACAGTCTGAAAACCATAGTGTCATGCCTGAGCAGCTTGATCTTAGACGTTAGGCTGCAGATAAATTGGTACGTTCTCAATAAATACCAGGCATTTTGTGTGCCACCTCTCACCACGGTTGGAATGCTCAACATTATCTCTAGCAGAGCCCCCTGGCCCCAGCCCAAGCCTGCTGTTTTCTCTTTGAAGGACTTTTGCATCCTCAACACGGAGAACCTGTGGTCAGAATCATCCTGGGAGACAGGAATTCAAGCTCTGAACAATCCACTTCCCCTCTTTGTCCTCTGCCCATAAAATCAGTGTCACCCCATGAATTTACCTCACAGAGTTTTTGAGAGACTGTATTTATCAATGCTTGTTCGTGCTCGGGAAATCCCCAAACCAATCAGAAATCCCGAATTGAATCACAGATTAATTGCTTACTTGTTCATTTGCCTCCTTCCTGCCCCACCCCACCCCGCCCCGCCCCCAGCCGAGACAATTTGAATGTGCAATCTTTTCACAAAATATGTATCGTTTTATTGAAGGGCTACTGTTATACTGCCTGGAATGGTTCCACAATTTTAAAGGCTTAAATCAATGTTGAAAGCGGAGATTTCACAAAATAGGGGCAAAAAAAATTAATAAACAAAGAGGTAAAGAAGAAAGTTTTTTTTCTTCATTTTTAGTTGGAACTGCTATTTTTTGCAGCTAACTGAAATATTGCAACATTTGAAAAACATCAAAATGGCTAGAATTCATAAGTCTGAGAAGGGGAAAAGAAAGCACTTCGCTAAAGTGAAGGAAGTTCAGCATTTGCAATGTAATTCAAATTGCACTTGTAATTCAGGTCCTGGAATTAACCCACTCAACCAAAGCTTGAAAAGATTTAGATTTACCCGGACTAGCAACAATACAATACTTCCTTACAATTGCACAACCACCCTGTCTTTTGGTGATACATCCAATACACTCTAAATTATAATTCTAAAACTCAGTTTGTTGTTAAAAAAAATAAAAATCTGTGCATCATATCAGAGTCTGTCTTGTTGAAATTCAAAAGGGGGAGGGGGACTCGCAACACATTTTAATCAGGCTAGGATAGTACCAGAGCCTTTCCTATAAATACTTTTTTTTCAAAAAATGACTTTTACCACAATTTTTAACTGTAGAGAGGTGAATTTGGAATAGAATTCCTGTGTTTTCAGCCCATTGACTGCGATGAAAAGAGTAACTTTCAAGGCATTGTGGTGTTCGAGGTACAGTTCAGGTCATCCGGGCTGCCATTTTATTTCCCAGAGTTGATTCCACCAGGGAAGCATCTCTTCAAAGGTGGGAGAATGAATAGATGGGGAGATGGATTCATAGCATCACATGTTTAGACTGCCTGTCCGTGAAATTATTTAAAGGTTTTCCATGCAAGAAATTTAGGAAAACTCAACCATATTTAACTTTATCTACTTTGACAACAGTTCAAAACACCCAGGAGAAGTGTTTGTTTATGTGTTTGTTGCTTTGTTTTCAGAAAAAAAAACCACTGTCAAGGATAGTTCTAATTTTCACACTTTTTAAACCATGGGCATTTTCTGACAGTAATAAAATTTAGGTAAATTTTATGATATTTTACAATTTTAAAAAATCTTTATAAAATTTTCGAACCAGGCTATGAATAGCATTCCTTTATTTCAGCTCACTAGCACATGAAAATAGAAAAATGTGTCAATATTAACAAATGCATTCAAGTTGATATTTCTCAAGTTAGAAATGCAGAGGCAATATTTTGAACCACTACATGTTGCAGTTTTTTGGGGTTTTTTTTTTTTGTTTTTTTAAGAAAAACAGCAAGGCAGCATTTTCATGCTATTTGAAAGACTGATAAATGATAGTGTAAAATGCCTTCACTTTATAAATCAATTCTTTGGTGGAGAATAAAACCTCTAATTTTACTTTTTTAATACTATGCAAAGCAGCATAGTTTCATATTTACTTAGCTTAGTGCTTTCTTTCTATTTAAAACATTTATTAACCAGAGAGACCTCAGTGACATGTAAATTTCATTTTTTATGCCTTGTAGATTAAAATACATCTGTTTCAGCCATCATTCAGGAAAGAAATAATTTTTATAGTTCATTGTATTAAAAAAAGATTTATGTCAGCATTCAGTTTATGACAAGAGAAGGCAAGCGGCTTACATATAATAGTAAGAGGCGGCTTTTTTTCTTTCAGAATTGTATTCAAATTGAACAGAACTATGTCCTAAAATATATGAGGGAAGCCAAGTGACTTTGCCTCTCAGTATATTGTTACTGACAGTGATTCACTAAAACATCGGGTAAAGTGTTCTTTGTTAAGCTTAATCTGTGATGCTTTGGTATTTGCATTATACTATAATTAAAAAATATAACTCTATTCCAGTAGACTTCTCTCCTGTGTTAAGGCAAAATATTTAGGGATACATTTTTGAATCCAGCATTTCTTTGCTTCTAATTATGTGCAGTGTAGTTTAAAAGCAAACAATGTTTATATAAAATGTCCAGAACAGGCAAATCAGTAGAGACAGGGAGTAGATTAGTGGTTCCCTGAGGCTAAGGTGGAGACAATCGAGGAGTAAAGAGAGAGTGACAGCTAATGAGCACAGGGTTTCTTTTTGGGGGCGATGAAAATGTTCTAAAATTGATTGCAGTGATGGGTTGTACAGCTCTGTGAATATTCTTAAAACATTGAATTGTACACTTTAATGGGTGAAAGTGTGGTATGTGAATTATATCTCAAAACTATTGTATTACAAAGAAGAAGAAAGAAAAAGGAGGAGGAGAAGGAGGAAGGAAAGAAGGGAGGAAGGGAGGAAGGAAGGGAGAAAGGAAGGAAGGTAGGTGGGAGGAGGGAAGGGAGGGAGGGAGAGAGGGAGAAGGGAAAAAAGAACCTAACCTCAAGGCCTGGTCCCTGGGAAAAAAAAAAAAATTAAGCCTTGCTGGGTGAAGAGACAGATTTGTAAACATATAATTAGAATGACAATGTAATTTTAAAAAGAAAGTCTCTGCCTGGAAGAATCTCTCACAGGAGGGAGATTGTTTGAACCAAACTGTAATAAGGAAGAGCTTTTCTGACCAAAGGAACAGTGTATGAGAAGAAGGAAGGGCCAAGAGGCAAGAGAGCATTAGGTTTCTAGAAAGACAGAATACTTTAACTCCAAAAGTCAAGGAGTCAGGACCTGGGGAGATACAGAGGGTGCCAAGAAGATGCGTGAAAAGGAATTACCTGAATGTTTCTATCTTTGTTTAAAGTTATAAAGGGAGATAATTAACATTCATAACAGTTGAAGGTTAATGATAAAGGCATCAAACTGTAATTAGGTGCTTATTTTCTTTATTATCTTGTTCTAATTGCATGTTCTATACAGGAAAATTAGTAGCCCTGGCCTATGTTTATGCTTAGTTATTTTAATGAAGAGTTCTACTTTTTCTTCAAATGGATTATTAATAGTTAAGTGGGGAACGCCTGTCAAATCGTTTCTCTTTCTTTCTCTTGAAAGCTTAACTGCTTAACTGCACCCATGCTGACGCTGGCCACTTGAATCACGAGATCAGACATGAGCCACCGCGGTCGTCCTTACAGAAGCATATTTTCATGACACAGAAGACATAAACAGGCCCACTGAGCACTAGCCCAATAAACCCGAAACCATGACATGATGGCAAATGCTATTTGGGCTTTTATTTTTTCCCCCTTCTAATATTTTGTTTTATTTTATTTTTTATTTTATTTTATTTGGACAAGCAATGAAGGAAAATGTCCCCAATGGTGTCTTTTTAAAAATTTAATCTTTATTGTATTTTTTTCCATTACCATTTAGTCCCCTTATATCTTCCACCCCCAGCAATCACCTCACTGTTGAAAAGAAATGTCTTCTGCAACAGCCAAACTAAAATGCCTATGATAATATATTGAAAGAATTTTAATGCCCAGATTGGAAAAGGTTTATTACATGTCTATCATTTTGGTGTTGATAGTTACACACGCCTGACTGACCTCCGTTCCTGGAGATCACAGGCCTAGATACAGAACTGCCCCTGCTGTGTCCAGAGCCTCGGTTAAGGTTAGAGTTGTTCCGCTTTCCATCTCCTGTGTTCTCTTCTCATGACTTGTTTCTCAACACTGGGAACAATGGAAAGATACCTATGGAAATAGAAGCTCACCTATTGTCAAAGGTTTCTCTCAAGCCAGTCCTCTGATAAGTGCTTACATGCACAAACCCTCTACATGAAGTTTTACTTCTTGAAAGCAGTGAGCCACCCACACAATGGCTTGAACATTTGGTGCTCATATCAGGCATCTTCTCATTAATCCTTCAGCGACCCAACAAGATAAGCATCATTATTATCAAGCCAAAGACACGGATGAAGACAATGAGGCTGAGCTGACCTAAGTAGCTTAGGATCAGGCATAGCAAGGTGGTAGATCCTGGAGTGAGGCCCAGATGTGTCTGAAACCCACACCCAAATTCCCAACTACTTCGCTGTCTGCTCATTACCCAGAACGCCCGGGCTTCATGTCAACACAAGCAGAGGGCAGCTGGGAGATGGAAGAACCCCCCGAAGGAACTGAGAAGCAGAGTAGCTGGAGAACAGCCAGACACTCCAGGCCACAGGGTGACTTACGAGGGAACTAGACAGCTGGTAGCCCCTGCCTGGTTCCTACATGGCGCCATCATTCTCAGCCATCTCTGAGCTTTCAGGGCTGGAAAGCCTGGAATGCCTTTACCTGCTGTGGTTAAAAACTGGCATTGCTTCCCCATTGCTGTACCTTTTTTCCTCTCAGAACACATTCTTTTCTTTTTTTCATTTGATGCCGTCATTCCACTTTGTCATCCATGTTGAGGCCCTACTATGCGCCAAATTCCCTTCTATGCAGTAAGGATACAAGAGTGAGTTCAACAAACAGAGGCTTGCTGTCATATACTTTGCATTGCCTTGGGGTTAGATCAGACACAAACAAATGAGAGAATGTGTATCTCATCCTCTCAGCTGCCCCGGGGTCACAAGTCACGACCAAAAAATGCCATGAATTCTTGGAAGGTCTGATATCCAAAGGCTTGAGTTTTATAAAGGAAATAAACTTTTAAAAAATATATAGAATGAAAATATAAAATTTACGCTAAAGAATCTTTGTTGACCATCCTCTAACAGGTTTGTGAGGCTAGAGCTCTACTACACAAATCGATTTGCTTTTAATAGAAGGGCCAGTTCTTGTGAGTTGCTAAACCTAACTGTTCCTGTTCTTGCACACAGACTCAGACAGTCGCCACCTGTGAGAGAATCAAACAAATTGTTAAGGTTTCATCTTTTCTTGCTTTCCCTTTCAAATCAGCTAGCTTATTGATATCAAATGAAAGACAATTAATGTACATTTTCCCATCATTAGAGCATTTAAATATACCAGTCTTCTAACAACTGAAAGGTATGAAACAGGTATAACTCAATCTCCAAAAAATTCACATCTTAAAGTAGAGAGACAACCATCCCAAGCCTAAAACAGATGGTGTCAATAGTTTGGTAAGTGATATGTGACTGACTCTGAGGAAATTTTGATAAGTAAAGTGTAGATAGACACGGTTTGATAGAAAAAGTTTCTATAAGCTCTTTTCCATACAAAATTGAATAGAAAAGCCTATTTATTATGGGGAAGGCATAATTTATATTCTCTTCCATGTGATAGTAATAAAAAAACACTTTTTAAAATGTATAGACAAAGGAATCTAATGACCTTCTTCCATTCAATTGTATCCATTATCAGAAAATAGTACAGAAAATTGCAATCCACTTACTTTAAAACCAGATTTGCTAAAATTCAGAGCCCTTAAGAGTATGAGATTAACAATCTCTTCACCGTTACCCTCTTTTGCCCTCCCCCATTTCACTTTCACTTAAAGGTAAATTTTAGTGGAAATCTGTAAGTGAGAAAAGATGCTACCAATTCATTTTTTTTCTTACACAGCAAGATCGACATTTCAAAAAATAAGAGCATATTTTTGAATGAACAAGGACCCACTCAAGGAACTGGACTTATATAATAAAAGAGCAAATTCAATGAAATAAGGTTATTAACTTATTAATAGTTTAGTAAAAGATTAAAGAGTTGCTTTTGAAATTTTACAAATCAATTACCTTCAGTTAAATTTTAAACCAGTTCATAGAGTGAAAATCAATTTTTTTTTTTTTTTTTGTGGAGGCAGATCAAAATCCAACTGTACATGTTTGGAACCAATTAAGTTCCATTTTGAAGGCACAAGAGATACTCTTGCTTTTCTAAATCTAAATGTGCTTTATTAAATGATACTTTATGCAGCTTTTCCCTATTTTCAATAAGTTACATTTGCTAAAAGCCATTACGAGAAGACATTTGTGATAAGAAGCCATGTATCTCAATTGAAAGGTCATTTTGCTGAACAGATCTGAGAAAAGTCAAAACATCTAGCCCAAAGTTGTATGCTTTTGTTTCTATAAATGTAAAGTTCTTTGAACTAAGTTCTTGGGGGATTTTTAGGTAGATGATGATACAATTAATTCTAAAGAAATAGCTTGAAACACCTGCAACTACTCTTACACATGGGCATTCTGTTTTGGAGGCAAAAATAAAAGTGTCATTTCACCCCCATTAAACATGCAACTGCAATTAGTCAACTTTTTAAAAAATTGATGATTTATTGAACTTTTTTGTGACAGGTAAAATGCTACACCCCTTGTATCTCATCACTTAGTCCTTACGTTTGTATCCTTATTTTTTAGGTGAAACCCCCTCTCAGGCATGGCAGCAGACCACCCCAGGCTTACACAGCCAGTCAACAGCAGCCCCTGGGAGCACACGAAGTCCCTGATTCTGTGAGCTGCACTGCTCACCACTGACCTATATTCTCATGGGAGCAAGTGGAAATCACTAATTGTTTTTAATATTGCCTTTGTCAAAACAGGTCGAGTAGGAGCCATCTGTTTACCAACAACTCGCCGCAGACATTCTTAGTGTTTAGGAAAGAGAGTTAACGTGTATGACCACCCTCACCAAAGCAACTGGTGCAAATGTGAGCCAAGGCTGAAATATCTGTGTTTGCATCTTAAAACATCATTTGAAAAAAAAAGATGAAAAAGAACAAAGGCTATGAATTTTAGAAGTAGGGGTAATTTTGAAACCACAGTGACAGCACTTTGTTTCTCTTTTCCCTAGCTTTGGGCAAATGTGGTACGCTGCGGTGGTATCTGAGGTTTGTGCTTGAGACATTTCCATGGACACATTAGCTTAGATGGTTTCATTACCCACCCTCATTACTAAGTAGCATTCGATTTCTGAGTGTTGTAATGCCAAAGAGCATAAAAGAGAGACAAAATCTCAGTAGGATCTAAGGGTGACATGGCATTTTTATATTGCTATAAAGATTTCTTAACTCCAGTGCAGTACTAATGATCATTTCTGTAACTAAAAACAGCCCCTTATGATTAAATATGTAAACTCTCACCATTTCAAGCCCAATAAAGACTTTATAAGATTTTTCATACATCTCGTGTTTCCAGCATTTTTTTTTCCATTTAACCACATAAGAATCAGCTCTAATGGTTAAAGTAATTATTTTCCATTTTGTCTAAAATGGAGAACACTTGGGAGTGTTCAGGTATATATATATATATATATTTCAGTAAATATATGTGGAGACTTGTAACATAGGGAGGATAAAAAAATTGTATTCTATATAAATGTTGATTTATGTTCTTCATATTCTTCCTGTAAAAGGCATCATTTCTCATACTAAAAGGAATCTCTCAGTAGTCAAGTTCTCCCAAATTAAATATTTGGAAAGTAGAATATATAGTAAAAATCATCCTTGAATTTTAATTATAATTTTGTTTGCATTATCACTAAAATTAGGAGGAGAAAACTACTGATTGACAATAAGGGATTCTTTTTAATAGAATACAAGGCAGTCATTAAATCTGAGGTTATATATAAATGCTTAATAATATAGAAAGATAGAATATAGCATTTTGTGAAAATAAGTCATATAACAGTGTGTACAAAATAACTCCTATTTTTGAAAAAAAAAATATATATATATACATCTCCCCCCATAGACCTTTGATTGAAAGATATACAGTAAGGTATTAACAGAGTTTATATCTCAGTGACTGGATTACAAGATGATTTTCAATTGTTTTTTCTCTTGAAGTGTCTGTGTTTACTAAAATATGTGTCCCTAATAAACATGGTTTACTTTTGTTTAAGAAAAAGTAAGGAAATACACATAAACAAACCAAAATACCCTCCCTTGATGAAATAAGCATTTGAAGTCTAAAATTTCAGACACTGCTTGGATAATGTTCCTTACTTAAGAAAACTGGTTCAGAGTGAGGCCCAAATGACAAAGCTCCGTCTCCAGCCACAACCAGACCCTGGAGCCTCTGTCTCTAGTGGGAATGGCAGAGACAAACCTACTGTTCACAGACGGTGCACTGAGGGGGAGGGGAGGGAGTGGGCGGGGCTGGCAGCCTTTGCCTCCCTGGCTGCTCTGTGGGTAGGAACCGCGGCAGAATCAGGGCGAGGCAGTAAGAGGTAAAGTCCATGTCATTCTTTACGACGCATCTCTGAAGAAGCTGAAAAGCAGCATATGAAGTAGGAAAGCTGAGCGGGCCTCCGCCTGAGACTAAATCATGCAGGTTCACACGTGCCATTGGTTTGAATGCGGGGTCCTTGAGACTTGAAGGGCTGTCGTCCTGAGTCACCAGAGTCATTTCCTCCAGCCTGGTGTCTCACGATTTACATTTTTTTCTCTTTCTTCTTTCCTCTCCTTCCAACCGAACTCATCTGGAAGTAGGAGAGTGTCTATGTGGAACAGGAATTTCGTTTTCAGAAATGTAGTTCTCTGGGTACCATCTGAACAGAGAGACTGGCAAAAATCCCAAGTTGCATGTTTTATTATGTGGGCTTTTTGTGTGTTTCTTATGAAATGAACTGAGACACTCAAACTCATTCCAGATAGCCGCCAAAGAGAAATGGCCACATTGTCCCTAGATTGAGAGTCAACACATTACAGGCAAAACTGCCCAGCTCCTGGGTTTGCTTGAAAACTTAAACGCGAAGACAAGCTGCTTCAGTCTTTGTTTTCAGAAAACTGAGGATTTTATTCCTGAATGGCATGACTGACTTGACAAACAAAAGAGAAGACAGAGGGTTTTTACGTCCTACTTCCAGATTTCTCTGTAAGGGCAAACTGCGTTTAAGTATAAAAATCACTTTGGAATTTCATCCAGAATAAAGGACAAAAAGCATTAACTTTCACTGCTACAGTTATATAAATAAAGAGATTGAAACTGCTTATTCTATGGAAATAGAACAGTTGGGTTCACTTGTTGGCCGCCACAGAGTGATTTCTAGTGAGGATTTCCTCTTTTAATCAGTTATAAGGTATAATGACAGTCTCCACAATCAACCCCGCCCTGTGGGGGCAATGTGAATAAACACTGGTAGCTTCTGCCAGAAATAAACTCCAGACTAATCGCACATAGCCTGCATATCACAAGGGCTTCCGCCTCCTTGGGACCCCAGGATGAGAAATTAATTAAGCTAATACATTTAAAACTAAATTCCTTTTACTCCAAATTACCATCCCCAAAAAGTTCAGTGAAAAAACGTGAAATGCCAAAATTGTAAACTTGCATTTATATGTGTATACAGATCCGTGGTAAAACACTGAAATAAAGAAAACCTGAGATAAAGCCAGCAAGGGATGATTGACTCAAGATCCCCATCTAGTGACATCATGCTGAATAGCAGAATGTTTGTTTGCATTTCTCAATAGGCCTGTAAGTCAAATGAGTTGGGCCTTTACTGGGTTCATTGTTCAGAAGTGAGATACTTCCTTTTACTACCACTTTTTAAAAAGTGTCCTCAGAAACAATTTACCCCCTTTACAGTGATTCATCTTTGGGCTTGGTTTATCTGTCTTCGACTGGGTCTGTTTCCTGGTTTTCATCATTTATTCCCTAATTCTTGTGGCCCCTGATATAAGAGGCTGGAAACTCTTGACATGAGTTTAAGTCATCTGAGTAAAACTGAACAGGTGCACGTAATGGCGCACAAAGCAGTAAGACAACATGTCCTTGATGTCAGAAACTGTGCTGGTGGCCCTGCTTGTCGCAATTAAAAAGAAGGGCAGAGACCGTACAGTGAAATAAGTACACAGCGAAGTGAACCAAAAGACTTTTCCCACCAGATCCAAAATGTACGTACTACATGAGCCCATTATACGAAGTCTAAGGACAGACAAAACCACTCGATGGTGATGAGAGTCAAAAAGCCGTCCTCTGCAGGTGGGGACAGGGCAAGGTGAGTGGGTTGGCTTTTGACCACAAAGCAGATCAGAAAATGTTCCAAAGTGCCAGAAAGCTCTATATCTTAATCTAGATGGTGATTATTACATAGGTATATACATATTTAAAATACTCAACCGTATATTTATGGTCAATATACTTCATTCATGTTATACCTTTCTATGCAGGATATACCTCAGTAACATGTTTTCTAAATGGCTCCATAACTGTTGTCTTACCCTAATCCTAAGAGGTCACAACCACAGGGCAATATTTTTGTAGCCTGGTAAGAGCCAGGTACCACACAGACTTCTTATGGATACTCAAGAACTTAGATAAGAAGTTGGACATCTATCAACCTTAACCATCATTAACTAAAGGACCGGAGGTCCTGCCATTTCCATAATTTGAGTGAAAATCTTATGGCACCCCCTTAGCCAAGATTTGAAGCCAAAAGGAGGGATCGCCCTCCTTGCCATTTTTGTGGGGGCAGGACCCGTTTTCTGGGAGGAGCTGCGAGAAGGTCTCTGACAGCCACTGGCTGGGGCAAAGGGCAGAACAAAGGCAAGTGCGAAACTGAACAGGGGGTCAGGTTCGAACCGGGACCACCACAAACAAACTCCGCCTGCCGCTCTTCAGAACGTATGCTCTACAATTTGTAGGTCCTGGGACGTTAGAGCTGGGAGAAAACGGCAACCCTACTCATTTCAAGAGGAGGCCCAGGGAGGCTGCGAGTAGTCACAGCCGCACGATCGGTGACAGGCTAACAACAGAGCCGGCCCTCCGCCCAGCCTTCCCGACCTCCGGCCTTTCACATTTCTGGGGCCCCAGAAGCTCGTGAAAGCACTGTAAAGAGGACATAGTCCAAGGTCTTTCAGTTTACAACAGCTTTCAGAGATGGTGCCTGCAAATGTCCCTCCATCATCCTCCTTCTGATTTTCTTTCTTCTTCCATTCTTTCATTCCTCTGCTCCTTTGGTCCTTCCTTCCTCTTCTGTAAACTGATACTTCTGCACATACGAGAGAGCGTATATAAAGCAACCGGACTTAGATGTTCCCTTCCCTCCTTAGTTCCCTTCTACCTTTCCTATTTTTAGTGCCAACCCTTAAACTAATTCATAACAGGCCCCACCTCTGCCCAAATTAATCTACTGCCAGTATCCCTTGAGTCACTAGAAATGCATTAATGAATATGAATGAATGGTATGCATGAATTTGTGTGCTGGTGGATCATGTGCGTTTCATATCTTCTGCAGGGAACTCTGTTAGGCTTTGTAATATTCATCAAGATTTATAAAAAATATTGATGAGAATGCTGTATAAACTGGAAATAATGTCCAAGTCGGCATTATAAATGTTCCACCATATCATCTGTACTGGGAACAGCTCAAGTCTCTCTCCTCACAATTCTGTCTCCCTCCTTCCTAACCACCACCCAGAAAGACCCCGACGAGGGTCACGGTCAAGACCACCATCATGAGGAGGGTTAGCAAACTGGGCTTTAGTCAAGCCCGGCAAAGAGGTTGAAGCCCTGGCCTCTCTGTGAAATGGTCTCTCTGGCTTGGGTATTTGGAGAATTTATCTACCCGTGACCAGTGAAGCACCAAGGACTTGATGAAGCTTCCCTCTCTGGGGCCATGCCACCCGGGGAAGACCAAACAGCGAGGTGGTCCCTAGCTCCAGGGCAAAAAGGCAGAGACTCCTTACGGTTTCCCTTGTCCCTTCAGGTTCTCTCCTCACCACAGAAAGAAGGGATAAAGCACAGCCACACGTTTAGGGTCTGGATCTAGGGATACGAATTGTGTTTTTAGTGTAAGCCATATAAGACTAATCAGGCCAATAGTAATAGTAACAAAAACGTCAGGAGTGAATATGTATTCAACAGTGACTCTGTGCCAGGTAGTGTGCTTAGTGCTTTGCAATCGTTCTCTTATTTAATCCTCACCTCAGCCCTATGAGATAAGTGCCATGCTCCTTAGAGATCGGAAAACTGAGCTGCTCGGTGGATTTTTCTAACTTGTCTGAGAATAGAGGGTAGGAAATGATAGAACCTGGATTTTAACCTAGGTGGTCTTACCTCTAGTATTTCCATGTAACTCAGCCCTGCTCCCCAGAACCAGGGACCCAGCATCAAAGGCCCCTCAAGTAGCCGCTCCTCATAGCTCCCTCAAGAGCTTATAAGTGTGGGAAAGCGCTGTTTGAGGATTCGGAATCCTTGATCCCAGCAATCCCTCACTCTTTTCCACATTTGAACATGTGACCATTAAACCGATCCGCCTGCCATTTTGTGACTGAGCTTTAGTGCCCAGTTCTGCTCTGGAGAAAATCTTAAGAGTCTCTCATAGGAAAAAAAAGTCAGGACTCTCTTTCATGTTCTGGTTTGCTGATAAATGCAAACATCCCCCTATGTCTTCACTATGGCAGAGACAAGGTGGAAGATGTCTTGCAAAGGTATTTGTTAGGACCACGTGACTTCTCAAGATGGTTGACACCATAGACTATCTCCCAGTCTGTGAAAAAAAAATGATCATTTGTATTACCTGTCTCTAAGAACTCCGATCTTTCACAAGGAACTTCAAGGAAACATCCCTGGCATCTCCCTCTATGTGAAAGAAAATATGCAAGAGAGACTTGACTTATCCCCGCCCCACCCCTCCAGAAGTTTCTAGGGTTAGCTGTTAGTTAATACAGACCCAACCCTTTCCTTCTTTTCTTCTCCATTAGCCACAATGACAGCTAAGTCTCGGTCATCTCAGATTTACAGCGTGGGAATTGTCAGCAGTGACCAAGGCTATAGAGACTTCCTAGTCTGGTCCAGCAGAGGGGAAATGGTGTCTCCCCTCAACCAGCAAACGAAGGCCTTTCCCTTACATCTGATCGGGCCATTGTAGATATCATGACTGCTTCTGAACCAGAGCAATACACTGATTGGCTTAGGCCTGGGTCAATACCAACTTTGAACCAAAAATTTCTATCACGGAGGTGGCATTCTCTGAACGACTTAAGGCAACACAGAACCATTCCTGGAGGTGAGGTAGGCTAGTTTCATTCTACAAAACCGCATGGCTCCTTTATATGGTTGTGACTGTGGGTAGCGTCCCTACCCCAAAACCTGGGTGCAATTAGAAGGGAAAAAGA